>CM077112.1:6664125-6686285 GCA_039619505.1 Cimex hemipterus | reverse complement strand
AAAAATAACCTTGATGAACGACACACTTAAAATTTAAATATGGTGTAAATCGAGCTGAGAAACTTGAGTGAGCACGCTTTCCCAGGGAGTAATTGTCTTCTTAGACCTTGTAAGCCCATTCTTTTTCTTTTATATTTACTTTTTTATTACCGAGCTTCGTGGTTTCTCTTCTCGTTAATTCCTTCGCATTAAGGTCAAGTACAGCTTTATTTACTTTCTCTCTTTTATACACTTCGTTTTACTTTTCTTGACACCAATTAAAATTAAACGTGTCTCGAAAGAGGGAAAACAGATCACGATTGACTTTCAACCAAGAGGCCAAGTAGGCAAGTGAATATGCCAAAACAGGCAATTCGTTCTATCCAATGCTCTTTCATACTCAAAGCTGGTATACAAGCAATTTTAAAGTTTTCTGAAACATATCCCTTTCCCTATTAATCCACTTTCACTTCCTGTTATAAATATACAGGTTAAAAGGAATCTACCGACGCTTCCGTACTTAAGATAAGATTCAAAGTTTAGACAACACGAATTTCTGTAATTAAAAAGCAACAGCTTTTTATTTGTGAATAAAACATTAATGTTTATACAATGCCATAACAAACTGTGATATTCTAAAATGTATATAAAGTTATAAGGGAGGTTTATGGGCATAACAGCTGAGGTCATCGCCGGCCATCTGCGTGTTTTCCTTATTTTTTCTTTCGCGCGTATTTTGTTTCAAACTGCAGCCATTTGAGCGTCTCGATCTGGTTTCAGATATATACTACGTTGATATTCTAGAATGCTAATCATAGAATAAAGAATAAAAACAAAACATACAATACGTATGGATCACCACAAACATAGATGTCTGGTTACATTCACTCCCCCAGAGTACTCCATGTTGCTCGGGGCGGGATTATAATCAATCTCTTCCTTTCACGCTAATAAATTACATTCATTACAATAAATTAACACAAACACCACACTCGATAGAAACATAGAGGTCTAGTCACATTCACTTCCCCAGAGTACTCCATATTCCTAGGGGCCGGGATGTAAGCTACCCCTCCCTTTCACGCTAATAAATTACTTTTACTGCCTAGACGACATACATTCACCAATGTCTATATAATTTGATTATATTTAAGCACTGGGAGAGATTTTTTGAATTTAAAACACTCATAAAATTCACTATTTTCATGGTCCGCTCGACCAATTAATATATGAAAATTAATTTTGGTTTTTAGTTGAGATAAAAAAACGGTAGAGCTTACGGTAGCTAAGGTGGTAGAGCTGCGGCATATCTAGCCAAAAGTCTTGGGTTCGAATCCCTCTCGTGCCATTAGCTTTTTTTTAATTTCAACTAAAAAACAATTAATTTTCTCATAAAAGTTCAAACAATTACCCTTAAAGCCTAAAACGGTTCCTGAAAGCATTCAAAAATTGAATTAGTATAATTTAAAAAATGATTTCCCATTTATTTCGAGTTAAATCGAATTCGTATCTTTAACATAAAAAACAATCCATTTATGTCTAGTGTTCTAATTGACCAAATTACTTATTTCAATTAATTTTTATATGTTTATGTGTTAGTGTCACGAGCGGGATTAAGCGGGACCTTCTCATCTCAAGCAAGACCTTACATAAAAATAATTAATAATTGATTAAAAACAATTGTACAAATATTGAAATCAAATTAATTTCCCAAACCGTAACACATAACTTATGCGAAAGAACAAATCAGGGTCTAGGTCACGAGCACACTCAACCTTCTTTTTCCTAATCTTATCCATAAAAACAAAGCTAATTATTACCTTGGTATTAACAATAGTAATGCCTACATCACAATTAAATAGAGTGACATACTTTTTTAAGCAATAGGAGAATAATATTATTTCATTAATTTGCAATATCCGGATACATATTTATCGATGACTGATTTCACTTTGAACTTTAATTCTGCATTTTAACAATTTTTTTGTGTATTAACATTGTTAGTTAATGGATAACTTTGAAATAAGAAAGATGACAAAACGAAAAGAACATAGAGTCAAAAGGTCCTTTCAACAACCAATTCGCAACAATGAGATCGAGAAAGACAGAGCAAGAAAGAAAAAAGAAAGAGGCAGAAAAGAAAAGAGAGAGAGACATAGAGAGGGAAAGAGAGAAATATATGTAAATGGATATAGACAGAGATTGAAAAAAAGAGGAAGATATACGTCGAACAAGATAGATAAAAAAATTAGATAGATAAATATGCAGAAAATTAATTAGAAAGGTATATAGATAGAGAAGGAAAAAGAAAGTGAGAGGAGGGATGAAAGTTAGATGAAATAGTTACCTACCTTAAAGTATCTACTTAGATATATTAACAGTTAAATTAGATTGATAGATTGGTACATAAGTAGAGAAAGATAAAAAAAAGAGAGAGGTTCATTTTCTCCTTTTAAAAAATGCTATTAACTAATTCGTAATGAAGATTTTCATGGTCGGATGTTTTAAAGCAACCACGGACGAATGTAAAAGTTCTAAATTAACAATAAAATCGACAGTTTATGTACACGATTGATTTCAAAACCAATTAAAAAGTAAATAATAATTAATAAATCAACGTGTTTTTCTAGCTTCGAGTCTGTGTTGCACAGGTCTTCCACACTTTTCGATTCGCACGAGAGATTTATATACTGATATTACATCCACTTACGACACGTGACAGTGGTGTGACATGTGCAAGGTTCAAATCGTGAAACAGTTTGGGTGATCAGCTGTGAAAATGTCCTTGGCCAGTTGCGTGCTGGCTTGGTTGTTTCCCTTTTCTTAGTTTCCCAAATATAATTAGTCGTTGGTGCTCTAGTTAATCATAACCAATATTTAGGTTGATTGAATAATTAGGCTTGAAAATATGAGAATGTCATGCCATTTTATATAGTTTATAATGTCCACATGCGATCCCAGGAGTTTGGATGGTGAGGGTTCCTAGGTGACCAGGATATTTAATCAGCCATTTTTTATTTGGTCGTTTTGAGTGGTAAATGGTACGGTCACAATGTCGTCCGGGGACGTTAGTGCTCATACTCGTATATCGGTCCTGCATGTCCTAGAATCCAGCCGTTAGTTAAGACATGCTTTCCTCGGTCGTCCTTAAAAGGACAATGAGATCTTTAATGTCCGCACCTTATCCTATTCGGCCTCATCAGACGTTTTGAATCTCCAGATGAGAGCTGACGCACCTCCACGACAGAATGGTGTTACTGGCGCAGCGTTGGTGTAGAGGCAGCTCAGCACCGAGGGGACAAGACAACCTCGCTCCTCGCTTACCCATTCCGAGTGGTTTGCATTAAGCATCAGACCGTATACCGCGCGCATAAGGCTAAGCCGAAATACATCAGCCTGGTCTCCAACGCACCCCCTAGATAAAGAAGTCCACTACACCTCCCTGAGTAGTGGGACTTCCCTAGGTAGAAACTACCGGATCCGCTCCGGCCTCGGTTTTGTTTAAATTGGAATTGCTAACCATCCCCTAGAGGAGACCGCCTACGGTAAAGCCTCCTATCGAACTCAGCCTACACCTACGTTCAAAGCATACTCGAGTAGGAGCAAACGATTCCACTACCCGATCCATCCACCACAAGCCACGCATTCGAGGGACTTTTCAGCATCATCATAGCGTCCTCAACGCTTATACGCTTCTGTACGATCCGCCGAGGTGGTCATACGCAAGTTTCGCACGAACTTGGTTGACGCGTGAACTAATGATTAGAACCTTGGTATTACTGACACCAGCCAAGTACTGCAGACACATTTCGAATCCACCTCGTAAAGTTAAAGCATTTATGTTCCTGGCAGTCAAAGAGCATGGTTTTGTAGTCAGTATAGGATTTGGATTTTTTCTCGATCTCCAGCTCATGGTTTTGAGTCGCCACAATCTAATGCATTTAACGGTGTCAGTGGGACGTGGAAAACATTTGTTAGCGTTAATGATTGCGTAATTCATTTATATTTATCCTGATTATAACAGTTCCGTATTGGATTTTCGAGTGTTGCGTCAGGTGCCGAATTTGCAAAAGGAGTTGCGAGTATTGACAAGAATCGCTTGTTCGTGCATGAAATTACTACTTTGTTCCTCTTCGCATTGCTTTCGATGTTACTGTTGCTAAATCCTCATTTCCAGCATTGCGTTATCGCACAAATATTTCAAATCAGAGTAGCACAATTTAATCGGATCGCATGACCAATTATGATTCGATTACGTATTGATGTTCTCAATAAGTGAAAACGATCGTTTTTCCCCCCAAAAGAAAGTTACATGACTCGTCCGGTTATCCAGTAATTATTAAAAATAGGCGAGACTTGTTAAACGGGATGAGCCGTTATTTTCCCCCTTAGGACTAGGAAGCTCTTCGTTTATTGGAACTTACATAAAATTGTTAGTTGAGTAATACTCCTAATTTCAAATGCGGAAGGTTCCAATTATTATCAAATGCCATATTCCGAAAGGTCGCTTGATGATCACCTTTCGGGTTATCGCAGATTGAACCCGTCTAAACTCCTAACGATCCGAGGAATGCGTGTCATAATTTGGCCCTCGCAGTTAAAACGCCATTATGACATAAAAAATAAAAAGTGGAACGGTTGTTTATATATATGGCAGTTGTCGTATATAAATAAGAGCAGCGATATATCCAGCATAAAGAGTTAAAAGCTTCTTTTACACTTCCTTCTAGAGGAGAAAGTGCGAATTTTGGGTTAAAAAAACATGGACGTTTTCAACGAAATACATAAATTTCAACAAACTTATCGTACAGTTAAACCAATTCTAGCCACACTTTACAAGTTTCCTTTTCGTGTTTCAAATATACTTCTGGTTTAGTGTTGAGAAATGTGAAATATCCCTGTAGAAGAAGTTAACTGAAAGCCGGTTTTTTTAATCCGTCATTTAATAAATAACTGATATAAACTTGTATTTTATATTTATGTCACCACTATATTGATAGATGTGTCGGTACCTAGTTAGACTATGTAAAGTACTATAATCTAGCATTTGGAGTTATGATTGTTTTTCTCGTTGAAAATCTAACATTTAATTTATCCACAATCAGCATAAAAGAAGAAATATGTGGTGATTGGTGACTATTAGTGGACAATTATTCGAAAAATCTCAAGATGCCGTCTAATGTGATGTAGGTTTCAGAATAACATTTCCTTTATCGTGTCAACGTTTCGACCTTTATTGAGATCATCTTCAGGGCCTGGATTTACAAACACTGTTTAAATTTAACAAAAATATTTAGGATGTGGGAAAAATAGTGAATTTATGCAATGCAAAAAATATTTATCATGACTGTGAGTAAAAATACACTGATTGAATATAAAAAAAAATTTCAATCAATAAATTCACTTTTTTCCACATCCTACGTGTTTTTGTTAAATTTTAACAATGTTTGTAAATCCAGGCCCTGAAGATGATCTCAATAAAGTTCGAAACTTTGGCACGATAAAGAAAATATTTTTCTGAAAGTTGACATTTTAACGTTATTTCGTCAAATTTACACCATGTCATCTAAAAATTATACATTTTTCCAGTAGTCAGAATGAAAGAAAAATGCTATACAGACTACAATTTTTACGTTTTTCTTATAATACATTTTATGTTTTGAGACCATTAATAATCATTTCTATCAATAAAATCCACCGACAGGGCATATAAGCACAGAAATGCAGGCTTATAATTTCTCAACCAACTTCTTCAAAACCAACTCAAACAGCTAAAAACAGACTAAAAATGATCAGTCAGAAGACGACATGTTAGGAATATAAGCAGAGCAGGCAGGTGCTAAATCAACTATTTTTTTAAGTAAAAGATCGTGTTGCTTTCCATCGAAAAGAAAATCAAACACGAAAACCATTGAAAAATAAAATTAAGTGTTACTCAGTGGTATTAAATGATATAGAGGCCCTATGTGTACAATTATACAAATTTATGTATTTAAAATCAATTGTCATTCCATCCTAAAAAAATTTAAAGTTCAAAAACCTTATAGAAATAAACTATTAGTCACACGGCGCGATGTCAGGGTTATAAGCAAGGTGAAAACTTTATTCAGCTGTCCTGCGAAAAGTCACGACTGAATAGATTTGAACTTAGGGACAAATTCATAGAGGAAATCTATTCACCAAAACTTATTCTAGTTAAGTGCCGTGACGTCAGGTCTAAAAGCAGGGTGAGTAAAACGGAAACGATGTGCGGGAATGACTTGTGATTGACCTTGATTGTTAAATTTCGGTGAATAAACAGCTCAGTTTCAATTGCCTTGACATAGAAAATCATCTCAAACAGGCAGAAACATTGATTGACAAAAATCAGCCGGGTAGTTAAGGACGACATTATACTATGTCTAGCTGGACAATAAAATGTCATAGCAATTGCCTTGCCGTCGATAATAAAGTCAAAAACTAAAACCATTATAAAAGACCAGTCAGGTTTCGAAACGTTAGGACAAGCACCGGTTTGTTGCCAAAAGACCAGTTTAAAAACCACAACTGACATCTTGTTGCAGCATTGCTTTATTGTCATCATTCCATACCGCCCTGATAAATAAAACCTCTAATTCAATTGTCTTGCCGTCGTAATAAACTTGAAGTGCCAATAGTATTTTGTTTAAACATCAGGGATATAAGTAGGTTTAAGCATCAACCAGAAACCTTGTTGTGACCTAACTTCATTAGACGTCTTCAAACCACACTTCACCAAGTGTAGGAATTCTATTCACCTGTCCTCTGTACAACACCAATTCAATAAAAAAAAAGTCCATTAATTAAAAAAACTATTTTAAATCAGATTGAGTGAAGTCTGGGTTATAAGCACGGTATGTCAAAACATTTGGATCTTACCGATTACTTTGGTCATGTATCCTCATTGGGTTATTATTTCAGACTCGCTTCAGTATTTTCAGTGTTTGGGGGCGATGCAATTGAGCAAAACGTACTCATGGTCTATGGGGTATAAGCAGGCTGAGGCAGCTTTGAATAAACCCGATCAACGTTGAGTGCTGTCATTTTGCATAATTTGCTTGTTCAATTTTGTTTTTTATGTGTTTTTTAAACCCTTTACCCTGAATTGAAAGTTTTTCTAAGGGTCTTTCTACGAAAGAAAAAACCTCTTTTGTTCAGCACCTTTCCCCTCGTCATTGCTTTCTTGTTCTTCTTTTAAAATTTGTATATACTTCACATCGCCTATGAAAAGAAGCATGAAAAGGATCTCACCGTCTTATTCAAAATGTCGAGAAGAAGGATAAGTTTTTTGTCTGTGTATAAAGAGAGATTTTTTCCAATAGATTTTCCTTTCAAAGGACACATTTTTATAGGCATTATTAGTTTTCCTTTAAGAAAGCAAAGTTTCGGTCTAAAACAACTTTCAACGGAAGAAATTTAGCAAAATACGACCATTATGGTTGAAATATCGAATCAAAGAGATAGGGCCAGAATAAAAAGTACTGACTGATGTCTTACAAATGCAGAAAATGCCAAAACTGAAAAAATACAAACTAAAACTTAAAAAATTACAAAATTAAACAGATCAGAAAACTTGATAAGGTAATTTAAAAAAAAAGTTTAAAATTTATATAACTGACTTAATACTCATAAATCCTTAGTTTTATGCTTAGGGATTAATGGAAATTATGTATATTACTTTAAACAATAATTTACTTAAGTTTTAAATACACTAATTTCCAAAGGACGTATTTCTTCAATATCAAAACGTTTAAGTTCCAAGGGGTTTAAAAAATATAAATAAATAACTTTTACACTCGTTTATCCTTGTTCCATTTTTTTCTTGCTATTTAATTGATAATTAGAACCTTTTTCCACGTTAAATGTAAAACGAGAGATGAAAATAGCATAGCCATTTTTTTTAAAAAACCAAATTGGATGATTGCCATAACGATTTGATAGAGGGGTAGAGTTCGGATTCAGATATACATTTCCAGTTTGATTCGACCAAGGTAGCTTGTTTTCTCCTCCCCTCTCAAAAACAACTCGCCCTTAATGCCCGTGCTTTTGTCATATCTCACTGTAATTACAGGTCGAAACTCATTTAATGATGGGTCGTTAAATAATTCATAGGAGGCGTCGCCCGCTGGTAATGGCGTTGTACTTGACTTTTATGTAATCATCAAAGTCAAGGGTCTGAGCCTATGAATATATTAGATAACGGATCTAACAAGTGAATTGATTTTCTCCCCCTCCCCCGTACATATTTTCCAATTCCAGGGCAAAAAAAAAAACTTCTGATTTATTATATTTTATAAAGCGCCTTAACTTTCTCCCTTATGCGTGATGCAGCGTGAGAGAAAGTATTGTTTTCCTTGTGAAAAAGCCTCTTTCGGGGACATTTTGAAAAACTATTCGTTCGTATCCAGCCCGTGACACTGACTTTTTATCTCTACCAATACATTACATAAAGATTAATTAATTGAAAGAAGTCATTTGGTCAAACGGACCACGAACTGCAATGGATTTAATTTTTAAACTGAAGTATATCTTCACGAAAACTCCCCATGGTCATTTCATTTGTCGCCGAGAATCGAATAGATTACACATTTGAAAAATGGCAAAAAGGAGGGAAAATTCAAAAGGTCGAGTAGAAATGGAAGTTGGTGTCAGAGCGGATCGAAGTCACGATAGCTCAAGTGGTAGAGCGGAGGCATATTTAGCCGAAGGTCCTGCGTTCGAATCCTGCTCGTAACCCTTTTTTATCTCAACTAATACCTTACATAAAAATTAATTAATTAAAAGAACTTTTGAACGTTTTGAAATACGTTTATTTGACCACCATGCGCATTATTCCCAGTTCCAAGCCTATATTCTATACGTTTATAGAACTACAAACATTGCTCGTTTTTATTTATCTTCGAAATCGAACTAATACGTATTATTATTTAAAAGAAGAAGCAAAAGATTCAGGAGCTTTAGGTTTGGGGAAAAGGAGAAGAGAGAGTGAAAGAAAGCAGCACCAAGGTACTAGAAAGGTGTTAAATAGACATACAATTGTATTTTAAAAACATAAAAAAGAGCATATGATGAGAGCATAGGTGAAGATGACAGGATGTCAAGAGAAGATGAATTTCGTAAAATAAAAGAGAGAGCGATAGAGGAGGTAAGAAAGAACGATCCATATATGGAAATGGTAAAATATATGGAAAAATCACTGACCACCAAATTTGTTTCCTGTTCATAAAAATATTACAACCACTTTCTTTCCACACTTTATTGAATTTAAACATGCCAGTTAGCTATAGAAACATATTAAAATATATAATATATGAGCAACGATTCTCTACGCGTTGTTTTCTGACATTTAAAGAAAAATTAATATTAAACAATGATCGCCAAGCGAAGATGAACGATGATTTTTGAAATCATATCCGATGAAATCCGAAACATCTTGCCTTATTTTGCCAAATTTTCGCCTTTATTAACCTTCTTTAATGAATCCGTTATAAAGAAAAAACTTATGTACTCTAAGCAATAAAAATTATGCTTTTCATTTCAAGTTTTTTCTATAGAATATAACCTTAAAGCAGAGAGCGAGTAACCAGATTGAGACGATTTAAAACAAAATCTTTGCGAAAAATCAGAAGAAGAAGGAAAATGCGCGGTGAGCACAAAGACCTTAGTTTTTTTGTCAGACCATAAACCCATTTAACTTACAATATATTATAACTTTATTATACTTTATAAACCCTTACACCCCTTTATTATATATTATATAATAACAAAAAATCACGATTATTATAAACGCAGAACGATTTTATATTCTTTTCGGGTCAAAAGGTTTTTGGGTGTGTCTTGGTTAATCGGTTTTATCGAATACCGAAAAAAAACGCGAAAAACGGTCAAGGGCTTGAAATCGTGAAATAGTAGTCTAAATACGGTGAATTACTGAAATCGTAAAACGCCGAATTACTAACATGGAAAAATAAAATATTTACCTTGACGTCAAGCAATTTAAATCTTGCAGACAGTTTTTAAAGCGTAACAGAAAATTCAATCTTTTATCTAACAGACCCCCCAATGAGATATTGGTAACAGTTTTTTTTTTTCTCTTTTTCTACCGGACCCGTATATTGACGTTGTATCGTAAATGTTTACGACCTGGAATACGATAAACTGAGCGCGATAGGATCGACCGGATGATAGGTGGGCAGTTTGTAATTATGCCTTTGTACGTTTTCTTTTTGTGTGATTACACTCCTCCCGAATTGACTTTTAATGTCGGTTCAGAACGTTGGTAGAAACTAGTTGTATGAAAAATTACATATTTTGTGAAACCAGAATTGAGAAGTAGAAGAATTTACCCTTACACCTCTCAGTTGTTTGTGTCAAAGTGTCGCGGGGAAAGTCGGAAAGCACAATCGATTGTTACATCCAGTTTCTTCCGAAGGTGTCCACGGTTTTCGCGGAACCGCTTTTCCCTAGGTTAATTTCCATCGGGTTTGCACTTTTATTGGTATCCGGAAAAAATCCAATGCACACGTTTTTTTTGTTTTTGTTTTGCTTAACATCAGTTAGCCTTTAGAGACTAGTTGGGAAGATTCAGATCATTTTCGTCTATAAAATTCCACGATTACGAGATTAGCCATCATGTCATCCTAATTGGCTGGTATTATGAGACCTGAGAGAGTTCTTCTTTGACGCGACAACAAACATATGTGTAAATAGATAGAGAACAAAGATTTGAGAAGGAGAGAGAAGACTGATTGATTGATTAATGTTTGTAGACGCATTAATTTGTTTAAATACAAAAATGTGAGGATATGCGAGAGAGAGAGAGAGAACAAGGAAAAATATCAAGAATTAAATAAAAATATAAACAGATAGTGAAGGATAATAGTTTGATTGTGATAGATAGATGGATAGATAGATAGATAGAGAGAGAGAGAAAAAAATAAAAATAGGAAGAAGATAAACTAAAATGTGTATAAATAGAAAAATAGACAGACAGGATAAATAAGAGAGCGGGAGAAAAAGAGAGAAAACGCGAGCAGAGATAGAAAGATGAAAGAAAGAAACAAATGAGAAAGAAAGGGTAAGAGGAAAGGAAAAAACAAGGAAAGTAGAAAGAGAAAAAATAAACAATTAGTAAGAAAATAAATAAAAATGCGTATAAATAGATAAATAGACAGGTGGATAATAAAAGAGCGAGAGAAAACGAGAGCAAAGAGATATAAAGAAAGATCAACAAGTTGCGAAAACATTAAATAAATTTATGTGGAAACAAGTGAGTAAAAAAAGGGAAGAGGAAGGCCGAATGGACGGAAAGTAGAGAAAGAGAGAAAGAAAGAAAGAAGGAGCGATTAAAATTACGTGAACGTGAAGCCATAGAACATTTGTTTTGTCTGCTTTAGTCTATTTTTCTCCTAGATCTTTCTAGTAACTTCTTTAATCGTGCAGCAGGATAGGAGGACCAGGGATGATGACAAAGCTGACAAAATAATGCATCATAAACAACAAATCTAAGAGGACAAAATTATGAAAATCAAGCTTTGCCATAAAACCTTTCGTAGAATGACAAGGGCTGCGTTGTTATAATTGACTTTCATCAAAACAAAGGCATTAATTTTAAAATTGTCACCTACACAAAATTTGAATTGAGTTCTTTTTGAAATCGAAAAATACTCTATACAGAATAATGGTATTCTGTCTTGCTCCATTTATCGCTCGGGGTGGTTTCAAAAAAAGACAATTTATTCAAAATCGTTTAGATGAAAAATCGCTGCCTATTAGTGAATCTATAATGCGTCCTTCTGGAACAACTCTCAAATGATAAATCCCTGTCGAAAAAGGCTGTGATTAAGAGGTACAACGCCCGTGTGAATTATTGAAGACAAACTAATTGCTTTTACTTCTGGCATCATACGCATAACCGAGACAGCATAAGCCATTTTGTTCACGCGACTGACAGAAGAAAAAAAAAACCGCGCGCCTTTCGAAAATGCTGGCACAAATCATAAAGGAGCGGTAAATAAATCGGCCAAAAGATAGGGTAATGAGATATGCAAACTGTTTCGACGAAAGGTCCGGTATAGTTGTGTCACATTTAAATTGTTGGACCTTGACTTCATCAGAGTGCACGTCCCGAATTATGTAAGTCTGCAGACCGACGCCGCGCCGCCCCGTCCAAGGGCCTTGCCTTTCGCAACTAGTGTAGAATTGCAATATTGAAAATGATATCGCCTCCTAACGAACTTATTTCGGGAACCTGCATCATAAATAATATCATAACGAATCTGATGTAAATTCAGCCTGATAGGCAAGAAATCCAACACTGTCATTCTCATATGTGAAATTTCAGTGTGAAAGTGAATAATAAACCATTGATATGATTATCATTTACAATTCTTGATTTATAGATCTGTAGACACCTTTCGAAATGTTCGTAGCTTGACCACTGATAACAATTTAAGACTTACATGAAAATATATTCCATCCAAAAGTGATTAAAAACGCAAGACCGGTGTTTTTTATGTTATTAACAAGAAATTCGGAAGTGTGCAAGGAAATGATAACATTTAATTACTCTACAACTTTCTTTCTCATCCTTTATATCCTGATTGCTGGTGAGATTGGCGAAATCAACAACAAAACATTCTTACTTTTTTTATTATCCTTCTTTTTCAAGATGACCAATCTCTATTGTTTATTTTTGAACGCATAAATAACAATAGTATTTACAACTCTACACCTCATAATACATACATAAATGTATTAAATATACATAAATTTGGCTTAATATAAAATAGAAGTGGAGAAAAAAAAACACGAGGACAAAGAGAGATGGAAAGAAATAGATAGAAATTTGAGAGAAATAGATAAATAGGAGATAAAAGAAATTAGAAATAGAGAGAGAAATAAAGAAAGCAATAGAGTGAGAAAGGGAAATAGATGTGAGGGAAGAATACGTGATTCAAAAGTGAAAACATAATTACTACGAAAATGAGATGCAGAAAAGAATAAAATAAAGACGAAGATAAATAAAGAATGAGATAGATAGACAATCAGATAGAGAAAGGCAAAATTGAGGGAAAGAGTGAGAGAGAGAGAAAGAAAGAATTAAAGAAAGAGAAAGAGAGAGAGAGAGAAAGAAAGAGACAGACAGATAGATTTGAGAAAGAAAACGAGATTACAAAGAAAATGAAAGGGAGAAAATGTAAGATATAGAGGAAAAAAGAAAGAAAGTTAAATATAAATAGAGAATTAAATGAGGAAATAAAGAAAGAAAGAGACAGATAGACAATAAGATAGACAGAAAGGGGCGAATGGCATAGAAAGAAGAGTTAGGAAGAGAATGATAGGGAAAGTAGTTGTTCCCAGAGTCTAAAAAGAAATAAATCTAAAAATGGACATAAACGAATATACAGTGAAACAGAAAGATATTGAGATAGAAAAACCTCGATAGAGAGATAGAGGCGGAAGTAACGGTAGAAGAGAGACACAGAGAAAGAGAGAGAGAGGGAGAAATACAGAAATAGTAAAGAAGGAAGAAAATACGTTTATGTAAGAGAATCACAAAGTAAATGAAAAAGGGGGGGTGAAAGATAGATGGAGAACGATGTGAATACAAATGAGAGAAATAAAACTTGGTATGCAGACAGACACACTAAATAAATATATAAAGAGAATGGCAATGAGGAGAGATAAATAAAGAAAGATATAGATAGACAAGCAGATAGATAGAAAGGTGCGAATGGGATAGAAAGAAGAGTTAGGAAGTGATTGATAGTGAAAGTGGCTGTTCCCAGAGTCAAAAAAGAAATAAAACTAAAAAATAGACATAAAGGAAAATATAGCGAAACAGAAAGAGATTGGGATAGAAAAATTTCGATAGACATAGAGAAAAATAGCGAAGACAATATGATTAGTGGAAGCCCGAGACAGAGATGGAAATAGAGGTAGATAAAAAGAGAGAGAGAAAGAGATTTAGAAATGAAAAAGTGATTGCTTAGAAAACGAGAGAGAGAAAGCATAAGACAATAAGAAATAGGAAGAAAAGGAGACAAATATAAAAGAAGTGCAAAAGGAAAGGCGGATAGACAAAACTAATTAGGTAGACATTTGAGAGAAAGAGATAGGAGATAGAAAGATATTGTAACAAATAAACAGAAAAATAAAGGAAGAAAACGTGAAACAGAGAACAGAGAAAAAATAAAGGTTGGGATAAATAATGAAAGAGAAATATAAACGGCCAGATAGAGAGAAAGTGGCGAAAGAGATAGAGAGAGTGAAAGGGGTGAGAGAGGAAGAGAGAGAGAGAGAAACCTTTTTTGAACACAAACAAGAAGTTCAATTTCTGTGAAATCGTCGTAATTGTCAATAGTTGTCAATGCATGTACATATTTTGTAAATTTCTGCAAGGTGTTTCTCAAAAGTTTACAGTTTTTGTTTGTTCTTTTTTTTGTGCCGTGAACAAATTAATGCAACTTTTTAAGATCTAAACTTCAAAGCAAGTTAAAATATTAACTATTTTGTATTTTAATGTTTCATTTTTTCAACAGGTTATGGGTTTAGGAATGTGTAAAATAATTAAGTTTAAATTCAGTGAAATTTAGCTATATTGGCCGTTTTAATAAGAAAAGGAAAAGTACAAATTGCACAACTTCCTCGAATTGAATATTGAATGCCAGGTGGAATTTCATGCATGCCAAAAGGGCGATTTCACGTAATGAGAATAACATGATTCGATTCTAAACCCAGGAAGTTGTAAAAAAAACTTTATCTTGTATATCTCAACATGCTGAGTGGTGTTTATCGAACACATTACGTGGGAATGCACCATAATATCTAAGAGTTTTTTTCTCATTGATCGCGCATTCCATTTATAGATGCAGAATCATTTTCAGCCGACAACCTTGGAGTGGGTTCAGCAAGTAAGCCAAATCCCCGATTGCGTCCACGGTCGGGACCTTAACCCTGATTTTTGGACCGACGTTGGGCGGAAATGTAATCAAGCAGGTCGTTTCCGGTTTTTTCGTCTTTGAACTTTGCCCCAGGGCCGGCGGAGAGCTTCCGGAACCTGTTCTTCTCAAACCATCGGCCTACCAAGCCGGAAACAGAATCGTGCATTTTGACCCTAAACTTTCTCTTATCTATTACCTACGAGTGGGCTTTTTTCAAACTTAGAAAAATCCCAATCTTCAGATGACTAATGGGTCTCGGGACGGCCAGAAACGAGAAGATATTTACACGGATATTTATTGCAAGTATTTGGTGTAGTTAATAAATGATTGATGTTTGCAGGAAACAGCTGAATTCTGAATAGAGTTGAAATTTTACTCATATTTTTACATTTATTTATGTATGTGTATATTAGAGAATTCTCGTGGAAGTCGGTTATGAATCGTCTTTGTAGAATGGATTGTAATATTGTAAACCTTCAAGAAAAACTACATGCAAATTTTATCTAATTAAATATTTTTCTTTCTGTGCATTTCGCCTTTAAAGACAATAAAATTAAAATAAATGTGACGTACAAAGCATCGGTAAGAATGTGTGGGGTTATACTGAACCGGTTAAGTAGCTAGGTCGTGCGGAAGTGTTGCTCGATGGAAGCGAAATCAGAACATTAATTTTAATCTGTTCTCTCACCTCTCCTTCTTTCTATATTTAAGTATATGTATCAGAATTTTAACCCTTCCCATCTCTTTCCTTTTCTTCTTTTCACCTTTCCCTTTTTTCACTCATCCTTTCCATTATTTACGCAGTTGGCCTGCACGTACATAGAAACACCACCATGTCAAAATAAACGGACGATATCTTATGCATTCATTACGTACGAACCGTCAAAAGTCCAAGCTACTGCGAAATCCAGGAACACATCTAGCTCGTGAAGAATGGTTGAGGGAAAAACCTAGACTCTTAAACAGCAGAATACTCGTCCCTAACACCAAGCCTAAATTTACAATTTACCTACCTCATCCTATCTATAACACTATCCTTAACATCCCCAACACTTACCCTAATCCGTTCGTACCTAATACTAACCCTAGCCCTACCAAACCTCAAACATGTGCGAAAACCGTCTATTTACTTATAATACTTAAAAAATTTGAATAACCAGCCAATAAAATATACTCATGCTAAAAAAATCACCCTTTTCTGAATGTTCAATTTATAATTTTTCGAATGTTTGATTCCTTTACCATAAATGAAAAGATTAAGAAGATTGTTGTTGAATACTACAAATCGCTTGACCATCGACACTACATGCATCTACACAAATCAAATTCTTTGAATTACACCTACACTGTAGTCTAAGCTTCCTAACACCCTATCCCTACATAATCTTACCTAATCCTTCTCTGACTCTAACCTTTACCCTACCTAACCTAATCCGTCTGTAACACTAATCTTATATAGCCTAACCTAATTCGTCCAAACACTAACGCTAATCTTATCTATGGCCTCCTCGGTAACTTACAATAAATTTCGGTGAATTCATCTAGACTAACCTTCCTATCACCCTATCCCCTATCGTAATCTAACCTAATCCGTCACTGATCCTAACCCTAGCCCAAAATAACCTACCTAACACCAACCCTACCTTTACATAACATAACTAATTCGTCTCTAACACTAACCCCAATCTTGCATAGCCTAACCTAATCCATCTCTGACACTAACGCTAACCTAAACCAACCTATGTGCCTCCCCGCTAACTTAAAATAAATTTCGAGAAATTCATCACATAAAAAATTTGTATTTTCAGCTAACAAATGTTAATTTAAAAAATCGCATTTTTATTAAAGTAAAATATTGATGACATATTCAGTACACGAATTGACTTACTAAAAATAGTTATACAAACAGATTTTTGTAGTTATTGTCAACAATTCTTCAAGGTGGGCAGGAGTTTGAACAGACTGAGGCACAGAGAATTGTTTGGATTATAAAAACTTCTGGCTTGCTGAATAACTTTAATAATGTCGGGTAGCTACACTAGGTAGGGTAACAGGTCCGAAAGACACGCCGGAGCTAGTGATATACGTTGAAAAATAAGCTGAAGGTTTTGGACAAAATAAAACAAGTTTCGAATCGTTTTGATCAGCCTATCCTGGCAGTTTTTGCCTGTTGTGCGTTAGCTTGGGATATCTTCAGTTTTTAATTATAATTATGACTAAAACACCCCAACCAAAACAGCCCAAATGCGCCTGACTGTCCAAACTGGCCCACCACTACGCGGAGCTCAGAATTTTAGGACGAAAATGCATCTGTTATTTGGAATCGGCAAATTAATAACATTTATATCTAACTCAGAAAACTACATGTTTTAAACAAAAATCTCTTCCCCATAGACTGAAAAAGGTATCGGATTAGACGGACATTAGGATTATCGGGCCTCCACTGTATCTGATATTCCGCTGCGCAGGAGAGCTATTGATGTTTAGGATGTGACACGTTTCTTTTTAAAGAAGTCCTGGTGACGCAATTCTCCTAATCCGGATCTCAGGTGGGAGAAGGAGACGAATCAAGCTTCGTCGCAGAATCCTTAACGCCTTGTTGAAACATCAATTTATTTTATTTTCACCGCGTCACCGTCAGACTTGAAAGAACAGAAATAGTACCGTCCTTGCGAAAAAAAAAACCGAGTCAACCGGGCCACGGACGTCACCTAGAACATCTTCCCTTAGTAATCGATATATCGGAACGCAATTAAATTCTTTGTCTCATCTAGCATTGTTTTAATTATAAGGACGCAGAAATTTTGATCATAATGAACCTTAATATTGTAGATCTAGATAGAAAAAAAGTAGAACGTGGATATTAGTTTTACAGTAATGTCTATGGCCTGGAATCAGGATCTCATAGCATATATCATTTTATCCTTTCTTTCTCATCTAGCTTGATGCATTACATAATTACAGTTTATACTGCGAATTCCGCGAATTGATTTATTCGGATTGGCATTGAACAGATTCTTAAGTTTCTACATACATTGATTCAAAAGCAACTTTGCATTTCCCCGGAGCGTTCAACTGTATTGAAAATACATCACACGTCAAGCGCGAGAAATTCAAGTTGAAAAAAAAAATCTTGGAGTAAGGTAAAGTCCCGACAGAAAAGGAGGATTTAGATACAACCAGTCCTATAAATCTGAATGACAGAGGCGTTGCGCAATTTCCTACATGGTGGACAACGCCTTATCAGGATCAGGATGTCCTGGCCGAATAAAATGTTTATAATCCTCCTGCTACGATTAATTTAATACAATAAAATTTATATATATTTAATTTAATAAAATCGATTTTTGGATCTATCCTATAGGTATATATATTTTTTTTTTGTTTATAAGTATAGAATAGCATGCATTCCAACCTGCACATTTTATTGTTTATGTCACCAATATTTACTTTTGTGGTCGAAATATCGAAAAAAGAGGGAGGGAGTGAGTGAGGAGAGAGATCGTGGGGAGGGGGAGAGAGAGAGAGGGATATTGCGGGAGAAAATCGATAGGAGACTGATATGGTTAGGTAGAAGGAGACATAGAAATATAGATAGATAGAAAGAGATAGAAATAGCTAGGTAGAGGAGAGAAACTGATGGATAGTTAAACTATACTGATATAAACTGATATATTTAGACAGAGTTAGATGTACAAATGTAGATAGATGAAAGAGGGATATTTCGAGAGCAGGAAAGTTAGAAAGATAGAGACTGTTGGATATCGCAATGATAGACAGATAAACAGATAAGTAGATGGATAGAGAATAAGTAAATGAGGGAGAGAGTGAGAAAGAATGATAATGAAAGGGAAATAATTTAGAGGACCGAGACTGTTATTGTTGGGTAGAACAAAACATAGAAATAAATAAACAGAGGAGAGAGAGCCAGAGTTAGAAATCTATTGAAAGATTGTTAGGCAGGTGAATAGATGAAGAGAAATAAAGAAGGAAAGAGTGAGAGGATAAGAAATATGGAGAAATATATGAAGAAAGAGAGAAACACAAAAAGAGAGAACATATGGAATAGGGAAAGAGAGAACATAAGTAGTAGTGAGAGATATAAAGAGATGGAGGGAGAGAGAGAAAGAGAGAGAGAGAGAGAGAGAGAGAGAGAGGACACAAGATCCTCACAATATGAACCAATTGACCAAACCTATGCTCTTAATTTAGTGATTTTCGATAAAATTTTCTTAGACGAATAATAATTCCTGATGAAAGTCACCTTAATTAAATAATTGCTAACAAAAATACTTTCCTAACCGGAAGATTACCACAAAACAACCATCACTGTTTATACTTGAACTGAAACATTACCATTTGCTTAATGGGTAAGCCATTGAAAAAAAAAAGATTGTTTCACAACCGAAGTAATTTAAAAATGTAAAAGGTAATGATTAACAATCTGTAATTATCCGGTTGACGGTTGAAAACCAGGAGCAGACGAAGGAGCTATTTGTATTCAAATGTTTGCCTATTGCAACCGGGGAAGTTGTAAAAGAAAGACAATGGGGAAATTATTCTGTAAACAATTCCTTTCTGATTTGCATATCTCTAATTGTACAATTTAATCACAAAGGTTTATTTTTGTTTTTTAGATTGCCAGAAGGTCCTTCTGGTCTACGGCCTGACCAATTTGGGTAAGATGGAAGACGATAGCCTGGACAAAATGGACCCTTACCAAAGAGGCGCCAATGACATAAGTACATAACCTTGCAAATTTTAATATTTTATTCTTTTGTAACTATACTAAAAATTTAAATTTTTAATTTCAGTTTGGGAGTCCATGATGCATGGCAGTTACAAAAAGAAAAACACAAATGAGCACAGAGATTACTATGATTCTATGGGTAATTTTTTTCTTTTGTGTTTATCAAGCTATGCTATTCGTTATTGTTGTAAGATGGGTCATAATATCCTTGTTTATTGGATAATTTACAACCTAGTGCATTTTGAACTGAGTCCTAGTACTACGATGTCTATGAGGCTAATTTTTTTTTTCTATTTTCAGAGCCTAGTACAGGTGATGACAACCACCTTGGATCCCAGGAGGAAGCTTCAACCAACATTGAAAAGTATGCAGGTTCTGACAATGACCTAGTAGGGCCCATGGTTGTCAGAGTGCTTCCTGATGGCAGCCCCATACCCAGAGACTCTCCTCTCCCTAAGGACGACGACGCCGAGGAATTCATGATCATGAGGAGCAAGCCGATCCCGTCCCTCTCTGAAATTACATCCCTGAGGCACGAAGTCATAGCCACAAGGCTTGACTCTCACACTTCGATGAAAAGATCAAAACATTAACGACCGGCTGGATCCCTTTATTTATTATTCAAACAAATGCCCTGTGCTTCATCTCTATAATTTGTCATCACTCCAGGCCGACTAAAGTACCCTTCCAAAATTTCAATAAGCAAAAGAAGGCTACTGGAAAATATTTAAGTGTACATACTTTACATTGTAAATAAAAACAAATTAGTTTTTAAGTTATTATTTAAATTGTGATAGTTGCTGTCGACTAAACATTATTTTTTATATTTACAAAAATTAAGCAATGTACTCACATTTAAGTACAATCTTTTTTCTATTATATTTATATAAAGTAGTGTTTATTTAAATTATATGCAGTGAACTAATTGTTTTCCCACCAAAATTTCACATATGTAAAAAATATACATTATTATTTTGTAATTCAATCATCAAATCTATAGTGCTTAAGTTGAATACAATTTATCCTCATTTTGTTATCTTTTCGATGATAAGATATGTGCTCATAAATAAATGTATCTCATTTTGTAGAATTATTTTCACTCCAAAATCCTCCATGGAATTAACAATTTTAATAATTGTTTAATTAGTAATTTTACATATTTCCCCCTGTGGAAAGGTACGATGAAGTAATTTCTACTTCTTTCCAGAATCTGTGAGGGATAATAGGATTTTTTCTAGGAAATATTTCTCAAATGCCTTGTTAATGAGTATCTCCCATGAAAAAGCAGCCCATATTAAGTAAGTAAGGTTTAAATTTAGGACCATTGAAATTCAAAACTGGGACCATTACAAGATGAGTCACCCTGTTAACCATTCTGTCATAGATATCCTACAATACCATTCAACTTATAGTAGTAATATTTATCACTTTCAGTATTTGGGATTATTTTGACATTGAGATTTTTTGGCCTGAATGCAATTTTTTTCACCCTTTACATTACCAGGTTGGGTTTGGTTAAGTTGTTTAGTTTTGGGCTTGGGACAAGTGAGTGTACATCCATGATTCAATAAAACAGGGGGTATTTATAAGTTACTCCTACTCTATTAATTTTAATTAAATTATCTGATATATTCTTGTTAGTTGGATAAAACATAAAAGCAAATACAAACCAAAAACGAAAAATATAAGTGATAAATGATGGAGCGAGTGCTTTTTTATCCTTTTTAAAAGATGGACAATTCGAATTTCGGGTCCTTAGCTTATCATCAAACACAAAACAACTTACTGTGAGTAGGAACTATCTTTTTAAAAAGGTTTAAAATGAAGAAATGTTAATACTCATTTTTAATAACGAATTTATGTACGAATAATAAACACTAATATTACCCATTTTGTAAGCAAACAACTTTTCTCCATTTTAATGAGTTGCATTCTCTTCAAACATGGTAAGACATCAGCAATATTATTGTAAGAATGAGTCAACGAGACCACTGGCAAGTGTATATTGCAAAGGCAGAGGGTGTTTCTTAGAAAGTGATCCCCTGGGCTTTAGCCCAAATCTGAGAGACTGGCAATGTCAATAGGAGGCCTGGTAGTACATTATGACACCAAGAGAGGACAGAAATGTCATTGAAGATGTTTTGTAGTGCCCGCCTTAACTTAAATGAAGTGCAAGATATTTTGGCAAGACTTTTACCAACACAAACGATTCATAATCGTTTGTAGGATATTGGCCTCACATTGTATACCCTTTTGGGAGGACCTGGAGCAACACCTCACCACCAACTACAGAGAACAAGGCGCAGCAAGAACCTAGAAGAGAATTCTAATTGGAATGCTTATGTTTACTGATGAGTCAGATTTCTGTCTGTATTATGATAACAGGCCTCGAAGAGTCAACTGAGAGCAGGAGATCCGTACGATACCTCATGTGAAATTTGGAGGAGGCCGGACTGGGATTTTACGCT
>CM077112.1:6645397-6663725 GCA_039619505.1 Cimex hemipterus | reverse complement strand
ATAAATCAAGTTATATTGCAAGTGGATAGGATTTTTTGTTTGTCAGTGTTTTTCCGTGAAGAGAAGAAATACACAATTTTGAATAGAAAGAAAGATAACCTGTTTGAAAAATCTCGCTTCTGCTATCCCATTCCAAAATTGGTCTTTTTTCTTAAAATTTTTGGATCTTTATTTATATAATAAAAAAGAAAATCCGATATTTTCACGGAATTTTTTTACTACTCTTACATCACCATCGGACGAAATGGACAAATTATGTCTCTTTTATAGGTATGTGAACTCATTGTAATTGTACGTATCTTAAACAATGTTTTTCTCGGTTAATAACAATTATATTTAAAAAATACTTACGCTGCAATCTATTAGTACAAATGACAAACCAAATAATCTGGCTTGATAAAGAAAACTGAACAAAATCTGTGAAAGTTCTTCCCACGACTTCAGCACAATAAAAATACCATTATCTTGTTAACGATGTTTTGAGGAAACTAGAACTAGCTAAGTTAATATTTTCTAAAGCGCAAGCACAGAAGCTTTAATAATCAATAATAATTGCAATAAGGTGGTTGTTTTAATTCTATTTAGTAGGAATGAACTTATTCCACTTTTAAAAAAAATATACAAAAATTCATAGCCAATTTTTTTTAATTTTATGGGCTTATATCACTTTCAAAACATCTGTTTTGGGCTAGATATTTTTTTTTAATTTTTTGTGATTATCGGGGTTTGTGGTTGGGTTAGAGGTGGATTAGATTATGTTAGTGTTAGATTACATATCCATGATTCTACGAAGAAAATATTCTAACACGAAGCACAAATTTTATTATCGAAGTTGCCCAGTATGAAAAATCTTTACTTCCAGCCTCCCCTTCATCATCCCTCATAATCTTAGGTTAGCCTAATTTTCGTAACTTATAATAGTTATGTTTTTCTTTTTGTTGTGGATATGTATTTGGGGTGGATAAACTTTTTTTTATTACAAGGGAGTGAGGTTGGCCTAGGGTTAAATTACATACCTGTGTTTTTTTTTTCCATGAAACAGAGAAAATTGCAAGTGAAGAGGGCGAATTTTTTCTACAATGATGACCAGTTTGGAAAATTTTTACTTTCCAGTCTCCACTTCATCATCCTTTGTTATTATAATTTTGCGTACATATTTCTGATTCAACCAATTCCATATTATATGATAACTATGGTTTATGTATCTCAAGAAAATTTCTCTTTTATTTTAAACAATGACCATGCGTTTTTATTCCAGTAACATAGAATTATGAAATATAAAATGAATAATCAACAAACATAATCAATATATTTAGTTAACATTAAAACTATACAATCTTAGGCTACAGTTATTTACAGATTTTGTTATGAGTATGAAGTTAATCATTTCTTTTCTTTGCATGAACCATGTTATTTGGTACAATTGGCTTCGTAGGGTCGTACTTGAATGTCTTCTTTATTGGGCCCCTTCCTGATCTAATAAAACTCATTTCATCGACTCGTTGCCTGTCTTCAAGTTCTTTTGTGATCTTTAAATTTGTCCAAGCTGAATGTAAATTGTTTATTTTTATTTTGAGGTTAAAATAATGTAAATTGTATTATACAGACTTACATTCTTTGACTCCTTTGACAAAGCCTTCATCTTTCACAGGTAGTTTTTTCGGGTTATGCTTTATCAACTGCTCTATGTTAAAATATTGCCTCACTTGGGGAATCCTGAGAGTGGCGACTTGAAGCAGTGAAATAAAATTCGATGATGCCCAGTAAACAAGTATAGCCTAATTACAAACAACCAAAATTAAGAAAATAAAAAACTTGCAAACCTTATCGACATACCGCTGGAAAATTGATAGTAAAAGGAAAAACAATAAGTGGAAGTGCTCGTAACATATATTTTAACAGTCCTATATTAGAAGAATTCAGGCGAGCCGTATCTGTGCCAACCTATAAACGAAATTGCTTTAATTGTAAAGAACATAAATGTAATTTTGAAAACTTACTTCAATTGTTACTGCTAAAGTGGCGCAAGTGATTATTGGTAAAAGATAAAACTGATCGGGAACTGTTAAATCTGCAAACCAGTAGAGACCTCCAATTTTTAAGCTTTCCACTGGAAGATTTGCCATCTTTCTTAAGCCCATGAAGAATGAAATAAATAAGGGTGCCTGTAAATTATTTTTAACTATTAACTTTTTTGAATGTGGTCACTTAACTTAGAGATATTACCTGTGCTAGTGGGACTAACATGTTCTTTATAGGATTTAGACCTTTTTCTCTCATAAAAAATATCATTTCGTTGGCATATCTAGCAGCTGAATCATATATTATTATTTTTTAGTTTATTTTATTTAATTGATGGGAAATAGATCACTTACCGTCAAGTCGGTCCCCCCTCTGCCTGGCCTCCGTCAATTTCAACTGAATTAGTTGTATCTCAGGAAGATGGTTGTTCATTTTGGCGGCGTTTCTTTGAGATATGATAACGAGAGGAAACATCAAGGTCCTAACAACAACCGTACCTGCAAAATATCAGGTCAATTTTTCTCTGCGCAAATTTGAATTAATAACCAGTCTCACCGATCATTATTGACCCCCACCATGGCAAATCGCACGTTACATGGAGAAATTCCATGCAATTCTGGATTATGCCGACTGGCGACCAACCTCCCAAGCCTAAACTCTCAAATGTCGGCTCCCCAGCAAGCTAAAATTTTTTTTAACTTTAAATATTAAAAAAAGTACAACATTGCAATATAAATATAATAAATAAAATGGTAAATTTATAAGTCCCAACCTTAGATATAGATCCAGGCAAGTCCTAGTAACATTGATTTTATTATAAAGTGCGTTATCAACAGACACATGATAAAAGGAAAATTACCTGCGGTACAACTGGGGGCTCAGGAATGACCTTTTGAAACATGATTTTTTTAAGTTCGAACTTAATAAATAAACAATAAAAACTAGTTGCATACCTCCACTGGCACAGTTTCCTGGTGTGTCTGATCCAACAAATAATTAATTTTATATTACTGTATGTTATGACTACCTTTATTAGGCAACAAGTAACAGTGACTGTACAAAATAAAGAAAGGAGTGGAGGAACTACAAATTGGCACTCATATGGGTCCTAGGTGTTCATTACTTAATTGAGGTGGTTCGCTATCACTTGAAAAAAGATTCTGCAGCCATTATCATTTTAGTCAGGAGGGATGTGAGGTTTGGGAGTAGTCTTCGGCAAAACAAATATTTAATTCTATAAGGGTAGTGCCATTGGACACATAAAAGGGAGCATGAAGGATTTTTCTGAGGATTATAGACTGGGTTCTTCGGATGTGGAGGATGCTTGGCTGAACCCCACTTCCAGACAGGGCTTCATAATGGTGTCTTAAATAGAGGAAATTAAACCATTTATCAACAAATCATGAAAGGATTCATACTTCATAACTTCTTGCGTTTTAATCGTGTTTTGATTTTATACATAAAGAGGCACAAGGCACAAAATTTATATCTCTTTTTGTTTTGTTGATTAATCAGCCATTAGTCTTATTTTAATTATTTAGCTTTTAAGGAAATATTTCAATCATGACATTTTTAAAATGAACTAAAGAATTTTTTTATCATCATTTTTGAATAGTTTATTTTAATTTTTTATTGAACAAAACCATTTTTGTGCTCTACAGGTGTTCAGAGTAACTTGAGATCATTAAGTTTTACATTTCCTTTCTTTGCCTGAGCTGAGATTTTTAAAAAATCTATTGTTGGTTCTTTATTCTTTATTTACGTCATTCAATTGTTAACTTTCCCAAGCATGCTCATTGATGTTGGATTTTCCTGGTTTATGAAGACAAATCCATAAAGTATCGGTGCCTTTGTAGTAAGTTTTAACCAAGGATTTTCAATGTCCTGAAATTTCTTTTCTGCACGTGGCGAGTTATTTTTTATTTTTCTTCTTCTGCTTTTATTTTTTCTTTGTAATATTCTTTTGTCAATATGACACTCATAAAGCCCTAAGCACATTTGTTTTTCCTTAGTCCCATACTGAATTAATATCTGTCATACATTTTACAATAGAACTATAAAAAAATTACCTCGAAAATGTCCTGCTTGGGCAAGGCCTAGGGTAATTAAAAATTGTATGAAGTCAAAAAATCAATTAATTAATTCACAAGAAAAAAGTTTATTTATTACCACTTCACTAACATCTCTAAGAGATTCATCAAAACTGTTGAAAGCCTAAGAAAATTAAATCAAACGTACAATATCATATTATTTCACTATCGATCCAGGTAAATGAGCAGTTGTTACCGTTTCGTTATCATTTGTAGAAGACTCATCAGAAACGTTCAACACCTTTTTTTAAAAAGTAAATTTATACTTTAATGAAAAGAAAATTAAAATCATTTGGAAATTGATGAGTACCTCAGCATCAGTCGACTCTGATGTTTGCTTAAAAATAAAAATACTAAGTTTAACTTTATGATTTTAAAATAATCCGATTTATCTGTACAACCGATTACCTCTTTAGGTAAAATCCCCAGCTCTTGTAAGACCTAAACTATTTCTGATTAGTACAATAAATTTTATATACAGAGTTCAATAAAAATGAAATTAAATTAATGACCTGATAATCTCCAGGATTTTGTTGAGAAGGCTAAAGAGTCGTTTTTATTATGTATAAAAATTATTATTTTAATATTAAATGAATTACCTGATTATTCATGTCTAGAAAGGCCTAAAGTGACACAAAAAATTATTGCAATTTTTATACATGTGAATGGCACTAATCATTTAATTATTATAATATACAAACCACTTTATCATTAAGACAATTTCCACTCTTAATGACCTGTTTGAAACGATAATGATTTAATCATTTAAAGATTTTGTAAAGGGAAAAGTATTACAAAATCGTCGTACAGCTTACCTGATTATCCACCGATTCGATCCATTGAGAAATTTGCTTGGTGTTTGAAGATTTTTATTAAAATATCATCAAGTGTAGGATAGGCCGTATGAACTCACCTCGATACTCGGTGTTGGCGGGGGGAGCGGCGGTGGTTCGGGAATCGAATCCAGCACCGCAGCCTTGGCATCGGTGCTTTCGAATTTGAAGGAACCGGCAAGGCCGTACGGCACCGCTGTCTGATTTCTTTTCAGAAGGAGCCATTTGTGCCCAAGAGATCTGCCTTGTTGAGACAACACTTGCACGTGGAAACCTTTCGCACCCTTTTGAATTAAAACAAAGGTATTTCAGAAAATAGAAAGTTTAAAAAAATAAATGTAATTATTATTATTATATTAACACTGTGGGATTGCCACTGTTGTGTACGTACATCCAGCATGACATACAAAACAAGCAAGCTCTTAGGGCAAAATGGGGGGAAAAAACAAAATCATAAGAATGAATAAATGATATGGCTATAAAATTGTCTGACAAAATTAAATTAATTCAATTCAATTCAATCAAATTAAATTTAAAATTAATTTTTTTTAACATTTTGACAGACCACTGTGATAAAACAAGTGAAATCTGGAAGTATACAAACCTTTAAACTAATAGAAGGGCCTTACAATATTTAGATGGATCTAAAATAGAAAATAAAGTAGAGGCAGGCGTCAAAGGTCCAAATTTCAACCTGGGAACACCTTTAGACCCATTCTGCCAATTTTCCAAACTGAGATACATGCAATATAACTCCATGCGCAAAAAATAAAATAAAATAAAAAAGAGTAAAAGTAATTTCTATTATTTTAGGAGGGGGGCTCAAGTGGTAGAGTAGTGGCGTATGGAGCCAAATGCCATGGGTTCAAATCCTGCTCGTGACACTTGACTGTTTTAGCTCAACTTAAAACCTTAATTAATTTAATGATATTAACTGGTCAAGGGGACCAAGGAAAATATTGAACATAATATTTACCCTAAACAAGAAAACACTCCCTCCAGTATACCTCAATGACAATCCCATTACGAACCTTGTATGATACCTCGGACTCTACTTAGACCTGGAATCCCCATGGACTTAAACACACAAGTTGTAACATACGACGATCTAAACTCTCACTAAAAAATAAAAGAAAACTACTCCCACAGTGAATAGCGCCGTATGAACGCCCAAACCATTGAGGCCACCGATGCCCTAGAATGGGATACCTTCCTCGGATGCAGGCAATGGAAAGAGTTTCTGAAGGAAATCGAACCTAAGGGAGCGAAATGGTTACTCTCTAATTCTAGGAGGGAAATTAGGAGGCTGATAGGAATCCTAACGGGCCATTGCCCCTTGAAAAGACACCTCTTCATAATAGGTACCCTACCAGACCCCTTCTGCTACTTCTGCAAAACAAAAGAAGAAACGGCTCGACACTACCTAGCAGAATGTGATAGGTATGCCAGGGAAAGATTCGATACTTTCGAAGGAGAGTACATAACCAAAACACTCCCCAGGATAAAATGGTACACAATCTTGGGGTTTGTAAATAAGTCCAAAAGGTTTATCCAGGACTTTTGAGTCGACCAGGTCCCGGACCTTTTAGGGATGCCTACTCAGGCTTTTAACCCCTCGGGTCCAGGTCGCCCACCCTGCGTAATATATACTAATATATACCTCCTACATTTGGATGACACTTCAAAACGTTCCAACCTCAATCGAATCAGTATTTTAATAGCCAATGGCCTTTTCTATGTTTCCAACTAACACCATTCATACCAATCTAATGTTCCTTTTCTACTCAACAAGTCCAACGACCCATTCCAAACTACCCTATCATTCGAACCATTTCATCAAAAACGTTTCATCCACCACAATACCTAAAAATTGCTCATAGTACTGATGTACTAACAGCTGCATATTACTGGATGGTTGGGGTTCAAACCCCCATGCTATTGTTGATATAGTTTATATCTAAATATTACTGTACTGTTGAGTTAAGCAGCGCAGTAATATATTTAGAACAATATATAAATATCGTTCTGTATAAATATTATATAGACAATTTATACGTTAAATAAGCAGAAAAAGGGCTTGAACTTCTACCCAACTCTATAAGAGTTGTAGTCCCAACGCTGTTGATTATCTACTCACCTCATGGCATAGATAGTTCGTCAGCAACTTTCCCGTCTTTAGAAACTTCACAGTGGAGAACATGACTGTAGATCTGAAATGTTCGCACTTCGCCGGTTCGTATCTCCACCCTCACTTCCAGTTCCACACTCCACAGACTGGAAAGTGGAAACATCACAGACCATGCGGTGCATATGCCCAATGCTGAACTTGGCCGAGCGGTGCCGATGTAAAGCACTGTGACGTACCCTCGTCAAGTACGTCACCCATTTGGGTCAATTTTCTTGATTAAAAAAATCACAACATAATTTTATTACAAGGAAGTAATCTGTTTATTTTTAATTCACTTTTTTCCTGGATTATTAACATGAATCTCGTTGTAAACATTGCAGACTTTTCCAGTTGGTTTACTTTATACAGTCAGACTTAAATTTGATCTATTTCAGCTTAATTTTTAATTAAATTTATTGTTAAAATATATTGATAAAATTTGGCAAAATGATGTGGGGATTTTTTTTTTAATTATAGAACAATATGTAGCTTGATCATCTATCATCCATGACTGTCTATTCATGCAATAAACAATACCTTCTTTTATTTATTTATTTAACAGGCAATCACACCTTTATTTCATTTGTACAAAATATAGAAAAGTAACAGTTTACAAAGTAAACTAAAATTTACAATGATATATGACAGGAAATACACTACGAATAGAAAACTACTTTTATATAATTTGTAAGAAAAAAAAATTGAAATAACATAATGATATAAAAATAAAATACAATTAAAATATGTTTAATATTGCAAAAGTTCTTATGTGTGTTAATCATAAAAAAACGAAAACTATTGAACCAATTTTGATTAACTTCATTTGTTAAATGTAAACAATGTTTGTAAATCCTAGGCCCTGAAGATGATTTCAATAAAGATTGAAACATTGGCATGGTAAAGACATTTTTTTCTGAAACCTACATCACACCAGACCGCACCTCACGATTTCTGAATAATCATTTGATGAAACTGCTCGTTTTGTTTTCATTAGTACCAAATGGGTTTAGAGACTATAAAATCAGCATATCACAGACAACATCAGGTTTTACAAGAGAGATAATACTTTTTGTACTCCCTTATATATAGTCATATATGAAATTAACAGATTTAAACTTCACAAAAATTATCTGCAGGTCGATTAAGTAACATCATATCGTAATTTTGTTGTTTTGTTTTTGTGCATAGGTCAGTTTGCGTTATTGGGGTATGAAGATGATTTTAGGTTTTGAAAAGGTTAGGATAGAATAATAATGCATTAGGTTAGGATAGAAATGTTTTTGTATGAATCGGAGAAAATGAGTGGTAAATGCAAATTTTTAAAATTCAAGTCTCTCTCTCAACATTAATAAAGATTTTTGTCAGGATGATGATGAAATTGGTTATTCAGCCTAATTCTGACTTTTTTCTAAATTGTTGTCATTGAGGAGGAAATTTATATATATGACATTTTTTCAGTATAAATTTTTAGTAGCACATGTTAAATCTATTTGATATTGAAAAATGAATGGATCCACATTGGTTTTTAATCAGATATTGTAAGAATGAGAAAGAACATTGAAGGAACATAGATGAAAGTTGACTTGAAAACAGGGAAGCTTAAAAAATATCTTCTTATGGCAAATGCCCAAATTACAAAGGGCAGTGATAAAAATTGAGATTTTTAAAAATTAACACACTTTATTGCGAAATTGTGCTCTATCCTTTTCTAAAAAAGATAGCTCCTACTCGCAGTAAGTGGTTTTGCAACATTTCGTTTTTTTGACCTAAAATTGTCCATAATAAACAACCTAATAGAAAATAGATCTACATAGAAAACCCACAATTACAGACACTATGATACCAGCAGATTCTTCCCACCCTTTGTCCCAAAAGGCTGCTGGTTTCATTTGGCTCATAGAACTGCTAACTATAAAAAATAATTAGAAACTATTAAAACCTTAGCAAAAAGCAATGGGTATTTAGAAATATTTATTGATAGGTTTCTAGTTCAAAGAATAAAAATATTAGCTTTAAACGAATCAATAATAGGACTCAGCCACTCCACGTCAAATGAATCATTAGGTTTCCGTTGTTTGCCATACATCGGTGAATTATCGGAAAAAGTTAGCAAAATTTTTTTAACAAGAAGGTTTTCGAATAGCTTTTAGAAGTACGGGTTCATTTAAAAAACATCCTCTCAAAACCTAAAGACAAGGTAGATAAATTGCAAAAAGCGGGGTTTACCAACTCAATTATAACTATTGTGATATTAAATATACAGGACAAAATGGTAAAGAAATAAAAATGAGAGTAAAAGAACACTTGCATAAATCGAGCAAATTTTCAGAATTTAAGGAAAAAATATAAAATTGAACATAACGATAAATGCATTAGTAATACATACAAGATTTTAAATTTGTACATAAATAATATTAAACATCCAAATAAATAAATTATTTTAATTGTTATTATTTTTATAATAATTTAATAATATCAAGGTATTATTCTAATTTTTTATCTTTTAACGTTAACCAATAATTTATAATAAATTCTAGTATTTACAGTTGTAATATGTATTTGTGTCATAATTTCAGCTTTTCGCACTTTCAAATTGAGCGCCATTAAAAAACCAGCTGTTCATTGGAACGTCCCGTTGGCGGGGGTATCAGCGGGTTCAGTTTCAACTTTCAGTCTTCAGTTTTGCATTTCATGTCGAGAGATGTGGTTGTGGAAACCCTTCAACTGATGATGAGCCAAGTGCTCGAAATCCGGACGTTGCAAAACAACTTACTGTGAGTAGGAACTATCTTAAAAAAAAAAAAAAGATTGAACACCATATTCGCGCCATCATTTATCATTTATTTCCATTGTGCTCTATTCAGTTAATTTTTGTCCGAGGTCTCTTTATAACATGTCTTAATTTTAAAAAGCATGCATATTACTCACCGTCACACCAGCATAAATTATGTTTTAAATAATAAACAAATAGAAGAAAAAATGAAAAGACTAATTAAGTTTTACTTTTATTGAAATAAATTAACATCATTTACATTATTGTTATAATTATTCCTTTTCTTGGTAGTGCTTGCTTATTAAAACTATTGTTCATTGCCCGCTTTCTGTTTTATTTAAAAAATAATCCAACAGATTATTCAGGTTATAATAGAATAGAGTTTATATTGCTTTTATTCTGTTCTTTTATGAATTTATTATACAAAGTATGTACATGGATAGTTAAGTGTGTGTCAATCCAATTACTACAATTACTAGCATGCATCAATAAACATTGTCATCTTATTATAAAGAATAAATAAATAAATATATATGTATATATACGACTTTATGAATATGAAGTTACAACAGTCAGCGGGATCTGTTCGAAAGCTTGAATATTTTAAAAAGTTGTCCTAAACAAACATAATATTAAATATTTGGCAATTACTCAAATTTGGCAGTGCTCAAAATACAATGTTATACAATATTTAAAATTGTGTGGTGACGATTTGTTTAGTTCTATTTTTTTTTTTAATTTGAAAATTTTCAAGCTTTCATTATAATAAATTAACGATATGTTCAGCAAATTCAACTTGATTTGACTGATTGCCTGCCTAAGTTCATGTCCTTGCAGTAAATCCTACAGATTTCGATTTGTGTCATGAAAGTCGCTGTGTAATAAGATTTAAAAAAAAAAGTTTTAATATAGCCTTCATTCAGCATGAAAGCGCTCAATGAACCAGACGTCCATTGTTAATCGTTTGAGCAATGTGATTAATTTTATTACGCTTCAGGTATACAATACAAAACATCTATCAAGTACTTCAAAAATGCTATTATCGCACCAAACCTTAGCGAAATATTAACACTATTTTCTTCTTTAATGTTTTCTTACAATACTTCCAGTAATATAAGGTTTTTTTAACTTCCACTCATTGGGTTCATTGTTAATTTAATAATTGATCTTAACGTTTTATTACTACTCATAGATTAATGTATTTTCTAGGCTTATGGTTAATCTAAATAAAAATAACCCATTGTTGAATCTTTGCCATTTGCCATCTTTTGTAACACCTTGACAGATTCTACACCCGAAATTAATTCTAAAAACTACAACTAACTTACCATAAACTAAAACATATATTCATACAATTTGATTAATCAGAGTTTGTGTTTAAAATAAATAGCTTTAAAAAATTGAACTTTTACTGATTTAAAAAATTAAACTGTGCATATATGTGATTGTATAAATTAAACAAATCCTCTTTTTAGTATAAACTAAAAATAAATGTTAACTTTTGGACCTTTGCTTGAGCAAAAATTAAGTTTTCTAATTTTTTTTACATTTGTGTTTTTTATTTATTTATACATATCATCAATCAATATAAAGTGAATTTAAAACAATGGCAAGAATCTAGCTGGACTGAATGAATCTGTTTATACTCTACTTTTTCTAATTCTTATCCTTTCTCTACAAATACATCAAAAATACACAAAGATAATGGAAAATATTTATAATTCTGAGATCTAGAGAATTAACAAATTATAAATACTAAAAACCGTCTTCCTTATTAAGTCTTGTCGAAGGTAAAATGTTCCGGCTCAGAAAGAGTGTTTCTTTTTTTTTTTAGTGTAGAAAATATGGAAAAATTAAATGGCAAGAAATCTTAATTTATTGGAAGACAAACGCACAAAGCATGATTTCAATGAAACAAAAATACATGCTTCAGCCATTCTGGAAGACAAATTTCTTTGGCTGTATTTCAAAAACCCACGTTTTTTGTTCGTTTTAAAACTTTACTAAAGCGTTTTTTGATAAATAATCCATTTTTTTGGATAGTTTTCAGATGTTTACAAAGTGAAAAATATAACCAGTAGCACACACTCTCTCTCGAGCCATTACATTTTACCCTGTCCAGAGTTAAGATTAAATATGAAGGAAGACTGTTGAAAACAACTTTTAAATTTTTTTCTTTTATAAATGTAACGACAATATAGTACAACGAATAAATAATTCTAACAATAGTTTTACTTTGTGCTTTTTAACAGAATTAAACGTGCATAATATATTAACATTTTTGATTAATGTTACCTAAAATCTTTTAACATATATATCACATAAATATAAATGTAACCTATATTAAAAACAAACAATTACATTCTATAATAAATATACAACCTTTTTCATTTTGGATTATCCAAAATTAATGTTAGTGGAAAGATGCGGGCTTTATTTTAGAATACTGTAGTTTACAATTGTCGAATAGAAAAGTGGAGGAGAATCGAATATTTTAGCTTCGTTTATTTAAATATTTTTCCAAAACTTTCATATCAGTGAAATTATTCATTCCTCCATATCAATGTGATTTTGATATACATATAAACTAAACAAAAATATATTTATGTATATATAATCACATAAACTGAGCAACTACTGCCTTTCTATACAACTACATCTTTTTTTCTTCTTCTGATGTTACGCTAGTTATGACATATTCTTTACAATATTAAATCATATTTAAATTTTTAGAAATGATTATTTGGCCTCTAATATTGCGTTTAATTTTTTAGTTTAAAAAAAAGTAAAATAAAATAAAGGGAAAAGAAAAAACAAAACTTATATCGAACTAGCAGTTTCATACCTACGTTCACTAATACATTTAAGTACACCCAGTCTTTCACAACCACAGTTTGTTATCTCATATACATAAATATTATAGTTTTACACCATATATACATTAGACATGGCTAGAATAGAATTGGTAGGCTAGCTCTGATGGCACTGGAGGCTTTAACCTCTCCTCATTTTTGTAAAAACTACTACTCAAATAGTAAAATCAATATAATAATTGAGTGTTTAATCACACTTTAATATTATTCTTCATCAAAATGTCTAGTATAGGCAATAGTAGAAAGTATCAGTGCAGTGTTCCTAATTTTTTAAAAATGGTTCTAATTATGTATAATCTAAGTTGTGTTATATCCCTTACTCCTAGGTTTTGTAGAATTTTCAATTCATTGTTCATTTGGACCTATATATTCCTCCAATATCCATTCATAAATTTATACATTTATTTTTTTTTTGCTACATACTACAAACACAATTCATGTCTAGGTAGATATTTAATACGCTATGCATATTTATAATATTTATGTAATATATATATATTTTTTTTTGTACAATTGAAGTTAATTTATTATCACGAATATATCTCTTTTTTTCAGTCATCTATATTCTGAAGTAGTGTGAAAAAGTTGGTGATTTATCGAGTGCTCTGTAGATCCATTGAGGTTAAGACAGGCAAAAAATGATTCTATAATTATTTTTCAAAACAATCCGTAATTAAAATTGAAGAATATCTGCGTATGTATATATCGAATTTTATTATAAAAAACAGACAATTGTAAAATAAATGCAGGTATTAATAAATATTAACATTATGGCTATCAATGAAAAGATCATTAGAGCCATTGAAATATTAAGAGCTCATCAAAAGTTTCCCTCAAATTAACATTTATATCTAACTATAATTTTCATACTAGTATGTAGAGGAAGTACATAAAGTGCACCAAAAAATAGTAAAAAATGTGCTTATATATTGCATTTTATGCATGTAAAAAATTTGTAATGTATATGGTTTTTTAAATCTTTCTTTCTTTCTTTCTTTTTTTTTTAATTATGTAAATTCAAAAAGACAAACTTTTTTTTTTATCATTTTCAACTTTTTAAGAGAGTTTCGGTTTTCTATTATTGTTTATTTGTGAAGTGGGATATTGAAAAGGTATCTGGTGAATGGAAATCATTCAGAAATTACAATGACAGACCAAATATACTGCCCTGTGGAACTCCCAACAAGTTCACTGAGAATCGAAATAATGTATCTTGCGCATAACAGTAAAAGCTTGGTTGGACAAAGACATGGTAATACAATTTGATTTTTTAAATTTTTTCTTCAATAGATTGCATGTATTCTATCACTTCACGCAATGCTCATATTTGTTTGAAAAGCCACTCAATGTAGATGATAAAGGGAGGTGTGAAATCAAGGAATTGGCTGGCAGTTTGGAAAAGGGTCGGATTGAATTAGGTCAGTAGGGTTAGGGTTAATCATAGTATAGTTAGGTAATTATTGTTAGGTAGGGTTAGGGGGTTATGGACAGGTTAAACTAGGTAAGTTTGGAGTTAGGGTTAGGGTTAAGGACGAGTTAGGCCACATAGTCTTTTTCTTTATAAGATAGTACAATTTTGTGCAATTTATAAAGATTAGAATATTTGCTTGTCTAACTGGAATGGATAGAATAAGGAATTGGATCAATTTTAGAAGATTTGCAAATTTGGGGAAAAATGAGGGAGGTGTAGTGTAATATATTTATGTAAAGATAACTATGCTTTTTTGGATGGATGTGCAAAAGTGATTGTGGTTTTCCATCATTCCCTAGAACTTTTTTAGTGGACAAGCAGTTGGTTATGTTTTGGTCTGGGCATGGTGTTCTTCTAAAATTGTACATAACTGGGTCTTAGTCTTTTTTAGGCTAAGCTCTATTTCTTGGGGGGGGGGGAGTGTTTTAACATCGAATTTAGGCTGGTTTTTGTGTTACCATTATCTCAGTGAACTTGTGTTATTGGAATGAACATAGGCAGGGTTAGGTTATAGAATAAGACAGGTATGAATTAGGCTAGGGCAAATTAGTTTTGGTAGAGTTAGGGTTAAGAACGAGTTAATTTAGATCTTTTTTTCTTCAAATATGGTATAAGTAAATGCAATTGCTGAGGACTTGAAAGTTGGTGAATCTGGAATGGATAGAGTGAGGTGTCAGATCAGTATGGAAGGAGCTGATTTTTGTAAATTTTGGCAAAACGTGGGAATATGGCAAATTGATAGGAAACTAATCATTTTCATGTTTTGTTTTAATTGTTTGAGCTAAGTTAATAGAGTAAAAGAAAGTTAATTTTTATTTAAATGGATTAATGATAAATTTTGTTTATAATATTAACTAAAAATTTCTAAATTATATTTTGAATTACAATTTTGCAATCGCAAGTACAAGTTTATTCTATTTCATAATAATATTACAAGAAAATGAGAATTCGTGATTCTCCTTTACAGGAAAAAATTGATGAGCAATAATCTTTTAAAAAAATTTCAAATGTTCACATTAAAAATAAAATTATCACAGCATTTTGTTCATATGCGGGGAATTGATTTTTGTTAAATCTGTACAGTATTAGTATTTAAAATGTGTTAAATATATAATGATTAGTTAATATTGAAAAAAGAGTGATTTTGTGTAAACAAAAACAGTTTTAATCAAATAAATATTTTAAGTTTGAAAAGTGCTTTATGTTTTAAAAGACCGGTTCTGAATTTTGAGTTTTTGGTTTCTCAATTTGTAACGATGCTCTTTGTGTTATAATGCTACCATGTCGGCCATAGTAATATTAGTTTATAAAATATCAACCTACAATCTATTTTAGAATTTATTTCTTATTTTTTAAATAGTTCCCGGTTAATCTCACCTCATTCTCATTTGTACTCATTTAAAACATACAGTCATCTCATAAGGTTTATTCTCTAAAATGAAATAATCACAGAATAAAAGAAGAAGACAGACAGATGGAGGGTGGAAGAGAAAGTGAAAAGTAAGAAAAAACTCAGGAAGCGATCAAAAATATCTTTTTAAAATTAAAATTAAAACAAAAAAGATAAAAGAAAAAGGAAACTGAAGGTAAGACTATCTGTTTTACCTTTACCGATGAAAGATAAAACATCACTATACAAAATCATACATTTTGTGAGCATTCGGGGAGGATGAGCCTACTTGTCCTTTTCTAAGAAGACAAGATCATCCGCGACGACATCGCTTATGTGCAAGTAGATGATCCAGTACATTAGATTAAAGCATACAAAACATACTGGGAAGACAATACGACTGTACATGTCAATTCCGCTGGGGGTGATCCCGTAGATATGGTTGTAGTCCTTTTCTTTTCCCTTCAGGAGTCCCCCCTCTTCATCAGCCTTTCCGTTGATAGTATTCTCGAGCGTCCCGCCTTTGAAGTGAGCCTTTGGGTCATGCACTTTGTATCTCACCTCCTGCCACCAATCAAAAAATCACTTAAATTGTCACAAAACAAATTGATTTTTTTTCACAATTTAAGCATTGTGTCTGTTTTCAAATGCAACTAATTAAAAACAAACAAAAAATTAGTCACATTTAAAATTAATAAAAACAGTCCAAAATGATTTACCTAAAAACAATGATAATAATGATGTATTAATGTTATTAAATAATAATAAAATATTTTTTATGGTGATGATGAATCTTCTGGAAATGAAAAATGTGTGATTATGAAAACTGCCTTGCCTATCAATTACCATGATTCATATAAATTACCGTGTGATCCACCAGGGCTTTTTTGCTTGTAAGAACAAAAAAAAAGTGATAAAAACTACATCCACCCAAAAACAAACATTTTTAGCATTTTAGCAAAACACAAATCCATGGCCACACATGCCATAAAATCACAAACTCACAAGTTTTACAGTCATACTGCCACAACACTCATTTTAATTTTTGACCCTTAGTTTATTAGATGAAACTTCTTTGTTTTTTATTTCACTTGTACCTACACACTCATACATTCCACATGCTCATTCCTTGCTTTCTCGTCTAACAGTCTAGCTGTAACTGTTAAAGTATATTGATTTCAATTTAATAAGTCCATTGTTCCAGGTTTGGAATTAATTGAAGAAACAAATTGTCCTGGTTAACTTTTATTGAAATAAAAAATTCAGCATCAACTACAGTTCAATATGAATTTTGATGAATACAATCCCCTTTAAAGTATACTTCTTCGTTTCTCCTTCTTATTCTTTTTTTAAAAATATAATTAGTAACATTAATTATAAAGTATTTCACGAACAAAAACATTTTTTTTTACAAAGTATTTACAAACAAATAACATCATAATTTATCTACATTCTAGCATGCATATATCTTATTTACAAAAAACTTTCAAATTAACATTTTTCATGGAGTGCATGAATCTATCGAGTTGGGTGTTATAAAATAAAATAAAAAATGGATTTTTTAAAAGTAGTAAAAAAAATTAGTGGTTGAAATTTAATCAGGCTGGCAGTGTTTAAAAATAGACAAAACATTTTTGCGAATATTTTTATATGGAAGAAAATTTTATTATAAATAAAATAAGGCCAAGAAAGCTATAATATTACGTTTACATAAAATTAAAAACTATTTTAAGCTTACAATGGCTCAAAGTGAAAACAAATTTATTAAATTTTTTTTAGGCGAATAGAAACAATCTCTTTTAAAAATTAAATCTGTGTTTTTTGTTTATAGTCAATAAAAAATTTGTAAAATTTTATAATGGCCATGAGTCAAATTAGTGAAAAACACTAGTACTAATCTTATTAGGAAAATGATACAATATTCAATATTAAACTTGCAAATGTTATTAAAAAAATTACATAACTATGAAAAATATGCTGATTGGAGTTGGATTCTTCATGTGATTGAAAAAAAATCCCTCGATATTGCTTGAAACAAATAAATTGATGGAAAACAAAATAATTGTCCTACTAATGTAAAAAATTCATATATTTTTAGTTGATCCTAGTAAAACGTAATGATTATTCAAATTGATTCGTAAGTTTCAGGTAAAGGATGGTTCAGTTAAAAATTAGTGCCACGAACGTGACTCGAACCCATGACCTTTGGCTTAATACTTGGTGCTCTAACCGCGTGAGCTATTGTGGTTTCGGTCCAGGACACCAACTCATCATATCCCAAGCCCTACACTACTTTTACTCAACCACACTTTACATCCAATTTTGCCTTTCAAAAAGTATACCCAGGAAAATAATTAAAACAGTAAAATTAATACATGACAGTTGTGATAGGAATCAGGCTTTCTTAATTTTTTTAAAGACCAGTTTATGTTAAAACAATTTATAATTAATGTGTCAACAAAAACTAGTTGCTAAATAAGTTCAACACTCTTTCTAATCCCCACAAAAAAAAAAAAAAAAAAAAAAAAAAAAAATCATATACATGAAAGTTGTTAACTTCATTAAGATAGTTCACACTGTTAAATATTCACTGCTATTAAAACACAGCAATTTTGAAAATGTAATGTGAACAGGGTTGAATCCAGCTCAAGTCAACACAAGTTACTGAAATGCCTACCATTTTTATACTGAAATGCCTACCATTTTTAT
>CM077112.1:6606682-6645387 GCA_039619505.1 Cimex hemipterus | reverse complement strand
TACTGAAATGCCTACCATTTTTATACTGAAATGCCTACCATTTTTATCAATAGGTTTTAGCCTTTGTATACAGAAGAGGACAGATTTCACAATGAGCCTTCACAAACTGATTTTTTGAATTATTCCATTACAACTTTTCTTCGCCTCGATAAACAAATTGACTTTTTAAAAAATTAGCACCCAACTGTGAGTTAATAATGAATCAAACAAATCATCCCCAGTAATTAAAACAAAAATTTGTTTAAATGGCATTGTAAAATAAAACTGGTTTAAAAGTTTAATCAACTGGAGTTCATTTGTTTTCTTGCATTATTACTCTCATGATAGATTGGGGAATGTTAAGTAGAATGCAATTAGAATTTTGCAGACTGCAACGAAAAATCCATTTTGATTTTATTACTAAGCTTTAAATTTTTTTACACATTTGGACCTATTTTTTTTAATGAATCATATGTATTGCTTTTAGTTTTATCTACATAATACTATACTTAAACATTAATTTTGAATTTTATCCATGATAAAATTTGTACAGTTTCACTCTCTCTTTTTTAAATATTATGTTCTTTTTATTTAAATAATATATTGTTCATCAATCACAAACTTTTTTCCCCTTTTAAACTCATCTATATAATATAGATTATAAAAAACATCTTGTTTAACAAGTTTATACTATCATAATTTTATATAATAATTTGTAGAATAACTAATTTTTAATTTTGCATTTTTTTATTTAAAATTTATAACTATTTTATAGTTGATATTTTCTGAAATCATCACAGTTAAACTTAAAGGCCACAAAATGCTAGAGAAACAAACTTATGTACAACTAATTTAATTGAGAAGGAATAATGAAATTATTCAAGGACTATCTAAATCCTGTAGTGAAACAGTGCTTTTAATTTATTCGTTATCGTTATTATTATTATACTAAGTAGAAATCTTTTTCCTGAGTGATTACATTTATTGCTTACAAGAAAGAGATATCTCTTAAGTTTCTTCAATTTGCCTTGTTCACTGTTAATAATATACAACAAAAGTTACAGTTGGATGGATTAAATTTTGTAAATATTGAAGTTTATTTTAATGCAAAATCTTTTTAGTGCTTCTTTGCTTTAAAAAGAAAAAAAAAATCTGTATGAATACTTTTGTTCCATTAAAGAAATTATCGTGTTAATATTAGAAAGGTGCTTTGGTTATATTTGGTTATATTATGTTATAATAGCATCTGCGTTAGTATAATATTACAATAGTTTTCAAACTTTGTTTTGAAAGGTGCATTTTATTTATGCCATTTATGGCAGTCACATTTATAAAATATTTCCCCTACAACCTACTTTAGAATTTATTTAATTTAGCAGCAGTACTTAGTCACTTGCTCTCTTATTTTGCCTTAAACACAACTATCATAGTATAGTTTATTCTAGACATAATCACATTTCTTTAAACAAAAAATTAGACAAATAAATAAAATGTTATAGAAAATAATGCGAGTGATGATAAACAGTAGGAATTTTTGTATTTTTTTAAAAGTTTTTTTGTATAGAAATAAATGCAATTTGAGAAATGTTGTGGGAGAAGGTTGAGTTTAAAATTCAAGGAAGGTGGACTACTATATAAAACCATGGAATGAGCATTTTTTTTTTATTTTTTTTTTTTATTTTTAATGAGCCTACTTGTCCTTCTCCAAGAAGACCAGATCATCAGCCACTACATCACTTATATGAAGGTAGATGATCCAGTACATGAGGTTAAAGCATACAAAACATACGGGAAAGACGATGCGACTGTACATGTCTATTCCACTCGGTGTGATCCCACAGATATTGTTTGACGGCTTGAGGATGTGTGGAGGCAGTGGGGGGAGTTCATCGTCTGCTTTTCCGTTTATTGTGTTCTCTAGTTTTCCTCCTTTGAAGTGAGCCTTCGGGTCGTGTACCTTGTATCTCACCTCCTGTCACCAATCAGAAAATCACTTAAGTGTGCACAAAAATTATTAGAAAACAACAACAAATTTACACAATAGCAATACAACCAAGCAAATGACACACATAATGAAGACGTTTGATTTGTTCTGAGACAAACTTTTTGGAAGTCTTTCTTTAGCTGGCTTTGGTGGCATTGATATGTTGTATAAAGGATTACAAAAATTCTGGAAAATAAAATATATTATTGGGAAATTGCAGTGGAATTATAGCTGTGTTGGACTGCTAAATCAGATTGGCTAGGGGAATGTATGATTGTTACAAAGGGTAGAAAGAAGAAAAGGTACTGAAAGATTTTTTTTCCAAAACAACATCCTACACATAATACAGTATAACAAAAGAGTTATAGAAAGAGAGAGGTTTCCAGTGCCAAAACATTTATAATATAAGAAAATCTCACAAGACGAATAAAAATCAAACACGAAACAAGGAAATGTGTTATCAACTGTAACAGAGCAATGTGAACGTGAGCCTCTAGTGCTAAAAGTGCAATGTGAATCCCTTGCGGAGAGCCTGAATATATCAAATATATCGGAAAAAGGATTTGCTGGGTTTTACACTGAATGGCAATAACATCAAATTAGCAACAGAATTTCCTGACTTACCTCTCACTTTTATTAACTGTCGTTTTAAATTTGTCTTGATACATTCAGGTGAAATAATGGTTTGGTTGATGATAACTATTATTGAACTTTGAACATTTTTGTTTTGTAAATTGTTTTGTGTGCTCTGAGAAGTGAATGTCTTAACTTTCAGGCTGATAGATTTAGACTTTAAAGTAAATGTGGGTTGAAATTGCTTTTTTGTTATAATTGATAAAATCAAGGTTTCATATTTTATTAACAGATTAAATCTTTATATTAAACAAAAAGTAGCAAAAACTTAAAATTTAGGAAACAGTATAAAAGGAAAAAACAAAAGGAGATAAATCTATAAATTTAATCTTAATAAAATTATGCTGTTAAAATTTAAATATGTGAAATTTCACTACAGCATTAATAAATACCATTCAGTCAATGTACAAACGAATAATATTTCCAACTACAATACATTCTAAACATAATGGATTTTAAAAGCGATTAATACCAGGAATATGTGTTCGAAGGTGGCAAACAGATGTATGAATTGTTTGTTGCATAATGGAAATGTATTTTCATCTCTGGCCTAAACGAATTGCTTAAAACGGACAATAGAAAACCCGCTGTGTTTTTCAAACGCATTCAATTTGAACATTTCGAGTGAATTCATTTGATCAATGACTGTCCATTATTGTACTAAATTTTTATTTTAAATATACAACATACATAATTTACATTTTTTAAAATAATACTTATCATTATTCATTGACACTTATTCTTTCATCACTGTTTTATTTTTTTAAATTTTTTCTTAATTACAATAGTACACATAATCTTATAAATTTGTAATTTATATTGCCTTTTGTTAACACTTATTTTATTTAGAATATGTGAGTTCTGAGACTCTTAACTAATATTACTCTTCTCTGACAATAATAATTGTACGCCCTTTGATATTTATTTTGTCATAATCTCTAGTTTAAAAACAACCTTTTTTTGCTTAATTACACCTTGGTTATGAAATTGAAAATAATATTTGGAGACTTTCTGATTTAAGTTTCTTCATTGAAAAAATACTTCTCACGTTCACTACTTATCATTGAAATGTCTCAAATTTAAGGCTAGTTTAGGGTGAATAATTCAAAATCCATTTTTAAAAGAATTTAATTGTTGTCTGGGGACCTGTTAGTTTTTCTTCAGTTTATTAGTTTGAGTCAAAAAATTATTGTGACTTATGGTTTTCAGTTAGGCTGAGCTACTAGACTACCAATTTATTGTTAAATATTTGATTTTGTATGTTATTTATTCTCTATATAATTAAAAAGGTAAATTACTTTTATATAAAGATACACTTTGTCAGTATTTTTCAGCAATGTCAATAGTGGAGAATGATAGAACAACAGATAACTGACTTAAGCTTCAGAAAAAGAGAGAGACAACGGCGATCATAATTTATGTAGTGTACATTTTGTTTATATCTCAAAATCATTTTGTATAGTCTTTATTGTAATATAAAAAAATGAACAATATATAAATTATGTGACGGAGAGCATTTGCTCTCTTTTAGGGGTTAGGCTGGTTAACCACATTTCCATTCTTCACCACTGTAATGACCACTAAAAATACTGAATTTCATGTATATAAGAAAAACTGGTCAAATTAATTTTAACAATGAATTTAACCTTTATATAATATTTTATATACTACTCTTTAATACTTTTTGGTGATTAAAAATATGCAAAGTCTTGTACAATGTTTAAAGGAACTTTTTCAATAATTGGAGTTGAATTTTTAATTAATTATAATTGCACCCGTTTCAAAAACGGTTGGACTACATTTCCATTTCAAAGTGTCGACGATATGTTTAAAAAAATTGTCCAAAGGTTTAGTTTATGTGCTTTCGATTTAAAAACCCAAATTTTCATAAAAATAGTCTGAGTATAGTAAAATAAACTTGAAAAATCTGAATCATCATTCAGTTAGTGAAAGTTGAGCAATTTGATTTTTGTAATCTGTTTTTCTACAATACAAACTTCTATATTGTTTTAAATGTTTTTAGGGCTGTGCTGACAATTATCACTGTCATGAATATAATTCACAATAGTTACACATTTTTTTTGCTAATTTCTACCTCATTTGAGGTGTTCTACTTTATTCAAACAATATGAGATCGTTATTCAAATAATAATTAACAATATCTCACCACACCTTGATGTTAACAACATATTGTTATAATTTTATAAATATTTCTTTTTCTGTATATATATAATTTTTTTTTTTTTTTACAATCGAGCACATTTTTAAAGTCACATCTAATTTTTGGGTTTTTGCAATCTAATTTGGGATTCGATCAGAAAATTTTATTAAAATTTTTCATGAAGCTTTGAGTAATTTGGTCGGTATTCATGATTTGTATTAATCTTGGACCCTTTTTAGGTTGTTTTACAATAAATTCATCCAACAATCCTTTCTTACAAGTTATAATTATTGTAAGAATTGTATTTGTTTAATCACTAAATTTATTTAATATGAAAAAAATTCAAATCATTTCGGTGAAATTTAAAAGGAGTTTAATGTTAAGTTATTGTAGAAGTTTTAAAAGGTCCATGTGATTTTGTGTAAAGAGATAATGTTACTAACCCAAAAAATATAAGTGAGCTTTTATTGACATACAGTTTTTTCTTTGAAATTACACAATCTTAAAATTAACTCATCAAGATTGACAACAGACTCAGATCAATAATAAAACTCGTGACCGATCCATTTAAACAAATAAAATTTACAAGTTAATATCACATTTAAGTTTTATGTTATTGAAATTTATTTTGATGTTTGCTTGTTAAAAAATAAATAAATAACACGGTTTATTTACGATTCATACACATTTGAGTAATTAAACTGACGGTATTCCGTATTTATTCTCAGTTTTGGCAATTGAATTATGGTCCCTGCACTGACACTATGGATATCATGACTTTTAACAAAAGAAAACTGGAATGCTATAAAAGCCAGTCCAAGGATTGTTTCTCATCTACGTTCATGACACTGTTGACGCATCGCTCTAAATCCCCTTAAACATTCTTATACAATTACAATAAATATGTGATTAATAATTTATAATTAACATTTAGAATATATTTTTATAATTAATTATGAAACAGTGTTTTAGAATTTCACAAAGCGAAGAACTTTAACAAATCCACCAGTCTTCACAACTTCATCAAGTTGTCTCGTATAAATAAAATTCATTTTTTTAAAAGTTACATATAACTTTATTTACAAAGTTTTACAACTTACGGGAGTTGTAACATGGCACAGGAGACCCCGAGTCTCGTATCTTTCAATGCTATTCTAAATTAATTGAACATCTTCTAATCTCTGGTTAAATGCTATACAACTCACTAAAGGTGCTAGTTTGAAGTGCAACCGGTGCTTCTACACACTATAAAACATTGTTAACTTAGAAATTACAACCTTGGACTATTTGTTTTATTAATGTACACGTTGAAAATTGGCTAAACCACTTGACTACTTCTTTTGAAGTTACATTTATATTTGTCATTTATTTATTTTTGGTTGAGTTGTCAAAATAATTTTAAAAAAATATTTATGGAGTAGCAACATGCTGTTATTCATCTGAATTAGTTATTTTAAATTTTTGAAAATATTACAAATGATTAATTATTTTTCAAAACAACTCATTTCAACTTTTCAAGTTTAAGAATATATGGATATATTTAAAATTTATTTAATTTTATCACTTTGTCCCAGTTATATATGAGTAATTACTTTTTAATTTTGTTAAATTTGACTTCGACACTTAATAAATCGTGCAAAATGATTTATATTTTGTAAAAAGAATTGACGCTAATATTAAATGTGCAACGTGGTAAAACAACTATAAAATTACACAATATAATTTTAGGTTTTTTTTTGCGTAACAGGGTGTAACATGTAGTTTAATTATTTTTGCGTACCTGTCTTCCACTTGCTTTCCCATCTTCTTTTGTTCTTTGATACACGATAACATGAAAAAAGAATCACATCAAGAGAATAACAAGGATCTAGCGCAAAATTGACAGCACTAAAACACATTGAATTCTTAAACTTTGAATAATATTATAAATTATAACTGAGATGTTAAAGTTTGAAACGTGTCTTTATTATAAATTCCATGGCGGTTTAATTATTAAGAATTCTTCATCGTACAAAATTTATCTGATCATTTATCATACAGGCATAGTCTGGAAAAATATATTTTATTACTGCTCATTAAATCCTTGTTAATCAGTTGTTGGTCATTATAATAATATGTCAAAACAACAATAACAATTACTCCAGATTGAACACTTTGCTAAAAAAGATAAGTTAATAATGACTTGATAAGTTAAATGATTTGCAGCTTTCTTTGGTTGCGTTTTTAAGGTTTTTCCTTTAAAATTAGCGAATAACAGAGAAAAATGTGATCTTTTAAAAATTACCTTAGGTGCAAATCTTAAAAATCTATAAAATATATGTGCCGTTATTTTTTATGTGATTAAAAATAAATGTCCTCATATTCAGCGAGTTATGCTATTGATTGAAATTCATTTTTATAAGGCTATTTACTTTATTCTTTGTTTTTTGGTCAAATTTTACAAAAATAACACCTTGGACCGAGTGGCTAAAATTAGAGAGAAGATTTACTAATTTGGAACTTAAGGTGTCAGGGCTTAGCGTGAAGTCCATCGGTATAACAGCATATAGATTTTGTGCAACATGCTGGAGTTTTTGGTCACATTTATAAGTACAAAACGGCTAGAAATTACTACAACTACTTTAGAATTTCACTTATTTTGTCCTTTTTACCCCTGGTGTGTGCAAGGGGTGTTAATAATGTTTTGGAAAGGTTTGGCACTTGCAATTTATGAAACCAGCATTCCATTTTTACCGTTGATTTTTATCAAATTGAGAATGATTAAAAACGGTATCTTTGCTATTTTATGGTCTTTTAAAAAAACAGTTGCTTGTTTTGGTTTTTGACCAATTACTGATGCCAAAATTTTCCATAATACACGACTAATTTATATTAGTTGATTGATCGTTATAGAATATTACTATAAACTGCTTTAAACCGTACTGTTTGGTGAAAAGCCGAAAAGAAATCATGAAAAATATAACTACATTTGTGTTCAATATGAAAATTGCCAATACTGTACATTTTTCTTTTTTAATGAATTGAAGTGTTGAAGGGGCTGTGTTTAGATAGTAACGATGGATGGTATTAGCCTACTTGTCCTTTTCCAAGAAGACAAGATCATCAGCTACCACATCGCTTATGTGTAAGTAGATGATCCAGTACATGAGATTAAAACAAACAAAACATACAGGGAAGACAATTCGACTGTACTTGTCAATTCCACTGGCAGTGATTCCATAGAGCTTGTTGTAATCCTTGGTGGGCTGTAAGATGTGTTGCGGTATCGGGATCACATTTGCCGAACGGCCTGCCACCTCTTCTTCAGCTCTTCCGTTGATCGTATTTTCAAGTTTGCCCCCTTTGAAGTGGGCCTTTGGGTCGTGCAATTTGTACCTCACCTCCTGTCACCAATCAAAAAATCACTTTTACTGACACAAACAGAGAGCTCCACAAAAATCACATTTAGATTAGCACATTTGCAGTACAGCCTGCATACTGCTTTTTTTTCTTTTTTTTTCTCCTTTGATAGACGAGTAGTGGATTGTTTTGTTCTTTGCTTGCATTGACACCGTATTGGACATAAATATGCTAGTGTATCGGCAGAAACAACACAATAATCAGCCATCGTGCTACTAATTTAATGTTCAACTGATATTTTAATCTAACTATATATAAAAAAACTAACTATAAAAATGCAGGAAACAAAGCATTAAATTCAACGGAATAAATTTCTGTAGCTATCTAGTGTACCTAACATAATTAGACAATCTTAGCTAAAAAGAGAATATATATTTAAAAAAAAAAGTTTAAATAAATGCTTGCAATAAATATAAATGCAAAAATTACCTGATTTGTTGTTTTTATTTTGTTGGTTCTCGTCTGAAAGTTTTCTGGCCATGTTAGGAGTATTAAACACATGGGTGAAAATTGGTTAAGTTTTTTTATTTAGTTTAAACCAAAATACAAATACTTAAAAAAAAACCTTTCTGAAATGAAAGTGTTTTCTGTTTTAGTCTCCTTTATTTATAATACAATAATTTGTTGAAATCTGATGGTCATGATAGAAGTAATTATTTTATTGTTAAAATGAATATAACATACACAAAATGTAGACATCACATAGAATTACAATGTTTTTTTTTTTTTAAGTTAATTTTTATCAACAGTCTAACTCCAAACTTAAACCTTTCAGTCGGTAAATGCAAATAAAATAAAATATGACAGACCTAAACTGATGCCACATTCATTTAACAATACAGTTTGAACCTAACTACTACAAAAGATGGAACCATGAGTACAAACGTCTCTAAATAGATTTTTCGTTTAAGAAAAACAAAAATCAATTTTTAATACAATTGTTTAAAGGCAGTCTATTGGACGTGGTGAAAAAAACAAATTATATGCCTTATTAAGTAAAATAAATACATTTGCAAATGAATGACATTTTGCAACTTGAAAATAGTGCAAATGAAGACCCCATGATTTTCAAATCGAGCAATGTTTTTATCTTTCTTTCAGCGTGTACTAATAATTACCAAATCATCAGCATCACTGTTACAACTAGCATTGTATTTTAATATTAATATTTTATTATTATTATTTTTTTAAAGAATAGATTTATGACATTTTGCACTTAAAATAATTGACAAGATACTTTTTAATTGTGATAAATGTTGGGTTTGTATATGTCGTCAATCAAAGAATTTTTGTGGCATTTAGTTTATTGATGTCAATTTGCAATCGCACTGATCACTTTGTTTAATTTTCATTCTTTGTAGAATAGAGAAAATATTTTAACAATTTATTTATTACAGTATAATGAAGCGTTAAACTTAGCTTTTTTTAAATTGTTAAAATGCTGGGAAAAATATTGGTCCACTTTTTGCACAATTAGTTAGGTGAATCAACAAAATGGCATTATGATTTGCTCATTCAGAGAAATATGTATTATAAGATTCACTCTACTAGGGAAAAATAGCCCTTCCAGTCTTCACCTCTTTTCTATTATGCTGATGGTGATGAAATTCGATATATTTTAAAATATAATTTAAAAACTCCAGAATGAGATCCAAAAAGATTCATTAGAAAAACTGTACCCTGGACCCATCGAGAAGGCCAAACGGTAACAACTTTTCCTTAAAAGCCAGAACATTTCTATAATACATTCAACTAGATAAAGATCCTAGATCGACACCTGTGTAACAATACATTTGAAACATTTTAGAATGATTTTTGTCAATTTCAACAAAAGCTTATTTTAATAGTTATGCATTCAAACAAACAAAATGTTATGTATTAGCATACTTTGAATTTGATTTTTTCCAAATTTGGTTTGACTCAATTGAGAGATTAAAAAAATGGGTTGCCCAAATGTCATGTTTCTATTTTCCAACATTTATAAATGAGTATACAATTGTATATAATAGTGAAAATTGACATTTTTATATATGCTTAGTTTTGGTATGATTAGGTTAAAGTTAGGTTAGGTAAGTAGGGTTAGAGTATGCTTTTGTGTGGAGTGGAGAAAATATTCTATGAAGTTGCCCAGTTGTATATTTTGAGTATCAAAAACAAGATTTTAAAAGGTGATTGCACGACTTTTCAGTTTTTATAAAAAATTGGAACCCATTTTTATTATATTTATAAAATTTTATCACATAAATTTGTACTCAGTTTTATGTCCCTTATGGTTACATTTAAGTATTAAAATGCCACATGAGAAATAAAATTTCGGTGCATTTCCATTATCTTGCTCAATGTCAAAACGGTACTCTCCCTTAACTAAACATCTGAAAGAACTAGATTGCTCAATAATTGTTTTGTAGCCCCCGTTGGTTTTGCTTGTCAAAATTTTTCTAATTGGAAGTAAAATCCTGGATCTGTCTATTCATGTAAATTTAATTTTTATATTTGTTGACAACTATTAACTTTCGAACTTATATTGGAGTGGATTTTTGCTTGAACCTAAAATAACTATACATGCCTGCACTGAAAAAATAAATAAATAAATAAAATCAAAAATAAATAAATGTATATTTTAAAAAACCCAGTTTTTCACTACCACAATATACAAATCCCATATTTAATATATCTAATAAATATACACATTTCTTTCACTTATGCTTATAAAGTTTTGAAGTCATTTTTAAAAATTTAGAATACATGTTTAATATTACAAGGGTCATAAAATCATAATGGAAAAAGGCAGTTATATTTAATCAATTTTTCCCACTAGAAATAGCAGTATTAGCGCATGTAATCTAATCTTAAATTGGATTCTAATTTAGAAGTTGGGCTCTTACTGAGGTTTCTGAGTGCCAAGGAAGAAGTAATTTTCCAAATTATTAAAAAAAAAAAAAAAAATGATATCAATACAAGGTATTATATAAACACGGTTTATTTTAAAGAAAGAATTTGTTTATTAATTTGTAACAGTTCATTGGTGGAATTAGGTTTTTTATATCAAATTTACTCTTTTTCGCATAAAATGATCCCTTTCTCATTAATTAATTTCAAATTAACATCTTATCTTCGAATTAACCTTTTTTTGAAAATAAAATGAACCTTTTTTCATATTAACCCTTTTTAACTTTAAATTAATCCTTTTCACATCAAATTAACCCTTTTTAATTTTAAATTAACTTTTTACCTTTAAATTAATCTTTTTAGAATTTTTTTAAAAACATTAAAACTATTTAGAAATAAAAGAACGTAAAGAGAAGACTTTCTTTTATGTAGGAAATGTTTTGTTTCATAGAAGACCATATAAAATTAATTACAATGAAATTTAGAAATTATGTAAAATTGAATATAAAAACAAGTGATTCTTATAATAATTTGAGATATTGCCCTAAATATAAAATAATGAGGGTCTTAAAATCCAATGTGATAATTATTAAAATTGAAATTAACAATTATATAAAATAAAATATTTTTTCTTTACTTTGAGAATATGATAAATTGTAGTTTTTAACACCAAAATTATTTTATATTTTCAAAAATTACGTTAAAAAATGAATAAATTTTTTCAGATCCCAACTTTAAATTATTATTTTGGAAAAAATGCTCCAATTAACAAAATAATCTTTTAGTTTGATATTTAATTTGACATAATTTTTAATTATAATTGTAGCTAATCAATGAGGTCGTGTCTTACACAGTGTCCTCTCCGCCCAATGCCTCAACTACATATCTCCTACATATTGGCCCATTACTACCGAAAAATGCCCAGATCACCTAGACTTCTTCGTTACATGTTTGTACATTGAATGATATCTCATCGGATCATAGTCCTGTTCTGTTAACCATCCACACCTATCCCTTCCAACTGCCCCTAGAGCTACATTAAGACAGTAGACTGGAAACAATTTGGACCAGAAAATAAATAGACCACAAAATAGACACTTCTGTTGAAAAATTCACATTATCAATAACTGGATCCATCAGTGAATCAATAATTCACGCACATCCACAAAACACATATTCTCAGCACATTAACGTACCGCTTTATATTCGCTTCCTTATACGATCAAAAAGACAAGCTCGTAAAGAATGGCAAAGAGCCTCTTTTGAGCACAGTGTTCACCCCGCATGTCAACATCATCGACCATATTTATTCATAACTTATCAAGGAATATTTACACTCACCGGTTCAATTATCCCTCTTCCAAAAGCTTTTTCACCTTCTGACGTTCATTCTACCATAGAACACCTAAAATCCAAGAAAGCTCCAGGTTTGATCTTCCAAAAATTCTCCAGCATTATACCTATTTGATTCTGTTCTTCGTGCAACTTACTTCTGTAGAGCTTGGAAGCACTCATACATTCGAATGTTCCCTAAGCCAAAAAAGCCAACACATTGTACTATTTCATAGGCCAATAAGTCTACTACTTACTTTGGGTAAAATTTTAGATAAACTACTTAAAAGAGTTCTTCCGATTCTAAATTCTCAAAACATAATCCCAGCCCATAAATTTGGCTTTCTCAACCGCCACCCAACTGCCCAGCAGTGTCACCATGTGATAGACATTATTTCTTCCTCCCTTGAGATGGGACAGTACTGTTCGGGAGACTTTCTTGATGTAAGTCAAGCTTTTGATGCTGTTCATGCTCAAGAACATCCTTCCATCCACTTGTATTGAAGAGTTACTTAACCGACTGGTTCTTCCAAGTCATCAAAGCCCATCCCCTCTCTGCATATTTTCCTATCCATGCTGGTGTTTCTCAGGGTAGCGTTCTGGCCCCTACACTATACCAGGTTTTCACAGGTGACATGCCATCTCATCCTGAAATCATCTCATTCACATTTGCATACGATACGGCAATTTTCTCTAGCAACTCCGACCTTGTCATTTCCACTCAAAACCTCCAACCACACCTCATACTACTAGAGTCTTGGTGTAAAAAGAAAATGATAAAATTTAACGCAGACAAATCCACCCACATTATTTTCGCTCTTATCTTAATCTTAAAAGATCTCCCTCCCCTGTTTTCTTTAATAATATTACCCTCCCAACCGCAGACAAGGTGCGGTCTCTTGTACAGTACATCGACAGCCTGATGTGGAATCGTCATACATGACTGAAACGTCAGGACGTTATGACGATGTAGAGTTCTTGCACGACTTCCTGACAAGCATTCAATTTATCTCTCAGAAATAAAAGGTTGCTTTACGACACCATAGTTAAGCCGATTGGACTTACGAACTGGAAGTGTGCGGTTCAGCCAAACATTTCAACATCCACTACATTTAAACTGCCCAGTCTATGAAATTTTTTTTATTGAACATTAACATTTATAATTTTTATTGGAAAAATACTTGTTACCTACTTTAAGGTAGTTATAATGTACTACAATTGTAATTAATTTTCATATGGTCTTTGAAACCTGTCAGTCAAAACCAGCCAAAATAGTGAGACCAGGATGACCATAAATTTGCCTAACCGCAGCAGGGTGAAAAAACTTTATCACAGTTCACAAAAGCTGCCATCTTGTTAAGCAACAAAGCAATAAATGTAATGCTAAATTGAAGCTGAGTTTTAACATTATTATGGTGTTATGCTACTGATTTCAACAATTTTTTGGGGCAAAAAGTATGCCCTCATGATTCAACTGTTGTTGATGAACTAAAAGTTGAATGAAATCTATTTTGAAAACCTTCGGTTCAACAGAGTCGATCAACATTTTAGTGTTGAATCATTGTCAAATTGAAGCATGCTTGGAAACATGTTCACATCACAGATACTCGCGATTTAAGAACCAGCGCGATGATAATGAGATTCGATTAATATAAAACTGAAAGTGAAAATGTGTTAAAGTTGTATAAATGTAAAATAAATGGAAATTGCAGGACTTACTATTGTTAGTTTGAAGAAAAAAAAATCAATCATTTGCAAATCAAATTTTTCAATTAAAAAATTTCAATGAAAAACTACATATTTCATTCAATTTTAGTTGATCAATAAAAGTTGAACTATGAGAACATGCCTTATTGACAAAAATATGTCTTAAAAATTTTATGAAACGAGTAAAAGTCAAAATCAATAAAAATAATAAATAAGATAAAACGTCAGTTTTACTGTAATTTAAAGTCCAAAATCGTGCCATTTTCAATACTTTAAACTACTAGGTTTTTTTTTTTTTTTTTTTTTTTTTTTTTTTATTATTTTTTTTTTTATTTTAAACTTTGCATTAATTATAGATTAAAAAGATACTTATTTTTTAATTCTTTAATTAAACCATGTTTATATGATAAGTTTAAATATTTTAGTTAATGTAATTTTAAATTTTATTGATAACATTCTAAATTCATCTCTAACATTAGCCTATTCACTAAAAAAATCAACTTTTCATAAATTATTATCAACGTTATAAAATTAAACAATAAAAATTGAAAAACACAACACAATTTTTATACAAAATAATAATTTTGTTTCTTATTGCAAAATAGAATTATACGATAATTACAGATTTCATATATTGTGTTGTCAATTTGACCTTTTTCTCTAGAATAATATTCGTGCAAAAGTTAAAGATGTGTTTAAATAATTGTTTATACCTATAGAAAATATCAGCTTGCCTAAGTGATAAAAGAAGGCATATGAATATTTTTCATAATGTTAAAAGTGCATTAACTTGTTATTAAGCGACCGTTTATTTTAGTCTCAATTACAAAATTACCGAAAACTAGTTTAGAATTTATGCCACATTTTATTACGTCTTCAACCTTTGTTTAGAAGTGTTGTAATAAATAAAGCATCGTAATGCTGGCTTATTGCATTTTAAGTCCAATTTATGGAACTGTGCTATGACATTTTATGTTGTCAAGTTTAATTCTAATTGTATTTAATTGCAGTAAAAAAATAAAATAAAATAAAGACAAGTATCCTAAATCCGAATGAGAATAAGGCTGGAAGTAAATATTAACTGACACGACAAACAAAACCACACCACAATTATCTGGTTCGGTTTTATCGCGCGATGAACATCCGCGTTATTCTTCCTGCACACGGACGAGGTCATCCGCAACAACATCACTTATGTGCAGATAAATAATCCAGTACATGAGATTGAAGCATACAAAGCATACGGGGAAGACAATGCGGCTGTACTTGTCTATATCACTCGGTGTGATCCCGTACAGCTTGTTGTAGTCTTTCGTAGATTGTATAAGGTGTTGAGTCAGAGGCCCTGCCTCTTCGTCCGCTCGCCCGTTGATCGTGTTCTCGAGGGTTCCTCCTTTGAAATGGGCCTTCGGGTCGTGGACTTTGTATCTCACCTCCTGCCACCAATCAAAAAATCACTTAAAAGTGGCCGAGAAAAAGTCACATTAAAAAAAAACCAAAAATAAATAATTAAAAAAAAAAAAAATAAGAAAAACAATTTTTAAAAAGAAAATGCAACATTCCTTAAAAGATTGTACCGATATTACTATTTTAAGCTTGCTTGTTTAACAGGATGTTGACATCCAGTCTACCTCACCTTTATTCTTTCTGTTTTTTTGTTTTTGAGAGAAAAAAAAAGATTTCATGCATTTTGAAAACCACCCAGATGGGGTTTCGCATTCGTAATTCCTAGTTGATTAGCATTCTATTCTCTTAAAACTACTGTTCTAATGCTTGGATCATGTGCCTTCACTATGTGAGATTTCAAAAATTCATGCGGATTATTAAAAATAAAAAAATAAAGATTCAAACTCATAAAATATGCACTTGCTAAGTTTTGGCTTATCACCGCTGTACTTTCTTCTTCCGTTTTCATTTGAAGATTCTTATAAACTAGATATTCCTTACAGTATTTACAATATACATTAGATTGATAGAACCATTTTAAGTTTTAACACTGTCACCCCCACACATTCTCAATCGGATGTATACTGATTCTGACCTGAAAAGCCGTCACCCTAAAAAGATACCCACCATACACACTACATGCACAAGATTCCCTCTCTTGACATGCACTCAAGCGCCAGTAGAAAGTAATAAAAGTGCTTAGTCTCATATTTGTACCGGTTCGTGAAGATTGCTACAGCACTCGTCATCAGCGAGATAGTTTTTTTTTTTTTTTTTTCCATCTTATTTACAAATGTACAATCATCCCCATTGAGAGAATATATTGAATGGCAAGGCAGTCGAGCATTGAAAATGAATGTGAATATTGAAGTGACCATGGTTTGTAGGTTTGTAGTAACACGATGGCTCTTTCATCGACACGGCTGAATGTGAAAACATTAAAAAAGTGTTTGTTACATTTTTTATGTTTGTATACCACCATATATAAAAATACATTTCAATATACAACAAAACCAAATATCTATGAAATGATTTTTTTTAAACTTAAGATTTGAATTAAATGAAGGAGTTATGATTGAGTAATCTACTCTACAATGATTTTAAGGATGATTTTGAATGGAAAGAAGAATGACACATGAAACTAGGTTTGCTACTTGGACTTACAACCATGAAGTGTCATATAAGATTAAAAGATCAATTTTTTAGTTCCTCAACAAAATTAGATCATTGTATTGTAAAAAATTAAAATAATCAACCCAACAATCTAGATAAAAGCATAGGCTATGAAAGAATCCAAGGGAAGGGCGAGTGAAATTGGGTGGGTATGAATGAATGACAATTGAAAGATATGACATGAGAATGTCAAAATAAAAGATATATGAAGTATGGCATGTACACAAGCTGAAATAAACGGGGAAAAAATAAAATCAAAAAACTACTTCCATGTAGTTATATTCATTGCATCTTTGTCTCTCTAAAGAGGTTAAATTCTAAATGAAATGAATAAATTCTGAAAATAATACAATAATTAAAACCATTCTTTGGTTTGGGATTAAAAAAAAACACAAATTCATTGGATAGCGCCCCCGGGGTTTTCTATATACTTACCGTCTGTTGCATTTGTTGCCTTCGCTCTGGATGGACCGGTTTTGGAGGAGGGAGCGTGGCTGCATAGATGCTTGTCGGATCCCTCTGTCGGAGCAATGAGCCAAGCAACAGTGCAACAAAAGTAAATCTTGTAAGCCGGAGGAAAAAAAGTTTACATTTTATAAGAATTACCACCAAGACTCTTTCATACTTTTGCACAATCTCATTCAGATATCACATCTTTCAATTGATTCAATAATAACTCTGGGCGGTATTTTCCAGTATTTATTTTCAAACGGAAGGAATATTTGTTTTGAATAAATACTTGTTCGTTGAATTAAAAAAAACGCTTCAATATCTGGAATAGTCATTCCTCGAATTAAAAAATGTTCCAATATCTAGAATATTCAATCAAGTCGATGAAACGGAAAGTCATTTCTGCTATAAAATTGTGTTTTCGCCGTATAAATTTCAAAGCTGGGAACTGGTTAAAGCAAATTAATAGTAAAAAAATTAATTGGATTTCACTAAAAGCCTTAGCCATAGCATATTTCCTTTTTCCTAATTTGATTATATATTAAAGAAAAACAAAATGCAAGCAGAAACGTGAGTTACTTCCAACCTGGTGAAAGAAACCTCAACAACTTTTCTATCCATAAAAAATTATTTTATCATTTGTGCAAAAGACTCATTTCTCTTTCTGAGAACCACTACCTAATTTGAAATCAGAACAACTGAATAAAAAATTTATAACTTATAACAAAAAGCAAATTTCAGCATTTAAGTTTAACAAATTATTTGGGTTAAAACATAAAAAAACAACTTTTAATAAACAAAATATTAGATACTGCAAAAATAAAATTATGATCCTTGCAAAAAGTGCCATAGGTTTATTAATAAAAAAAACAAAGCTTATTTTTTTTTCAACGAATCAATTATATTATTATAATCAATGAAAATATTTGAACAAAAGATCAATAAAATATAAAATTTAATTGTCTTACCTGTATTTTTCTCTTGAAAATATTCATAACCGAGAAAAATGTTTATATGAAAAAGAAACTCAACTAATTGGAAAATAAACTAAATATCTAAGAAAATTGGATTAAAATTGAATAAAATGAAGGCTGTAAATAACTTACAAAATTATGGAGACAACGACCTAAGCCGGTTTACATAATCGATGGTCACATCACGAAAAGGGATCTTGTGAGTTTGTGTCACAAAAGACGTTCGGACAGTGTCAGGATACTCTCTTCTTTGTCCAAAGAAAACCGAAATCACCAGAATACGATTGTACCGTTCGACGCACTGTTATCCTTCCGAATTTTAATCATAACTCGATGTTGGGTTGATTTAACTCCTTGACAATAAGTACTGATGGTATCACACACAAAATAAAATACATCAAACACATGTCACGTCAATATTCAAAAGAATCGTTATTTCTGATCGTGGAACGTAATAAAAAGGCTGAACCACCATCAAAATTGGATATAACATAAAAATTATATAAATGGTTTCTGCATAATTCTTATGTAGGTACACTAGACGCTAAAATTCTTGAACTAATTATCTGCTTGAGAAAATGTTAGAAAATTATCACCTGTAAATGATATTTTTTTCGGACAAAACCCCAACTTCTGGAAATAGTAATGCGAGAACAAAACCACTTACCGTCTGTTGCATTTGTTGCCTTCGCTCTTGGTGGACTGCTTTTGATGGAGGAAGAGTAGCTGCATAGGAGGAGATGATTGACGGGTCCCTCTACGGCCGGGCAACAGGCAAGCAAAAGTGCAACAAAATTAAGTGAATATGTGAAATTATAAGCAGTGTCTTTTTTTTTTTCAATTGTTGTATGTTTTTTTGTATTTGAATACAGTTCAGTCTTAGTCTGAGTTTGTGGGCCTGTAATAAATAGGCTGTGTTGGCCAAGCGTGTTTCGTGTGTCTAATAAAAAGCATTGATTCTTCATGGAAATATCAGTATCTTTCTATACTTATTTTTTACAAATAAAAACCTAACGTTTATACAAAATATGCACAATTGGGTCCTGTCATAATGAGAAAGTTAAAAACTGAAACGAACTATTTCATTAGTCTATTCTACAAATACCTGAAAATATACAAACAGGGTTTTTTATGTATATTTTATTTCAGTTGGGCAATTATTTCATATTATTTCAAAAGAAAGGTACGGTAGGGAAAGTTGCCATTGAAAAAGATAAACACACTGGTCAATGGAGAATTTCACACCAAAAATCCTTTCATCTCAAGGATATAAGATTAAAAAAATCATAGAAATAATATAATAAAATAGCATGCAAAGATTGTCTTTTAAGAGAAAAAAATCGGAACTTTTGTGAACCTTTTTGACCAATAGGAAAATTTTACAAAATCAAGTGCTGATCTGTCTGATGTGCTTAAAGAATAAAAGCACAAATTGCTTCAATTAAATAGTCATTGGTTATATAAAAGATATAATAAAATATTGAAATAAGCAACGAATAATCATGAGTGTAGCATGGAGTTGTGCTATTGTCAAGCAAACAAACTTAAAATGTACGTAATCAAATAATTTAATACATTAAAAAAGTTTTTTTTTCCCTTGGACAGTATTTTTATGACCCGACCTGACCAAAACATCAACATTAATACACCACATTATAAGCGAAAGCCTGAGCGGGATTTCTTGCGTCAGGTTTCATGTGCGGTAGGAGCGGATTTCTCCGGTTCCTGACAGTGTTATTCTTTTATGGTTTGTGTACTTTTTTTTTTGACAAAGCTCTGCAAAAGGTGTGAAGACGAGGTTTTTTTATCTACTCACCATCTGGACCTGATGTCCTTTTTTCCTCTTAATAAACAAACAAACAGAAAGAAAATTTTTCATTTACACCGTCTGACAAGTTTGAAAGACTGCAATTTTAAAATTTATGTCAAACCCTAGATGGCAACTCACCCTATTACCTATTTTGTTTCTTCGATTCTTTAAAAATGTGGGTCTTGCAAAAAAGAAAATATTGTTGCAAACCTTAGTATCCTGGATGGAAATTATTTTCAAAAAAGTTAAAAAAAGAACAGTTATAAATGTATTGCTTTTTGTCAAAAAACAGAGATGATTAATAATAAAATTTTATTGTTATTTTTCTATAAGGTTCATGTTTTTTAAATATTTTTTTATTATGAATTTAATACGGTCTTAATGTGGTTGTTATGTGTAAGGCAGTTTCATGATTTTTTATTTTTTATTTTGAACAATGCAGGTATTTTTAACCCATCTTCAGTAATTTTGATTTATATTTTAAATTGATTTTTTGTTGAAATGCAGTCATTTAATGAGGATATTGCGATCTGCTTCGTTGCATGGTCAGTTGTTATTTGATAGACTTTTTTGTGTAAAAAATGTTACATTGGGTTTAGGCAAAACATCGAAGAGAAAAATGCAACTGTTATATTTATTTGTTGTATGAGTTGATACCAGTTTAAGATGGATGAACAAAACGTAAACAAACAGAAAAAAACGTAGGGAGGATTTTTAGTTCTAATTTGGTAGTTTCCATCTGGCTTTTATGGGTTAAAGAATGTGCATGGAGGCCAGGATGGGATAAGACCTAGGAGAAAAAGAACTAGGGAAGATTTTAATATTAATTTGGCAGTTTTCATTTTTTTAATGGGATAATGTCAATACGTTGCAGGATGAACAAACCAAGGAGAAAAAAATTAGGAGGGAATTTTAGTAGCTTCCATTTGATTTTTATGGTTAAGGACAGATAATTACGTAGGCCAGGTCGAACAAAAACCAAGCAGAAAAAAAGTAGGAGAAAATTTTAGTATTATTTTGGTAGTTTCCATCTGTTTTGATGGGTTAAGGACAGTTGTAAGGAGGCCTGATTGGGATACGACCTAGCAGAAAAAAACTAGTGAAGATTTTATTATTAATTTGGCAGTTTCATCAGTATTTCATTTTTTAATGGGATAATGTCAATATGCTACAGTATGAACAAACAACTAAGTAGAAAAAAAAATAGGAGAGAATTTTAGGTTTGGTAATTTGGTAACTAATTTGGTAATTTCCATCTGGTTTTATGGTTAATGACAGATAATTAAGCAGGCCAGGACGAACAAAAACCAAGCAGAAAAAAATAGGAGGGAATTTTAGTACTATTTTGGTAGTTTCCATCGGTTTTTATGGGTTATGAACAGTTCTAAGGAGGCCTGGCTGGGATAAGACCTAGCAGAAAAAGAGAACTAGTGAAGATTTTATTATATAATTTGGTAGCTTCTATTTTTTTAATGGGATAATGACAGTATATCAAATAGGGTCAAAAGACCCAGAAGAAAAATTTAATGGATATTTCATTATTAATTTGGTCATTTTCATTGGGTATTTTATGGCATAATGACAATACAGCAAGCAGGCCGGGATGAACAAACACGGTAAAAGATGTATGAGAAATTTTATTATTAATTTGGTAGTCTTTATATGGTTTTGAAGGGTTAAAGACAGGTCAAAGAGGCCTGGAGGGCCAAAAACCCATGATAATAAAAACATTTTTTTCTGGGTTATTTTTCAATCCAGGTCTTGTAAGATTAGGGGGAAATTTTATTATTAATATTAAGCCGTGTTTTTTTTTTTGGTATGGAAAGTACATTAAAAATGCCTGGATGTGCAAAAGGGGGAAAACAAAAGAACATGGAGCAACACAGACGACAATATACTACCGTGAGACTTCATCTTCCAAAAGAAAAAAAAGAGAAAAACTTGAAACAAACACATCCAACAAACAACAATTAAAACAAACAAAAATCGTTGGTCATATCTTTACGAATTTATCAGATTTACTAAATTATGGGTTAAAAATAAACGAAAACGTCGAAATGGACAGTTAAAAACTTCAAAAATCGTAGTACTAGCCTTAAACCGTAAAAAGTAAAATTTTCATCATTATGAATAGTTTATTATTTATAATTTATTACTTTAAAATATTGAAAATTCTTTGGTGGTTTGTGCTTCTTACGTGAAAAGCTTTTGAACTATTAATTTGAAAAAAAAATTATTTAGCCAAACTTGGTTACACAAAATCGAACATAGGTGATTTTTTTTATAATACAATTGTTCTAATGAAGCGGTCAATGTAAGTAAATACATAAATAACAATACTATTAATTAATTATACGGATGGTTAAAATAACGGCTTTGCCGCATACTCACAGTCTGTTTAGGGGCGTGGTCGGGGTCGCCACCTGGGGGATGGGGTTCCGTCTTCTGATTTTGCTCCTGAGCAAGCTTCTGGATTGCCAAGAATCTGTTTTTCCTCATCTGTATCCGTTTCGCCATGTACCCTACGGTGGCGTATTCTGAAAACGGAAAACGGCCGGGTAAAAGGATAATTTCCGTCGAGGGTTGTTTCAATGATAAATGAAATATCCACTGCCCACCCGCCGCTCGTCAGTCGTCATCGCTGTATTCGCAGCAATTAATTCTGCCAGTTTGCATTTGCATGCTAACGCAACTTGGGATCGATAAAATTTCAATTTGGGTTAAAGCGAATAAATTGGGTTTTAATGTAACGCCGGAATAACGATATAAATAAATGCTGGATGGGAATCTGATGCATATTAGCTGCGGCATGAGGTATTTACATATTTTCGATTTCAAACGGGACAAAAATATTATTGTCTGAATATATGTTTATACAAAATACTCGTTTATCAATTAACTCGGCTTTACGAGAAAACACGCTAAAAGCTTGACAATTCGATCACAATATTTTATTTCAACTCAATCACATGTCAATTTCCGACCAAGGCTCCTTCAAGGTACATGCTTTTGTATCACAATGTTGTCCTGTTTGCTGCTCCAACACTGCTGCTCTACCCATGACTACCTTTAATTTCTTCTGTAAATTTCACGAAGAACGGTGCCGTATAGGGTTTAATAAGGTGATTTGAATATGAGCAGCCTGTGGAATAAAACGATGACAAAAATTTACCATAACCAAGAAGCGTCGTAGGTTTCTGACAGTAGTTGGCTGAGTATAGATTACAATGGCTTCCACTTTGTCATGGAAACCTCCTTCTCAGATCAACATTCTGTGGCATAGGAATCAACACTATCAATGAGCACCTCAGACAGAAGGATACAAAGAAAATAAGAGAACAACGGGCATTCACCCCATGGATACAAACAATCCAAGAATCTTCTAACAAATTTCTGAAGGAAAAAAGTGAAACTGCATCAAAAGAAGCAGGAAAAAACTGCAAATCCTAACAGGACACTGCAAACTAAGCTTTTTTAAGGACTTTAGTGACCGGGAGTTTTGTGGCCCTGAGAAGGGCCGGTGTTTTGTAGTAGGTAGAAGCAGTGACGACGGGTCGAGGCCGAGACCGTGTGCGTGGCGCCGTTGGTGGTGGTCTGTGACCATGAGTTGTCCTTTGGCTGAGGTCCGGTCGCAGTGAGTCGGTTGATTCCACAGAGGCCGAAGTACTGGGTGGGGTGCAGCAACAGCCGAGAGCAGCGTTTGGCGTTCGCGGCCAAGTGGGCCGTTTAGAAGGCGGGATCAGGCTAAAACTGCGAGTACTTGTCGTCGACGGTGTTCCTTTTGTGATGGCTCGTCGGAATGACGAAGCGCCTTCTGATGTAATCCATTAGTGATGAGAGACCTCGTCGCATGGACGAGTCTGCTTATGTTGTCTATTAGTGATGGGTGACACCTCGTGGCTGAGTCTGATTCTAGCGAGGCAGTGCCTCTGCTTATATAGGGAAGTGCTCTACTCTGATTGGCTGCAGAATGGAGGGCGAGAACATTCTACAGATCGTAGTGGCATCTAGCGGTAACTTCAAGAGGCCACTACACGGACATTTAAAGAAAATTGGTATAATCCAACACGGCACATGCTGATTCTGCAGATAGACAGACAGAGGAGACACCAACACACCTACTAACTGCGATGCTACACATGGCCGCCGGAAATACAGTGGAATGTACAATGTGACTGAATTTAACCATTGAAACTGGGCCTATAATCAAGTTCCTAGATGAAATTTACCGATGTGCTGTAGGCACAGAACGGGGGATAAAATAGCCCTTAAAGGGCGCAGAATATTACACCCGACCAATACGTCTACCTCCGCAGAACTCTCCTGCTATCCCTCCTTTCACCAACAACAACCAGCCTACTTCCCTCTACTCCACTGGTAAAAATCAAATCTTTCCTGGAAACCACATCTGCCAAATTTCCGCTTTAATGCATCCCTCATTCAATTTTACCGGTCCTTTCGCCACTCGTAAACTTCTTGTTTCCTCCCTCTTCGACTTCGGCTCTGTCTCTTATTGTGGGCTTTCGAAGGAATGATCAAAGCGCCGGAAAAGACTGATGGTCTATCGCGTTAGATTTATTTTCAGCAGACTTGAATATCCATAGTGCTATCTGTATTCAGACTTTTATACTTCCTTCCGGAAATATTTCCTAGGCAACTTCCTTTACCAATATATACATTCTTGACGACCTAATGATATTTTCCAGCTACTTCAATTTATATCTTCACTTAACACCCGCTCATCTTCCAACCTACGCCTTCCTCGTCCTCAACCCTCACATTTGAACTATCCTTCCTTGCACGAGCCATAAATCCGCAAAGTGCCTCCTTATATCTTTTTAATCTGTACAAACATTCAATTAATTAATGTCTTAAGTTGAGATAAAAAAGTCAATGACACGAGCGGATTCGAACCCACGACCTTCGGCTTGATACGCCGCTACCCTTCCACTTGATCTTCGAGCACCCACCTTACATATCGTATTTTCATAAAAAGGCAAAAAGGTGGAGTTGAGATGGGAAGTTAGTGTCCGAGTGGATGGAGGTCACGATAGCCCAAGTGGTAGAGCAGCGGCGTATCTAGCCGAAGATCGTGGGGTTCGAATCCCGCTCGTGGCACTGACTTTTTTACCTCAACTAAAAACCTTAATTAATTGGTCAAGCGGGCCACGAAAAATAGTGAATTACAAACACTTCATCTACCTCCAAACAGAGACCACTTAGGTCACCGATATTATTAGATCCTTTTACTACATAAAAAAAGCTTGTTTCCTTCCTTTTTCAGCTTTTAAGTGTTCAGTTTGTGATTATCGCTGAAGACATTCTTTATTGTTATTATTTGCCCTTAAATTCTTATTATTGTTCCTATTATTACTAGATTGAAAGGAGCGATCGGTTTAATCGTTCGTTGTCATTAATTATTTTGACATCGAAAGAATGGTTTTATTCAGCGTTACATGATGAATGATCATAAGATAAATCTGTTATTTTACCCGTTCATGATATTTCTTTTTGAAAGAAAAAACTATTAGATCGAGATGTATTCTTATACTAAAAATGTTCTAATATATCACTTAGTAGTAGTTAAAGAAATGTATGGAAAATGTATTTTTCTATTCCCTCCATAATAGGAAAATCAAGTGTGATTATCGACGGAATTTGAATTTAATGTGGTTCTTGCGGCGGTTTCGTATTAACGAGCTTTGTTCAAATAACCAGTTGAGAAACGTTAAAGCCAACAGATCTGGCACTGACATCGGATAAATCGATACCTAGCTTGTTTAAGACCTGGTCTATTGTCATCGGTTCGGCTGTTTCCTGAGGGGCCGGAAACAAAAGCTAAACTGTTTAATCTGAATCAACCTTATCTCTCTTGAAATACTGTTTCAATTACAACACGCACTACGAACAACCGGGCCTGTCCGTTTGAATCGCAAAGCCAGAAAGGGCCGTAACAGGTTTGTTGAGGACTTCTCAACCACGTATCGGGACAGTTCAACAGCTTAGCTCTTCTAAATGAGCAAAACGAACCCGAGTTAAAGGAGTTTCGAGGATAAGCTCCTTTAAATTGATTCGGCAAACAAAGGAAAAACCAAGGCCTTTTACCTGAAAGTCGGCTTAAATTGATGTCAGACGATAAGCAACAAATTTTAATTTTGTTAAGCGTTACAATCATCCGACATATTTTAATGTAGTTTTTCTCTAAAACAATCTCAGAACAATGGGCTAACAAAGTTTCAGCACAATGCTTGGCTATTTGACCCAACATACATAGCCAACAGAAAGAGGTCTAGGTTAGATAAACCTGAAATCAATCTATAATTTTAAATTTTATAAATTGGCTAAGGTCGTTTTTTTAAGTTTATTAGGACACTATTAGTTTTTGGAGCATGTTTTTAAACATTTTCCCCTCCCCCCAAACAAAAAGAAAGAGACTTAGGAGTGCCAAGCCATCACAGGTAGCTTTCATAGCTAGTCAACAAGGACCCGGCTTTCAAGCGTCTCAGTTCTCGGCATCTAAGCTTCTCAACACGAAGTCGCCCTCGACTGAGCTTAAGCCTAAAACAAGCCTGTATTGAGCCTGAGCCTGAGTCGGAGATTTAGAGACAGATTGAAAAGCAGAGGGGCCAGGAATCATTCAGATGGCGTGATATCTGATTAAACCTGATTTCATTGTTGCAGTTCTACGTCCAGTATCCTCAGTTCATGCTCATCACCAGAGTTGGAGATTGCCCCCCCCCCCTACGAATAGTCAATCATTAGAAGAAGTGCATCTACCCACCGCCATCAAGATCTCCCAGCGACAAAGTTAGTAAAGTCTAAAATCAAACTATAATTTTCAATTTTTAAATTGACTACATGTTCTTAAACTTTGCCCACTCCACTCCCCAAAGTAAGAAAAAAGCCTTAAGTTCCAAGCCATCATAGGTAGCGTACTTCGTCAATAAGAACTCAGCTTTCAAGCCGTTCTAGGTCTTGTCATCGAAGCTTCCAACACGAGGTCGCCCTTGACTCCTGTCCCAGAACTGGCCTACATTAGATACCGACTATATGTGTCGGAGAATTAGAGTCAGATTGAAAAGCAGAACTGAGAAAGAGCAGGAATCAGACTGAGGTGATATGATAAGTTGTTCAATCTGACTTCATCATTGCAGTTCTGCCTCCAGACTTCTCGGTTCATGCTTATCACCCCGAGATTGACCCCCGCCGAGAAGTTCGTCATTAGAAGAACAGTGTCTATCCACCGCCATCAAGATCTCCCTGGGATAACGTTCATCCCTCGAAGATTGCACGCACCGATTACATGCCAAGGACTTAAATTGGAGCATTTGTTTAATTTAACCTTTCTCCCGTATAAAACAGCTTTGAGGAGATATCCAAGAGCAATAAAGAACAGAAATCTGCGGCACAATATACTAGGTTTCATGAAGTTTCTTGTATTTGAATTTTTATTAAAACATCGGATTTTAGGAGACTAAACTTTTTTTTTCACATTTACACTATCGTGTAACACAAATGACACGAACATAGAAGCCTTTAGAGAAGACTGCCTTTATGTAGGGTGTAAAAAAAGTCTGTAAACACCATCATACCTTGAATTATAGAGGTGGAAAGTTGCTATTCATCCCATTACACGGTTTACCTATTAACTCTAAGCAAAGGGGAGAAATTGTTTCAGCATCGGATCCTGAATTTATATGAAATTACACAAAACAATCAATAATTTGTAATCTGGCCGATGTCGGGGGGAATAAGCAGGGAGGCTGGTTCCATTCACGTCTTCAGAAATTTGACTCATAATTAATTTTACCCTTGCGTTATCCGTCAAATTTATACTTTTATACTAATTAAATTAAAAATTTGCTTTTGCTTATATAATTAGTAATTTTTAGGCACAAAATAGAATTTCTTCTCAAATTGTAAATTTCCTTTTGAGTTCGATTGATGTTTTATATTGGAGTAGAGTAGGAAAATTAATGGTGGTCCATTTTTATCCATTAACGCGAGATCCATTTTTGACATACGAAAACCAAAACAAAGCTGCTATGTTTTCATACACACACACACAAAAAAAGAACAAATCTACAGTGGTCGAGTAAATGTTTTACATTTGGATCGATTTCCCTTTTATCCCTGTTTTATTGTACGCTACTCCTCCGGGCATAAATCTCCATTTCAATCCGTGAATAACGGTTGCATGGAGAAACACTATAAATTATTTCTTTCCTGTGTATATAAAATAATTCGGTAGATTTTTATAGTTAGTACAAATTCAAGCGTGCGCAGGTGTAATTCAGGTTCAAGACCTTTTATTGTTAACGCGCCTGTTCAATTCTTTAAAAAAAACAACGTATTTTTACATACAGAACAATTTCGCTAATTCACGTCCCGTTTATTTCTATAATCCGGCCCCTTGGAGTAATTACGTACTTAATTACTCTTGCAAAACGATACCTCTCGTGTATTCATATATATGTCCCTTCTCAAAGATATTTTAACTCCTTTTTCCGGTATTGCTTCGAAATGTAAAGAAAGCCGTCTCACACGACCCAAAATCCAGTTTCGACAAGAAATTTCTAATTAAAATAGAGCAGACTGAGAGAAGGGGATGGCAAAGTCCGACTTTAGGGAGTCAGGCTACTCGCGTCACAAACTTTGCCAGTGAATTTCACACATCCAGAGTGACAAAGTTCCTATGAAGAAAAATCCGATTCCGAACTCTTTCCCAATTATTCAAAATGTTTTTTCAACTATCTATGGTTTTTGAAATAAATCAACTCGTAGCTCATGGACTATTCATTTTTGAAAAATCAAAAAATATATTGAAACGTGCGTTGAATTTTGTTTAAGAACCCTTCTTGAAATGTGAGTTTGGTTTTTGGTAAAAAACAAACACTAAATATTTCCAAAACCAGTCCATTTCAAATTCTTAAAAAAATAAATTTGTGACCTTTGGAAAAATTCAAGGTAGGGCTTGGAAAATTGGAAAACAATTTGTTCCTTTAATAAATTTTCTAGGGATTTTTTTATACCATTTTTTTTATTTACATTGAAACAAAATGCAGCAATGTGCTAAATGTCAAAAAAGTGGTGACGGTGTGAAAAAGGAGAACGAGGTTAATCTAGTATTGCAATTTAACTTTTTGTCCAGGTCAAAATTTATTATTAAAACATAAAATAAAAAGAAGGAAAAATAAAACAAAACGCATAAAAAAAGATACAATAAACGTGGCGAACAAACAGAAAAACAGACAAAATATCTACATTAAACACAGACAAAAAACAACCAATATTTTGAAGCAAATCACGAATTAAATTTGCAGTGAACGAGTTCAAAGTCCATTTTATCTATAAGGGGGTGTTAGGCGTTAACCCGGCGTTCATCACTGTAAGGTAAAGGTCCCAGGTTCGATCCCAGCGGCCCCTTCATTCGAACCCGACATACAAACATCCGAGGGTTGATCTCTCCTGTTGCGAACCATCGTAAAAAAAAATTCTAGATATAATTTTCTAGATAGTGTGTGGTGATCAGTGACCGTTTGCTGACGATTATTCAGGAATCGTGAGATGCGGTCTGATATGATGTAGGTTTAAAAAAAAGCGTTTTCTTTATCGTGCCAACGTTTCGATCTTTATCGAGACCATCTTCAGGGACTGGGATTTACAAATTTTTTTTTTAAATTTAACAAAAACATGTAGGATGTGGAAAGAAATGAATTTATACAATGCAAATAAATATTTTGTGCTTTACATTACATGGTTGAATATATTAAAAAAAATTCACTTTTTTTCCATCCTATATGTTTTTCTTAAATTTAAACAATGTTTGTAAGTCCCAGGCCCTGAAGATGATCTCAATAAAGGTCGAAACGTGACGCCGATAAAGAAAATGTTTCCTGAAACTTACATCACACCAGTCCGCATTTCATTTCTGAATAATCTTGTAAATAATCGATTTTTTTTTTTTGATGATTTGATTTTTGATTTTTTCAAATTATCTCTGAATTTTTAACATAAAATTGAACAACATCTATTTAATTCATTAGATTTCGTGGTCCGATTGATCAAATAACTTCTTTGAATTAATTAATCTTTATGTGAATGGTTGGTTGAGATAAAAAAAGTCAATGCGACGAGCGGGATTCGAACCCAGGACCTTCAGCTATATACGCCGCTGCTCTACCACCTGAGCTATCGTGACTTCTATCTCCTCGGACACCAACAACCCATCGGCACCTACCTTTGGAATTTTATCTCCTTTTCGCCATTTTTCAAATGTGTAATCAGAAATCGATTCTTGGCCACAAAGATTTTTTTGAAATATATACTTTTAACCTATTCCACTAATAGATCTCCGTGACCATTTCATTTGTGCCCGATTATTAAATGCTGATTACACGGCATTTGAAATATGGCAAAAGGAGGCAAAACTCGTAAGGTGAGGTTGAGATGGGGAGTTGATGTCCGAGAGGATCGAGGTCACGGTAGCTCAAGCGGTAGAGTAGCGGCGTATTTAGCCCAAGGTCCTGGGTTCGAATCCCGCTCGTGGCTTTTTTATCTCAACCAATACTTTTCATAAAGTTCTTTTGTAATGTTCAATAATTTACACAATTTAATGTTTTTGCGTACAATATATCCTAATGTCTGTATGTTGGGTAAGATACTTTTGGCTGTTTGTGTATTATGTTGGTTGAATTCTTTACTCGAACATTTTATTAGATAGAAGACAAAGGATTCCGAATTAGTGTGTTTGCTATAGGGAGATCCGAGGCGTTTGTGCTAATAATACGGTTTAAATGTTACCTCTGATGTGATGACACCAAAATTACCGCGAGGCCAGTTATTCCGTTCGCTAATATTTCATTATACGGAAAGATATTGTCGGCGCGGTTCTGAGCCGGTTTAACTCGGGTCCCATTAGACTTTTTGATGTTCCCGAGAACATTATTAGTTCACCTGTACGCGGTGTGGGCGGTATTAAACATTAAACCTTACTTTATCAAGGCGTTACACAAAACGTTATTGCCGTCTCGTGAAAGGCGTTGTTCAGCCTCTATCTACCCTTCTCACTCATTCGGCCCCGCCTCGAATACAGGCTCCGCTGTATAAACTCAATTAATTTTTCATAAGCTCGCCCCAGCGGCTTATGTGAGGTTTGCACAGGCTCTCCTTCCATGCTAAACTGGCTCGATTCAAAGTGGAAGAATAAATTATAAAAATGGAACGGCCGGACTCAAAGTCTAACTTGCGTTGTACGGCTAATCGTTATAGAAATATTCCGTCTGCGTGACATTTCTACAAGGTTTGAAACACAAATTCGGCCGCTTTGGATCATTATTTTATTGAACTCACTTTATTCAAAACAACCAAAATTAAAGAGAAATGTTTTTCTTTTAAATTTTAAAAACAGCCTAGCCAAACATTAAAGTTTCAATAATAATAAACATAGAGGGGGCGTCGGTATGTAACAAACAGAAAAACAGACAAATATTTACATTAAACGCAGACAAAAAGCAAATCACGAATTAAATTTGCAGTGAACGAATTCAAAAAAAAAAAAAAAAAGAAAAAAAAGAAAGAGATCAAGGGAGCGTCGGTGGCTGCAACAGTTTAGGCGTTGACACGGCGCTCATCATTGCGTGGTAAAGGTCCCGGGTTCGAATCCAGCGCCCTGCATTCGAACCCGACATACTTACAAATTTTTTTTTTCAAAAACACCGGCACCCTGAGGGTTTATATGACCTTTGCTGTTGTGAAACCTCCTTAAAAAAAAAAAAAATCAAGGGAGCGTCGGTGGCCGCAACGGTTTAGGCGTTAACACGGCGATCATCATTGCGAGGTAAAGGTCCCGGGTTCGAATCCAGCGGCCCTGCATTGACATACTTACAAATGTTTTTTTTTTTTTTTTTTTTTTTTTTTTTTTTTTTTTTTTTTTTTTTTAAACACCGGCACCCTATGCTGCTGTTGCGAACCCTCTTAAAAAGAGGTAAAGGAATTTCTTACAATTGCGGAATTACTTACAAATAGCCTTTTTGCAAAAACACCGGCACCTCGTAAAAAAAGAAAGAAAAAAAAGACGTCGAAAACAACAAAACATGTCTGGAATGACCTCAGTACGCCCCCCCCCCCAAAAAAAAAGTTGCAAAAATAGCTTGACGCTAAAGTCGGTCCCAGCTCATGAGGTTTAGGCGTTGAACCAGCAGTGATACGTATATACAAGGGATTGAACAGGCCTAAATTTGCATAAAAAATTATACACACATTAAAAAATTATAAAACTTGAATCTTGGCTTACTAAAGAACATAACACGTATTCATAGAAGCATGAATCAAACAAAAAGAAACTCATAAAAACAACCCATTGCAGCCCAATCTGTCTGCCTCACTTTTGATCTAGGTTAAGAAGATTTATATGGATACGAAAAACAAAACAAAAAAACAAAAACAAAAAACAGAGAACATGATGGGAAGTTGCTGTCCGAGTGGATTACGTCACATTCACATTGACTTTTTTATCTCAACTAAAAACCTTAATTAATTGAACGATATTACTTGGTCAAGAGGACCACGAAAACTAGTGAAATAGATAAACATGTAGTGAATGGTTAGGATTATGCTTGTCCATCTTAATTTAGGGTTAAGTTAAGCAGCGGCTTTAATATTAGCATCAGGAGTGGATATTTCATTCTTTTCGACCCTCAGGGCCAAAAATTAAATTAAAAATGTACTCACCGAGTAGAGATGCGAAGACCATGACGAAACATGTTCCCAGGTAGACGTCGATGGACTTGACGTAGGAAATCTTGGGAAGTGCGGCGTTCGTCGAGGACATGAGCGTTGTCATAGTGAGCACAGTGGTGACGCCCAGGGCGACACGGGCGGGCGTCGCGTTTCTGTTCAGCCAGAATGAGACCCAACTGATGATGACGATTAGGCCCGAGGGGATGTAGATCTGGATGAGATAGTAGCCCATGGATCGCACGAACTGGATCTCGCAGGCCAGCCTCGAGTAGTTTCCTAAGACAGACACTCCCCAATTCTAGACCACTGAACTTACCGGGACAAGTATTCCCCCCTGGCTAGAAACGCTCGAGAAAGGAATTGATTAGGTTTATTCAATTTTGCCGATTCGATCCGTTCTATTATTTCTCCCTTGTAATTTTTTTTTTAAACTTCTTTCGTTCGAATCAGCAAAAGTTCCCATAAATTTAAATTTTTGTGCGATAAAAAACAAAACAAAAACGTGGTGTAAACAACTTAATCCTTATGTGGCAATCATTTTGTTGAATGAGCTTGCTCTTTGTTTTGCTTAATATTCTAAATAAAAAGGACTTTTTGGCAAGACTTACTCTCAAGATTAGGCTAAAATGCAAATTGAATTGCGTGTCTGGGCTAATCAAGCCGCTTCAGATATTCGAGAAACATTTTCTGAATCTGATATTCCATGTTTAAATCATTTAAATGACCAATGTTCTTCTAAGCGTTCATTAAACATTTGGAACAGTGTGCTTATCGACTCTAAGTTTTTCGACGCTGGGTCTTAGAATGGTCATGAGAAGTATTTTTTTATTATTTTCCTTTTCGTCTTTGAGGTAAAATATAATATATGAAATGGATTCAAATTGTATTCTCAAGAATAGAGAAAAACTATTTAAAAGCTGGCATTTTTAAAGCTTCTTCACCGGGCAAGGTGCTCATTACATTATCGCTGCTCGTGTTTCACGTACTCTGTCATCATTAGGTTTGTACTGCCAGTTTAATCACACGATCCCGATCTCTAAGCCGTCAAGCAAACTTCCAAAGCTTCTTAGTGATTTTATACAATGGAGTAAGAATTTACGGTGCACTGTAACTAGAGACCGTCGACCTATATAATTAAGGGAGGGAAAACCAAATACCTTGTAAGAGGATTAATTCGCTACCCCTACTCTTGGGTATTTAACAAAATGTGCAAAAAAGAAATAGACAGGGGGTGCAATTTTCCCTTGGCGGAGTCGAGTATCCTCTAATTTGACACCGTTTTCCACTTTTTACTAGGTCGACCTGAGTTGGTAATCTTCTTTTGAAACGACCTACAGCTGGCTGATAATTATTATATATTCTCTGTTTTGATTATAAAGCCTACATAATATTGTTTATTTTGTTTGAAAAGGCTTAGTTTAAAGAACTAGATTTTTTAAAATTGTTTAACGGAAAAACATTCAATGCACCAAACCGTTTGGCCTGGATATATTGAAATTTAGTAGAGCTGCAAGTTTATGAATTCCTGTCGTCGTTTGTCATGGCGTTTTTATTTGATCTCCGGTGATGGATTCTGTTTTCGTCCAATACTTATATCGACCAAAACGTAAAACATTTTTGACCGAATTCTTTCTAAATTCAATAGATATCATCTATAAATCGGTCAATTTTGCGTGGAAAAATTTAAATTTTTATTTGAAAGTAAAAAAAAACCAGATCCAAGCTTTCGACCCATTTGAAAGTCGGGATCAGGGCAAAACTACCTTAAATAATTAATTCACTATTTTCGTGGTCCGCTCGACCAATTAATATATCACAATTAATTATGGTTTTTAGTTGAGATGAAAAAAAAGCAAATGGCACGAGAGGGATTCGAACCCACGACCTTCGGCTAGATACGCCGCTGCTCTACCACCTGAGCTATCGTGACCTCGATCCACTTGGACATCAACTCCCCATCTCCACCTCACCTTACGAGTTTTCCCTCCTTTTGCCATATTTCAAATGAAGAATACTTCACTAAAGCTCTCCGTCGCCATTTCAATAACTCGTAAGGTGAGGTTGAGATGGGGAGTTGATGTCCGAATGGATCGAGGTCACGATAGCTCAGGTGGTAGAGCAGCGGCGTATCTAGCCGAAGGTCATGGGTTCGAATCCCTCTCGTGCCATTAGCTTTTTTTCATCTCAACTAAAAACCGTAATTAATTGCTATCTTAAATATTTAGTACAGATTGACACATTTAAGTTTTTCACGGGCCATCTTAAGTTTCCTTAAACAAGACAAGGATTGTAACACTATTACAACAATGTTAAATTGTACATTTTTTCTGCAATTTTTCATATTTGTGAGCTGTTCCTCTTATATCATTGTAAAAGCGTTTAGACAACAAAGTTACATGCTTTCATGCTGCCGTCACATATTATCAAATTGACCTGTTCGCTCTTCTCAATATTTCTGTATATATCAACGGAGTCCAGTCCCTTTCTTAAACTAAACTTATTTGAAAAAATGTGTGGTGATTAGTGACCGTTAGTCGATGATTATTCGGAAATTGTCAGATGCGGTCTGGTGTGATGTAGGTTTCAGAAAAAAAAACATTTTCTTTATCGTGCCGACGTTTCGATTTTTATTGAGAACATCTTCAGAGCCTGGGATTTACAAACATTGTTTAAATTTAACAAAAACATGGGGGGCGGTAGCTGAGTGGTTAGCGTGAGAGACTCGGCTAGTAGACCCAGCGGCCGCGGGTTCGATTCCCGCCGTCCCCTCTGGCCTTTTTCACGATACCCTTCCCCCCCAAAAAAAAATTAATATGCAATATCGTCTGGCTAAATAGGCAAAGTTCATGAGGCCATTAAAAAAATTCGGTGGAAAGAAGGTTTAAGAAACAAATACATGTAGGATGTGGAAATATATATATATATATATATATATATATATATTTTATTTATTTATTTTTTTTTTTGATTGCATAAATATATATAAATTTTTTTTTTTTGCATTGTATAAATTCACTTTTTCCAACTGTATACTGATGGCTCTCAAACGAATAAAGGAAGATATAGGCATGAACAATCAAACTCATGAGGAAAGTACATCTCGGTTTTTCACACAGAAATACATAAACCATAAGAAACACAACAACCTAATGTCTTGGGTATCAGAGCACATGGAAATTTTGGGCAACGAAAAGGAAGATACGCTGGCCCGAGGAGGATCTGCAAGACCTAATAAAAACAAACATATAATCTGCCATCACGGAATCCAAAAAAGACAAAAGAATAAATGGATAAACTGCAGGTGCTAGTCGCAGTAAGCTTATGCTAAAACAATCCTCAACAAGTCAAACTCACGTCTAAAGAGTAAGAGAGGGCTAATCTTGGAAGAATAATAGGGCTATAAACTGGCCACTGGCATCAAAACACCTACACAACATGGCTATATTAAATGATGACACCATTTGTAGGTTAGGTTAGTTGTTTAAAGGGACTGCGGTAGCCAAGTGGATAGGGTCACGCTAGCGGTTCTGGGTTCGAATCCCGGCACACACCTTGGCTTTTTAATTCAACTATGAAATAGTGTAAAATGGTTTGCTCCTCGTCCGTGACACCCACAAGTTAGTAACAGGCATTTATTTATTTTGTTTTCTTAAAAGTTGTTTAAATTTTGATATGAACCAGTTTTAATTATTTTAATAGTTTCGAAACCTTTGAGTTGTTTCAATAATTTTTTGTTTACTTACTGGATGATTAGATTAAAATTGTGTTAAAAAACTGGAAAGAAAAACAATGACAAAACCTTCATATTGTTTATTTCTCTGTCATGGTTCAGTACAAAGTTATTACTTTTTCTAATTATTTATGTACGCCGTCGAAAAAAACCAGTTGGTGTGGGAAAACACATTAGGAGATTACTCCATGGCTCAGTAAAACGGAAAGCAGCTATCCCATCGTCTTGAGGCATTCGTTTTAGAGGATGATTCGAACACGGTCTGAAGGTTCATTAGGCAAAGGGCGAGTTGTACGCCTTCCGCCCGGATTTTGAAAACAAATCCAAATCCAAAATCCAATTTGTAGAATTAGCGATGATCCACCTTCACTCGACTAGACTTTGTTACTACACTTCTAATTACGCTAATTGATCCTCACGCTTATTCCAGGGCTGACATTTTGAAACAGCCATAATCCTGTGTAATAATCTGATTAACTACATCCACCTCTGCTCATGGCGAAACAAGATTTTTACCCCTTTCCACTCACACGTTAAAAGCATTTGCATTTGATTATAATCTACGACATTAAATCTTGTAAAATCCGGCCAAATGTATTAATATAATTAAATACGACGAGCGAGTATAATTTTTGTTTAAATATGAAAATAATCCATGTTTATATTTAAACATATAATGGGGTGTTGGTCATTGTGTTAACCAAACTAAATTTTCTTTATCTAAAATTTTCAAACTGGACAAGAATCTTTTGAAAGACCTAGGATCTACTATACTGAATAGATCAAAACTAAATTAATTTAGTTTAAAATGTTAGTTTAATATTTTAAGCTCAGTTCTACATTTTCTATTTGTTTGTAACGTGTACTATTCTTTCTGCAAAGCTTGCATTCTATACCTACCATTGCAGCCCTCCAAAACTGTACAGAACCCAAATTTAATCTGTCGTAAGCACTATTTTCTAAATTGACAAAGATTCCAGTTTTTCTAAACAAAATGACCAACATTTCCATTTGCCAATTCATCGGGTTCTTTCGATCTTTTTAAAAATGGCGACAATCATTTGAAAATAGACTCAGAAAAACGTTAGATATCGCAACGAGTAAAAATTCTGAAACGACGAGTAGAAAAGTGTGAACGCACACAACGGTGACCATCCAGACGGAAGCTGATCGCCAACAGTGTGAGATGGCATGGCAACCGTCCTTGGTTGACGTTACGGTTGGAACAGCTTGGCGTGTGGTCCTGACTCCTAAGTTCCTGTCCCTAAGTATCAGATCTTTCGTTAAGTAGCCTTGAAAAGCTTACGTCAATATTTTAACAGTAAGGTCATAACAAGCTAACCTCCCCGCACGGATTCTTGTCTCTTAAGTCTTTTATGCGGATTCCATGTTAGTCGCTTGTCGCGGTACATTACCAAGTATGGCACATGGTTTGTAGTAGAAAATTAGGTACTGAAGATGATGGGGGAGGGTGTCGAAAACGGGTGAAAGTAATGTTTGTTCATGTTTAGTTAATCAGAAGTATCCTGGAATGTTTATGAGGAAAGAGTTCAGTTCCCTCCCCCAGTAGAGTAGCTAATACTCTAAGATCTCGTTTATTTTATGAAAGGAATGTCCCATATAGAGGTATGCCAGAACTCTATTGCCCATTTCTAGAGAAGAAGTGAGAAATGAAAAAAGACGTCGCCTAAAACGCGATGCATTGCTGTGAGTTGGAATGGCTACTGCGGAATCCAAATCGTCAGGAATGATACGTTATACGCTGGTATGATTCGTTTTTAGGAGGATTTTCCAGGGTATTGGAAATAAGCTAATGGATCCGTTTTTCGGGTTTGGGTTTGATATTGTGTCATGATTTGAGGAGAAATGGAGGCTTTTGAGCGGACTGGGAGGTAAATTGTTCGGTGAGTTGAATTTATAAGGTAGAGTTGTAGACTATTGCTATTGAGGAGTTCAAAGATGTGAGGTGTAATGACTCAAAACCAGAGGCTTTCCAGGGTATGAAGTGTTGTATAGCTTGCAAAATATCTGTAGTAGAGAAAACTAGATTATTGGACAATACCCAAAATGACGACATTAAGGTTAAGCGTAAAAACAGACGATTCGATTGGCAAACTGACAATGGTTAAAGTGATAGAGCGGGTGGATTAGCCATGCACGAGGGGAATGAAATGCCCTGTGAGACACCGTCGAAAATTAGATATTTGGAGGAAACAGAAGTGTTTGGACAATTTGTACGTCACAATATGCCATATGATAAAATTGTAAGGTAAATGAAACGATGCCTTTCACGTTCC
>CM077112.1:6593439-6606672 GCA_039619505.1 Cimex hemipterus | reverse complement strand
CAAGGTAACCTCCAGGTTTCACATAAGCCCCGGGTTACATACCCTAATGGTCCAATACAGAAGACACAGAAGAGTAATTTTCCTTCAGCTCGAGAGCGGTGTCAATAATAAAATAGAAATTGCTACGGTGAGTGGGTACGAGCCGTGTAAATGGTGTATACGAGGGGAGCGAGTACGCTACCCTGCTAGACACCATCGCCTATTGGATAAGTGGAGGAGAAAAAAAAGTGTGTTTGGCCTATTTGGACTGTCTGTGAATATTGTTTTAGGTAAGGATTATTATTATTATTTCAGTAGGATGCCCATTACTGTCCTCAAATATCCCATGTGCCATCATTGGGGTAAAATGAGTCCTTTTTTTCAGGTGCTTTTAAACAGATTTAATCAGTCATGTTTAAATGATTTTGTTCCACTATATGTTGCACTCTTTTATGTAATTTTGCAATACCGCCCTTCCAGAACTTTATTTGAGTTCAGGTTTTTTTCCGATTTACCGATGATTTTTCTACAGTTCTCAAATGAAGGTCTTTCACTGTTCAGTAGTTTTTGCGAAAACCACTAGGGCATTCTAACGTGTTGGCACCCTGTACAGCTTATACTTTAAGGAAAGTCGTTCTACCATAATAAATAAAATGAATGGCAATCATGTTCTCCGATTCCGTGCTTTTCCCAAACTGTATTACACTTTAGTCATTTAGTCAATCCTCGAATCAGGACGTATTCATTTCATGCGGCATCTCGCATTGGATTCGGTTCGAAGTTCTTTAAAAGAAAAAAAAAATAATAATCTTGAAAAAATCACAGCCCCGTTCTTAGGAATATTTTTAAAGCTAGATTAAGACTTAATTTTGTGAATTGACCAAGTAGAACACCATGTTCAGAAAATAGTGTAATATAACTTTGGCTTGAACTGACTGTCACATAAGTATATTTTAATGTTGGGCTCTACCTAAAGTTTAAAAATTACAAACATACACAGAAAAAAAAAATGTTTTGATTGTTGGAAGAAAGCAAGCACAAAGGACTGTTCTATGTGCTGATAATAATCGGTCGACGAAAAAATTGACATGTGTTAAAAAAAAAAGTACGATACTGTTGCAAGAGAATTTTTAAAAATTGCCACATGATCTACAATTTAAGCGTCTACTTGCTACTTTTCGTGGGATGCAGTTTGAAGTAGGTCTATTGGATTACCAGTCAATTCGTATCCAATTTTTTTTTTTTAATTTGTCGTGTTCAGAAGGAAATGAAGGTTGGCCAGAGAGAAAAAGGGTTATGTACATTATAACAATTTGACCCATTTTCACATTTTTTTTTATGTTGAAACGCCTATGTTTACCATTATCGAAAACGTTTCTGCAAGCTCGTTCAACAAAACGTCGACTTTAAAGCCTTCTTTTTTTTTTTTTGATTTGATGGTTCTTGGGGTTGACTTATTTTCAAAACAACGGCTAAAATTAAATCACGGATTTACATGGAAAAAGGGGGTCGAATAATAAACACTATCTCTAGTAAATTTAATGTGTGTAATCACGGGCACGAAGGTTCGCCAATTATCGTGTCGTTATCTAGTTTCGTGACGTAAACATGTGATGAAACTATGAAGTGTGCTGAATTAATTCGCAACTCAATTACCATGGATAATAAATATTTGTTTAAAACAAGCGCGAGATGATTCGCAGGCCGGCTTTTTTTTTTAACCCGGCCAAGACGGATTGTGTAATTATTTATCGCCCATCTTGGTTTTAGAACAAAGTTATAAATTTAAGTACTATCACCCTGTTTTTGATGAAGACTTAAATAGAAAAATTACTGTCCGGCATAACTTAGACATTCTTTACGTTTTAAACAAGTGCAAACTTAAATTGTCAAATTATTTTTCTAAACTAAACAACCTGAAAAAACGCATTTTTTCATAACAATCTATCTTCCTTTTATTTACAAAATCGAGAAAAATATCAAGTTTTTTTAAACTTAATCTAAAAAAAAAGAGAAATTTATCACAAGTGATAAGTATCGTAGGCTTTTCTCTGTGATTTCAAAAACTTTTTTTTTGAAAAACTACAAATTTTTGATTTTTCCTTCGGAAAAATATTGCCATTTGGTTTTTAATTATTGATCATTCAACTACAAGAGATGAATTATTATTATTATTTATTTAAAAAAATGGTAAAATTCAGGTGTTTGTTTTTTGAAAAAAGAACTTCTAAACTTTCGTCCTATTTGGTTCGTCCGAAATTATTATGGCGTTTTTAAGGCACACAAACAAAAAATTGATCGATAAATTTGATATGGTGAATTATATAGGCGAATAATCTTATTATTCGTTAGAAAATTTGCCAAAATTGAGCAATTATTCTTTGAAAAAAAGTTAACGTTATTCTACGTTGATCTGGTTTGCCCGAAATATTTGTTAAAGACAATTTTAACTTTCTTACAAATACAATTACAGAACAATTAACGGCAAGCGATTAATTATTTAGAAATATAATAGTGTTATTTGTTGGGAAAACTGATAAAATGACGTATTTGTTATTTTCAAAAAGGGGTCGGGTGCGTCGGGGGCCGGAACGGTTTAAGCGTTGTCAAGGCGTTCGTCACTCTAAAGGTCCTTGGTTCGAATCCGGCGGCTCTGTATTCAAACCCGACATACTTACAAATGGGAATTTTTTTCAAAAACACCGACACCCCGAGGGTTCATGTAACCTCTGCTGTTGCGAACCCAACGAGAAAAAAAATCATTGATAAATCAACGACGAGTAAATTTAATTTGAACATTAACTTAATAATTGAAAAGTGCGAAAACAAGGTATTTATCATTTGACAAAAAGTTGAAAATTTATTATAATGTTTTTTTGCGTGTCATCCATTCGCTTTGTACCCAATCATTATTAATTGTTTTGAACTTTTTTTCAAATAAAATAACTGGTAAATCATTAATTAAAGGCAAATTATTGTAACTAAATGATTAGTAGACAAGTTGTGGTTCTATTTGTTAGAAAAGGAGCTGTTTGTAAAAAAATATAAATAGTTGGACATTTTTGTAATTGAGAATTTTGGGTTTGGTTAAAAATAAAATGTTACAATAATTATAAAGTAATCGTATTTTTTGTTATAAAATTCTAAAATCGGGTATTTAATATTTGGAAAAAAATGTTTCAATGTATTTAAATGAATTTTTATTCCATTAGATAAACGTGTGCTGCTATTCTTAATTGGTATGTTTATTTATTTTTTTATTTAATGATTCTTTAATTAGTTGCCATTTCTAAAGTGATGGTGTAAAACATATAGCGTACTATTTTTTATGTGTAGACATTAGTGACCATTAATCGATAATTATTCAGATATCGTGAGATGCGGTCTGGTGTGATGTAGGTTTCAGAAAAACATGTTCCTTATCGTGGCAACGTTTCGATCTTTATCGAGATCATCTTCAGAGAGTCTCTCAACACGAGAGGCAAGAATGGCACAAATACCCAGAAGACAAAACACTTTGAGCCTTGAAAGTGACTTGCGTGCCGTGTTGAGAGACTCTCTCTGAAGATGATCTGAATAAAGTTCGAAACGTTGGCACGATAAAGAAAATGTTTTTCTGAAACCTACATCACACCAGACCGCATCTCACGATATCCGAATAATTATTTTTGATACAAACGTATATTTGCCCTACATCTATTTCTTAGTCAGGAGTCATTTTGCATTGTTATTTGAATATGATCGATATTTAAGATTCCGAATTTTTTTTTTTTTTCACCTAAATATTAACTCGCAATACAATAGAAACAAATTCGGAGCAATCAGAGAAAGAAATTTCTTTGGAAAACTGAAACGTAAGAAACATAACTATTTGGTTAAATGAAACAAACAAAGATGATTTAGTGAAAAAAATAAAACAGTTTTACCAAAAGAAAAATGGTTGAATGTTGAAAACTTAGATTCATTATTAACTTTATATATATAATGCAAATATCGCTTATTTATGACTGAAATAAAATTATAAATATTATATTAGGAATACTACGTTAACTACAAAAAAGGGTAATAGTTTTTCTTTTATTGAACTTTTTTTATTGAAATGAAATTTTACACGCTGCGTTAGCAAATATAATTAGACTGAGATTCAGCTTCAATTGTAGTGAAATTGCTGTAGTATTTTATAAAAATTGGTTGTTTACAGAAGCGGGTTATCTCTGTGACTTCATAAAGTAAACCCTTGGCGTCGGAGAAATATCCTGGGGAGGAAAACAGATCAATGAATTTTCCTTATTCGATTGCTCATTTGGTTCGCGGCCTTTCTTCAAAATACCACTATTTACACATAGGGACGGCTATTTGTATCGATTCGAAGGAAATTGGTTGGATGTGTTTTGTTTTACTAGACAGAAAAAAAAACCGATGAGTAGAAATAGCACGCTATCATTTGGCCTCCTTTTTCCTTCGTTGTAAATCGTTTCTCATCATTGTTTTTTTTTTGTAGTGTTTGAACATTTATACAGCCACAAGAACCAACATAATGAAGGCAAAAGTGCGTAAAAACAGTACGGTTTATATTTATATACACATAAAATAGGAATATACAAAACAAAAACTGCATGCGCTTCAAAATAAATCGTATACATTCAATTCTCTAGTTTTGGACAATTGAACATAGCTAAATATTGTCTATTACTGCTAAGAACTATATCCCTTGATTGGTATAGTGAAGGATACTTCTGGTCCAATGTGAATTGAACTTTTGAATCAAATTTACTTATATCGAATGAAAGTATATTATTCGTTTCAAATGAAGAATTGAAGAAAATAATATATTTGAAATGATGGTGATAAACAAATAGGTTTTTGGACACAAAGCCGTGAATTAAAGTGAGCTAGTTTAGCTTAGGGCTATCTATGGGACATCGGCAAGTAAGTAGGAAATTATTGTGATTAATTTTATAGCCAAATCAGAAAAAAATGGGAGTTTAAAATTTGATTAACTTCTAGTTTTTATTAAAGACTAAACTGGAGGGTTAAATTAATTTTTAAAGGGTTGTTTAATTAAATGTTTTTGTATATTGAGGGAAGTCTCAATATGGAAATAAATGCGTTTAGACAAGGCAAAAATGTATTTATTGATTTTTAATTGAGAAATCTAATCCAAGTTTTTCTTTAATAGTTTAGGTTTTTTAAATTGGAAATATAATTTTTTTTCTGAGTATGTTTTAAGTTATGTAAGGCTTGTTTTAAGAAGGGTTTGGATGAGATTTCTCGGCGGTTCCGATTGAGAGTTCCCTTTGATAACCAAAACAAGAGAGAAAAAGAGAGATTGATAGTATTGGGGTTGGTTGGAGATTACCTGTTGTCAGACTAATCTCCATAGCTCTCTGCCGGTGACCCAGTACTTTAAACTGGGGCAGTGAGACTTCATTGGAGACGCCAACCGAGTTAGGGCCCTCGTTCCACTTATAGCGGATGTCTCGCATTGTATACCCAACTAGAGGACAAGCAATACAATATCCATTCCATAGGCCTCTCGCCATGCCCCACCTACAGCCCTTAGTCCACACTCAGCACACGCGCGCACAAGCACACTCTCACGCACACAATGGGAAGAGCCAAGGAGGAATCGGATGGGGCCGGGCGGACACGGGTTCAGAGAGAGACAGAAAGAGAGAGAGAGAGAGAGAGAGAGGGAGAAAGAGAGGGAGAAGAGAGAAGAGAGAAGAGAACAAATGACATGCATTGGATGAGGTCACCTGGACCCAAGGTAGATGAGAACTAGTACCTGTGGACAGGTTTATTTCGGTAGCCCTCTGTCTGTGCCCAAGGACCCTGAATTGTGGTAACTGCACTTCGTTGGCAATACCCACTGATTTTGGGCCCGCGTTCCATTTGTACCGAATATCACGCATAGTGTAGCCAACTGCACTTGACAGACAAGACAACAACAAAATAGTAGACATTTAAAGTCCACGAATTTTTTTTTTACGTATTGTGGTTGTTCTCCTTTGTACTTAAAGAGAGCCAATAATGGTATGATGCATTGAACAGAGCATAACATGTTATTTATTTTTCTTTACATTTTGACTTGTAAAAATTAAATAAACACAAAAAAGTAACAAGCACAATCGAATGTCTTATTTTAGAAATTTTATACGAGCGATATTTTTTCAAACAAATATACCTAAAGTTGGACTTAAATATCATAGACTTATAGACACTATCTCATTTGATTGTTTCTTTTTTAAAAAGATTTATAACACCTTATGCTCCGGTCCAATTTTCGTGAAAATTAAAAAATGGGGTAAAGATAACAATGTTCAAATCAGTATATGTACAGGTTATAAAATTGACATACTTTTACTTTTCCATTTATATTAATTATGCTCTCAAAAAAAACACCATGCAATTTATCGGAAGTAAGTGTTTTCAACAAAAATATCAATCGTATATCAAGAGGTTTATAACAAGGCATGAAACATTTACGTGGGGACGAATACATGGAGACATGCTGTAAGCCAGTGTTTCAAGGCTATATACATTTTTTATGTATTTATCTTTAATAAAAAAAAAAATCGTCAATTTTTTAAATTATCATAGCCAAATTATATGATAAGCGGGGTTTATTCACAAAAATAACAAAAAAAAGAGAGGTTTTTTTTATCAAACCTGTACATTAAGTGATAGCGTCGTGCAAAAATCAAAAATTCAACTCAACAAATAAGCGGGTGGTTCAACTCAAAAGAAGAAAAAACAAACCCAAACGGTTGTCAGTGTTTCTTTGGTGTTTTCTTCGTGACAATAGGGAAAAAAAACAATCCAATGGCAAGTCGTGGCTTGTTTTGCGGATTTGAGGACGGCCTGTAGCGAGCTGTGGACTTGTGATTGCTGAGGTCCGCTCTCTTTGCTTGTACGGACACGGGCCAACAGTTATAAATCATATAGAAATATAGAAGATAGAGAAAGTGTTAGAGACAGACAGTGATATAAGAACTGGCCGTTATGTCTGCCGACTCTTCCTTGGGCACGACTCTCGGTGCTGTAGCAAGGAAGAGAAACAGAAAGGACGGCTCTGGGTACAGACAGACAGACAGACAGAGAGATAGAGAGATAGAGAGATTTTTATCATAAGACACACACACGCGCGCAAACACACAACAACTTCTTCCTTCTTCTTTTAGCTGTAGCGCTCTCTTTTTCCTTGATATTTTCATTTTACAATTTTTTTTGCATCGATCAAATGTTAATAATCAACATTATTTCATAGAAAGCGTCGTCAGCTTCAAAACGAAATAAAAAGTGTTGACAAAAACCAAAGCTGTGATGGCCGTTTAGCGTGCGTTCAGCTTCTGCATTGGTCACTCAAATGCATTTCTCATTTTCAAAGTAGTTTTGAAGCTTTATATACATAGAAGAAGAAGGGAGAAGTGATACAATACAGCATAACTTACTCTAGTAACATGTTTCAACATTAATATTAAAATGAAAATGTTTTTTTATTCCAAACAAAAATAAATTCCCAAAGTAGGAACTATACGTTTATATTTATAAACAAAGTCAAATCTAAGTAATAATATTAAGTTGATATGAATTATAGTATAATATGCAAGTAAATCAACATTTATCTGGAGGTTAGTGCTAAAAGCGTGGTTGTTTGGTTATTTTTGATACTCACAGCTTTCAATTTCGATATGGCATAGCTGTCTGTCCATTGGGAAATACTGAAGATTCATCGGGCACGAAGCGGTAATTGTTAACCTGGAAAATTTATAAATTTCAGATAAGAAATTTAAAAAAAAATGATACTTTTTAATACATGTAGAAACCATAGAAAAATACGTATTTATGTGTTGTCTATTTAAGAATATATAAGTAGAAGAATAGAAAAATATATATGTAAAATGTAAATTTATGTTTTGCCTGTAAGTTGACAAAAGAGGATGACATGTAATCAGTATACACATAAAAAAGTCGTAAACATCTTAAAACCCTCAAATGTGTGAAAACGTAACGAGTCGGATAAGAAAAACTTGGAAACACGCCTGGAGGATTATCGATGACCTCAGCTCTTTGTCGACCCACTGAATTCCAAATTACAGGTCCAGTTAGAATACTAATTAGAATGATTATTGCTATCTATACAAATATACATTGACCAGTAGTACGGGTCATTTATACAAGTCTGACATTCTGCCAAGGTTTATGGGAAATAATCTGTGCATATACCTAGGATAATCTGTTCACAGGTGAGAAAGTAAGAGATCATTACAGGAATTAGAAATTAAGGAAGGAATTTCGTACGGTGGGCTGGTTTGTGATGATAAAAGGATCGAAATGCCAAGACAGGACGCGGATGTGCAAAGAGCGTTGCTGATTCGCTAGCAGAAATAACGGTCGTGTGAAGCCTGTACACAGGTGATGCCACAGCATGTTTGAGAAATCGTCGCGGATATTGGTCAACGCCTGCATCCACCAGCCTAGGTTGGCCGTAATGATCACGGCCACATCAGGAGCTTTTTTTTTCCAGTACAGTGTCATGTGCCAAGTTCGGGGTCTAGCTTAGTAATGAGCTCCCGTAAGTGTTATCGTCTGATTTTTTTTCATACGAAAAATTTCATTTTTGTGCGGTTCAATTTGTTGGTATAAAAAAGAAAATAATATGAAAGAAAGATAGACAAAGCAATATTTTTTTATTTATCATAACATTATTTTGATGGAAACTTTTATATTTTTTATTGTAAGTTGTTGGGTACTGTGTTTTAGTATCATTTGACGTTACTAATTTATTCACAAATATCCCCGTTGAAGAATGTGCTAAACTCATTAAGAAAAAGCTTACCGAGAATTCTATTAACGAGCTTGTAAAAAATGATATAATAGACATACTAAATATATGCCTATTATCTAAGTTAGCAAAATTTTTAATCAAGAAGGGTTTAGAATAGCTTTTAGAAGTACGGGCTCACTTAGAAACATCCTTCCAAGACCTAAAGACAGAGTAGACAATTTGGCAAAAAGCGGGGTTTACCAACTCAATTGTAATGATTGTGATATTAAATACATAGGACAAAGCGGTAGAGAAATAAAAACGAGAGTAAAAGAACACTTGCCTAAATCGAGCAAATTTTCGAAATTTAAGGACCATCTAAAAGAAACAAAACATAAATTCAACCCATATCTAAATACGAGAGTGTTGCACAGTTTCAACAAAGGGAAAGAACTCAAGATTGGTTTGAGAAATTTGAAATTAAAAAATGTAAAATTGAACATACTGATAAATGCATTAATAATATAACAGATTTTGATCTGCCTCCCATTTTAAATATTTATATAAATAATATCAAACATCCAAATAATGAAACTAATTATTTTAATTGCTATTATTTTTATTCTAATATTTTTTGTGTTATAATTTCCGCGTTTCACACGTTCAAATTGAGCGTCATTAAAAATCAGCTGTTAATTGGAACGTCGAGTTGGCGGAGGTATCAGCGGTTTCACTTTGGCAATGCACGTCGAGAGACGTGGTTGTAGAAGTCCTTCAACCTGATGATGGGCTAAGAGGCTCGAAATCCGGATCGCTGCAGAACAACTTACTGTGAGTAGGAACTATCCTTTTGGAAAGTATTCTTCTCTACTGGAAAAGGGGAAACTTAAATTTTACGTCGGTTACTTACAATAAAAAATATAAAAGTTTCCATCAAAATAATGTTATGATAAATAAAAAAGTATTGCTTTGTCTATCTTTCTTTCACATTATTTTCTTTTTTATACCAACAAATTGAACCGCTCAAAAATGAAATTTTTCGTATGAAAAAAAATCTGACGATTACACTTACGGGCGCTCATTACTAAGCTAGACCCCGAACCTGGCACATGACACTGTACTGGAAAAAAAAGCTCCTGATGTGGCCGTGATCATTACGGCCAACCTAGGCTGGTGGATGCAGGCGTTGACCAATATCCGCGACGATTTCTCAAACATGCTGTGGCATCACCTGTGTACAGGCTTCACACGACCGTTATTTCTGCTAGCGAATCAGCAACGCTCTTTGCACATCCGCGTCCTGTCTTGGCATTTCGATCCTTTTATCATCACAAACCAGCCCACCGTACGAAATTCCTTCCTTAATTTCTAATTCCTGTAATGATCTCTTACATCCCGAGCTGTGAGCAGATTACCCTAGGTATATGAACAGATTATTTCCCATAAACCTTGAACACCACACTCACCCCATCATTTAACATTTCTATTAATTTGTAGAGAAGAATTTTTTTTTCAAGTATTTCGGAAACTGTCTTCGGTTCTCCTTGGGGAAAATTACCACGGGAGCTGTACCGCAGACCATCACAGTGAAGTGGAAAAAACGATCGGATTAAATTGTACGTACTAAAAAGGAAGAATTTGAGTTTCAGCATTAGAGCCTGGTGTCAGTCGTGATCAAACATCAATTAGGAAAAATTCTAATTTTGTTCATTATTGTGTCTACCGAAACACTTAATTAATAAAACGATGGGTTAGCTGATGGCTATTATCTCCGGCAAAGCGAACAAAAAAGGGGGAAAGGTGAAGGAGCCAGCGAGTGGCTATTATTAATTTAGCAATAAGATAATCCTTTAATGGTTATGTTAGGAGGTCATAAGGTCATAGTTTATGAAGATGAAACAGTGGGAATCCATCGCTAGTTGGTTAAGGTGGAGAAACTGTTCAGATGAGATCCTAGAATGTGATGTTCAGATCTTTTCGATTTGGCGCGTATAGGGTGCGATGTAGGCCCAAGGATTGAAAGGATTTGTAGGAGTAGGATTTATCTGAATCCAACAGTTCCGGTCAAATTGGAGTGTTTCGTAAGGCTGATTCTTAGGCCCCATCTTGTTTTCATTTTTCGAATTTAGAAACATGACAGAATCGCAGGTTTTTTTTATCAAGCTTTCGCTGAAAGAAGCAAACCCCAAAGTACAAATTTTTAGTTACCATGGGGGTTGAATTGATTAAAGCCAGCATGACGGATCGGTCGTGCGGGTTTAACATCGCGCCGTATTGGCGATTACTCAATATTTATTTATGCTTTGTTTACCATTTGTATGCGTGTTGTTTTATTTGGGTTAAAATTTACTTCGGCGATATATGCATCCATTTTGCCCAAGCATAAAGAAAAAAAAAATTAAATACAAAAACACAGACTTTTGACAACCAAACGTTGCTGTAGAAAACATCTGCTTTGAAATATTTTTTAAAGTACTTTTTGTTTTGTCTTTGTTTATTATTTTTGTCATGTTTTTACCTATCATGTTCAATGGAGAGTTTTACTTCTAATGATTGTAAAAATTATGGGTTTCAATAAAAATTTCTTCCCATTGTTGTTTTCAAAATAACAAAATGTCGGTATAATTTTGTTTTAATTACTTGTTTAGGGTAAAATACGTTTGCGTGGGCTAAATCCGAGTTGAATGGGTTTTTGTTACAAAGTATGTTTATAACTTCTGCCGGGTACCCTTTGACAGGTATTGATCGCTGTTTGTTGTTGAAAAATTGTTCCACTGTTTACTTTAAACAACTTGCTTCATTTTAAACATTCTTTCTTGTTCTTTTGACATCCAGAGGACAAAGAGAAAAAGGGAAAAAGAAAAACGCCGACAGACGAGATAACAATTTCTTCAAGGAAATAGAGAAACGGCGAGGGGGAGAATGAATAGGTTAAAATTGTTGTCAAGGAGAAGATAAATCCACGAGAGAGCATTGTACCGATCTGTCCGCTTCCTCCGTTCTCCTTACGATTTATTGGGCGGTTTCCTCTACATATTTTGAATATAAAGCAAGCGCGCCACTCCGGGTAATATTTCTGTCGGCTTGGCACTTTATATATAGGTGTACAGAAAAGGGTTGGCTTTAATTTTGTCATAGCTTGTATTTCTTAGGCGGCTACCTTGGGGCGATAGCCAGAATAAATCTCGACCTTTTCCTGTTACGAAGGCGCAGACTTCTTCTTCGGCCATGCCCGGGAGGTCGTGACAAACCCGGCGGTTCGACCTGAATACTAAACACCCCTATCTCTCTAATTAGCTCTGTTGGTCGCATCTATTCTAGCTTTGAACAATTTACAATTAAAATGCATTGAGCCGGAACACTAACCGTAAACTTGTTGTTATCGGGAGGCAATTTATAATTTAATAACTTTTCTCCATAAAAGTGAATATTACCAATTAGGTTAAATAACGGACACCGTCCCCGGGGCTTTAATAACCATCAAATTGCTGACAACTTAATAGACGCTACCCTTCTTTCCTCCCTGGTATAACCCTACTAAATTAAGCACAAAAAAATCTTACTACAGCGGTATACTTATCTTTTCTACAATCGAGAAAAAACAATTAGTAACTGTATAAAAATTACACTGAAATGATTAAAAAATCAATAATTGTCAAATTTCTCGAAAGAAGTTCAGTTTTCTTCATTTGGAAATACCTGTAAAATTAATCTGAGTTACATCCGCCGAAGTGTGGAAATCTTTAAAAAAAAAAAAAAAATATTCGTCTGCGGAAGCCGACCGAAAAGAACCTCCCCCAACGCAATCACAGATTTTATTATAATCCTTAATGAGCGCACATAAGCGCCGAGCGCCCTTTTCAAGACTTGCGAATCGTCATTTCCATTCCCCACTCGTCTTATTCACGCTCGAAAAATGAAATCTGTGCAACGAGTCCTCTTACAGAGACGATTTTGTGAAAGAAGAGCACAAAAAGGGCGTGGAGAAGCTTCTGGGAATGCCCCCTAGTCGTGTAATGAAAAGTCTTGAAAGAACACGGGCAAAGTCGGATCCGTAGGAAATTCGAATTTCCCAAATCTATACGGTTAAATTGACTGAATGTTACTTTTTCAAGGGAAAATATTTGACGAGTGGAATATGACTCGAGATCTAGATGGCACCGGAGAAAAACAACTCTGTTAGTGATTAAAGTGTATTAAACTATAGTAACTGTGTCAATTTGTATTATTAACTATATTTTATAGTCAAGAGTAATAAAGAACCTTAATCTCTCTTTATATTTATGTAATAAAACCCCTTCTCATTTTTCCTGATTTATTCCTTTTCTATATTTTTCTTTTTTTCCCCTCACGTTTTCAGAACAACAAAGAACAAGAACAAGAAAGTAATATGGAGAGTCGTATAGACCGATACATAGCTAAAGATTGAAATAGAGAAGAGAGAGAGAGAGAGAGAGAGAGAGAGAGAGAGAGAGAGAGAGAGA
>CM077112.1:6575609-6591575 GCA_039619505.1 Cimex hemipterus | reverse complement strand
GCTGTTTTAGGAGGACACAGGGACAAAAATGCTAATGGCGATTTAGAGAATTGGATGGTCCAATTCTTTCAGCACGTCATTTTTGTTGAATATTTCTGATATTTTTCTACTTTTTCGGTGATTTTGGTCTGACAGCTTTCACGAAAAAATCCACAATAACCTCGAAACCCGCCTAACGCTGAGAGAGATGTTATCGTACCAAAAATTTTAGATACATGGTTTTAACAAATCTACTTCCAGAAAGCCAGTAATAAAATGTTATATAATTTACAGTATTCTGGCTCAGCAAAAGGCTACAAATCGATTTAAAATATGAATTCCAACGCGAACAAGGGGAGAAATCAAAAAATGAAAGAAGAATTTTAAATTTAGGAATATTTTTTATAGCAAACAAAAATTGAAATTATCTCATAGATTTTGCAGAATGCATTACAATATTCAACATTTCATACCGGGCTTCTTGCGGCCAATTTGAATGATACTCGAACCGTACTTATAAAAGTTCATCAAAATGCTGCCCAATATCAAAATAAATTCAATTTTTCACCTTACAGGCCAAGCGAAACTTCTAAGCTCTATACAGTTTTATATTTATTTGAATATAAAACTTATAATGTTATATACTTAAAGTTATAAAACTTATAAAACATTTTCCGTTTTTCAAAAGTTATCAAAAATCGATTTGTATAAATTATTGAATCAATTCACCAATACTGGTAAAGCTCATAATAGCGCATATAAAAAAAAAAGTATGATTACTTGCACTCGTTTTCGTGGTCCGCTTGGCCAATTAATATCTTTCAATTAAGTTTTTAGTTGAGATAAAAAAAGTCATTGTCGCGAGCGGGATTCGAACCCACGACCTTCGGCTAGATACGGCGCTGTTCTACGACTTGAGCTGTTCGTGACCTCGATCCACAGGGACATCAACTTCCCTATGTCAACCCCACCTCTCGAATTTTCCCTCCTTTTTTTGCCCTTTTTCCAAATGTCGTGTTCAAATTCGAGAGGTGAGGTTGAAGTTTGTGTCTCAGCGGATCCAGGTGTTGGAGTAGCAGCGTATCTAGCGGGAGGTCGTTGGTTCGAATCCCGCTCGTGGCATTGACTTTTTCATCTCAACCTAATACCTTATTTAATTGAAAGTATTATTACAGTCTTTAGGTTTGTAATTGTGAAAATTTTAAACATTTTGCCCAAAATTCGGTGAACTTACGAACGTAGCATACTGCATCATATTGACAGGTCTTCGGACCGTACGTGTAAAGGTTCAATAACAAACTACCAATATTAAAATAAATTTAATTATTTTTTTTTAGCGATTACTTGAAATTTTGAAAGTGACTCGATTATAACCTAGAATTTGAGAGTTATTAACAGAGCACGATTTTTACCAGTTTCACCCAAGTTAAAAGATAGCTAATACCTAATTCCTGTTTTAGTATTTCAACAGTGACGGAAAATGACGGACTGTGTAAATTCCCGGAATTAAGAATCCATTTAAAATGTAAATAAGGAAAATACCTGGGACACCTTTTACATCCGACGATAAATTTCAAGTTTATTTAAATCTGGGCGCATTCCTAACGAGTGTTTAGGTGCGGAATAAATCTTATTCCGGGACCGTTTTTGTCCCTCCGTAGGGCGCTTTGATAAATCCCCTCGGAATAGGCTTCTAATGTGCTCTGAATACATCGAAACGGAAAGAAAAATCTTCTCTTGAAGAGGACAAATTGTTTATTTCGTCGGATTATTATTAAAATTTCCCTCCCTGGTGAAAAAGAAGGACAGAGTAAAATCCGCCTTCTCCCTGAGGGCTTTTCCCCTTTTGTATAATTTGCAAGATATAAATCAAATTTCTCTCTGACCCAGCCGGTCATTAATTTTGACTGACGTACACCCATTTGACAGCTGCCTTTTACCAGTTATCACCCGGAGTGTTTATTAAATCTTTTTCATAACTTTTGCGTCCAACCCCTTTTAGCTCTTGAAACGCTAAGAGAACCAGAAATAACGACTCGTTAACAGCTATCAACTCTAAAACTAATACAATAAGTAATTGTGAAGAAATACGAACATCTTGTTTTGGGTTGAAATTCTCTAATAACTTCGGCTTATAATATCAGAACATAAACAAAATCAGTGCAATATGAGGTTTGAACGGATTAAAACCAGACTATAAAAGGGATACGGTTCCCACGGTATGATACAAAATATTAAACGGCAAAAGGAAGAAAATCCTAGAGGAAGCTCAAAGAGTTGCACTACTAAAAAGTACAAAAATATAAAACAACACTAAACGGCCCTCTCTTAATTATTGTAAGAAAAATTATTTTTTAATACGCTTTATAAGCTCAAAAAATCGGGATTTTCAGCTTTTCAATAGTTTTAATACAATGGACAGAGCAGTTCTGGATTTTTAAATGGAACACCAGGCATTAAAAAAAACCCTGTCATGTACAATTTTTGTAGTCTATAAAATTTTGTATTTAATTCCTTTAGGGGGTGATTATAAACTAATCCGATTTTTCTCCAGAAGGGATTTTGATGGTCTACTTTACTGGAAGCTTCTTTTTTATTTAATTTACTTTTTATGTATCTGACCTGCCTATCATTTCCTTAATATGTTTGATATGCAAAAGAAAGGTGTTTTTTTCTCCAGTTTTTCATTCTTTTTAATACTATGCAAATTAGGCAAAATCCAAGGAGAAATTATGGAGTTTTAAGTAGAACATCTGAGATGTGAAAACATGGGTTGATCAGACTCAAAAAATGTCCAGATTTTTGTGCTGTAAAAAATTCTTATTTAAAGGCTTTGAAACGTAATAAGCAAAATGATTTTCTTCCAAAACAATTTTTATTGGCATCCTCTACTTGAAGCGTCTTTTCGTTTTTGGTATTTTTCAATATATTTTAATACTATCCTAAAAATTATTTTCTTAATGCTCTTAATATGCTTAAAACCAGAAATTCAACGTTTCGATTATAATAATGTTGTGGACAAATTTTTCTAACTGGATCCCTGATTATAAAAAAATAAGTTTTTCACTTTTGTAACTTTTATATTTTATTTGATTATTTCGTGATATTATTTTTTAATTATTTCTATCACCTTATTACATAATTGTCCAGTTATTTAATCACAATTTTTTCGAAATGAAAAATTTGTGTCACAGGTGTTTAGTCTATTATAGTTCAATATTTCAATGTCATTTATTTTAATAATTTGTTTTAGGAACAAAATAATAAAGGTGATTACTTTATTGGATTGTTTCTCGACATTAAAAAGGCTTTCCACTCTGTTGATCATAAGTTGAGTCTATTTCTTGGCTAATTAACATTTTTATAATGTAAAAACTACGCAATATTTTAGGATCATTATTCATAACTTCAAACCTACAAAGAAAGAAAAAACCTGCTGGCTTTGTTTTTGACAGCAGTCAAGGATTTATACAAATATATATTTTTTTTTGAAATTTATATGTAATGTACAGTCTTGAAAATATAGATTTATTATTATACAATACAATCGTGCATATCATTTTATTATTATAGAAAAAAAAGAAGAAATCGGCTGACATGGAATATTCTTGAAAAACATGCAGAATATCTTTAAACATAAAATTATTTCAATTTATTTTTTCTATTTCTATGGTTCATTGCCAGGAAAGGCACACTAGGTACTCACATGTCTAATCTTTGTGAACTAGTATTACAAAAAAATTCATTACAATATCTTTTATTCCACTGTTGCAGCGTTCACTTGTATGAAGTCTTAAGGAATTTTATTGTTTTTAAAAATAATACTTAGAACTGCCGAAATGCCTACTAAAAAAGTCAGTGTCAGGACGGGATTCGAACCCACGACCTTCGGCTTGATACGGCGCTTCTTTACGACTTGAGCAATGGTGACTTCGATCTACTCTGGCCCTAACCTCAACACCCAACTTTTTTAAATTTCCCTCCTTTTTGCCATTTTTCAGTCGAGGATCGAATTCCCGATAGCTGAAGTGGTAGAGGAGAGATCTATTTAGCCGAAGGTCTTGGGTTCGAATCCCGCTCCTGACACTTGAATTTTTATCTCAACTAAAAACCTTAACTAATCGAAAGAATTGGTCAAGCGGGCCACGAAAACTAGTGAATTGTGGTCACTCTAGGACGTTCGGCAATTTCCAAACTACTTAGAGAAATTTCATTTGAAAAAGAAAGAAGCTATTTTTTAATTTGTTACGAAAAGGTTTAACCATCTGACTTCATCTCAATTTTGACAAACCAAGGCGAAATTCCACGTAGTTCAAGTGTTGACAATTTTCAAGCACTATCAAAATTCCCTTTGGGTCGGCACACTATTTTGAAGCAACCAAGGTGAGACCTAGTTCAATTCCACGTCGACAAGTTCCATCGAGGACGTTTTAACACTACCATATGTCCTTTGTTTACCCCTTTATAGATTGTTTCAAAATGAACAGCTAAGTTTTAATTTAGGATCATTACCCTACAAACTTTTTACGAGATTGTCTTTTTACAAGACAACAATAATTGTTTGTTTTTATAATAATATTCTACTCTTTGTAACAGCACATAAAGTTTCATGAAAAACAAACATATGATTATTGGTATATTCAACTTTGTTTATCAATTACACACTCCACAGTTCTGACATAATTTACTTATTTACATGCAGAAAGAATGGCAGGTTGATGAATTAAGTTTATTTTGAATAAACTGTTAATCGAGCGATTTAAAGTGTAAAACCTTGAAAGTCTATTGGACAAAACAAAACCTGCAAAAATTAAGGGAATTGACGACAAAATTGAACACAAAGTAATGTATTTTTAAAGATAAAAAATATATTTTTACATTCAAAACTACGAACAATCTTTCTTAACAATAGTTAGAGTGGATTTTGGGAAGAAACTTGGGAGTTGGTGTAGATTAGAATGTCGAAAACCTGCATAAGTTAAAAGAATGTAAAACAAAATTGAACATAGTCGTACATTCCTATCCAAATGAAATACCTATTCCATTTTCAATGCGAACCGTAAACCAAGTTACATAGCGAATGTGATGGAAATTGACCCAATCAATTCCCATATACCTACACCAATTATGAGGATGTTAAAAAAATTGCTCATATATAGTATGACTTTTCTAATAACTAAAAGTAACGTAATTGACATAAAAATTCCTTCACCGGTTCCAATGAGCATCTTTGGTTGAACAAATAAATAACATAAAAAACTAACAAGTATCTACACTGCATGCAGATACATCTGTATAATGATATGTCTTATCATGGCTATTTAAACACACTCACAAATTATCAGGGAACGCTTATTTATTAATTTGAGGATCGTTTTCATTTGGAAGCTCATTACAACCGCGTCGCGTCACAGGCGTCATAAGCGTCAATCGCGTCGCGTCACAGGCGTCAAAAGCGTCAATCGCGTCGCTTAGCGTCATAAGAATCAATCGCGTCGCGTCACAGGCGTCATAAACGTCAATCACTTCGCGTCACACGCGTCATAAGCGTCAATCGCGTCGCGTCACACGCGTCAAAAGCGTTAATCGCGTCGCTTCGCGTCGTAAGAATCAATCGCATCGCGCCACAGGCGTCATAAGCGTAAATCGCGTCGCGTCACATGCGTCATGAGCGTAAATCGCGTCGCGTCATAAGAATCAATCGCGTCGCGTAGCGTCCATCGTGTCGCGTCATAAGCGTCAATCGCGCCGCTTCGCGTCATAAGAATCAATCACGTCGCGCCAAAAGAATCCATCGCCTCGCGACTTTAAAAACATCTGCCCACCAGTTCGTTCTCGCGTATCCTTGGTAAACAGTGCACCGACGCACGGTCGTGGTAACAATTACCATGTTAAACTTTCGGACCGGCCCCCAGCCGTAAGACCTATCCATGTCAATTGCTTTAATGCAGTTTCAGTTTTTGAGCTAATAAAAATTTCGAATATATTAAAAAATATCATAAAACGACAAGAACAGAATTGGTTTTGTTACATACATTTTATTTTCGTTAATCGGAGTTAACTTTTTCTTGAAATTATTTAAATGCTTTTAGAATTTGACAAAAAAAAAAAAAAAAAAAAAAAAAAAAATGGAACGTATGTGATTGTTTATTATATGTATTTTGGTCATTTTTAATTAACGATGTCGTTCCGTTATCGACCAACTTTGATTATAATCTGGTTAGGGATGTTATTGGGTATGTGGTCCTTCAATGAATCATGATTTTGGCAAATGTATAATACAAATAATCAAAAATTTATCAAGGGCATGGGGAGTGTTTTTGTTAACTGCTAAATCTTAATTAAAATAATCAAAGTACAAAGAAAATAGATTATTCGCTTTATTAAAAGGTCACACGCCAAGCTATTTATTTTATTTTATTATAAATAGTATATTTCGATGTAAAAATCGATTTAGGAAATATATCTTTTTTACAAAATAGTATAGTAAGTTAATCACCGAAAACTCTTACATACACATTTTTTCACTATAATTATAAGTATTAAGTAGATTTGCTATTGCTATATTAATTCCAATGAAAATTAAAATTGTGGAATTAGCTGTTTTTCTTTTTCTCTTTGTAAAACAACAGTGAGATATCTTTGCCATTTATTTTTTTTAGACATGGCTAAAGTACCAGATCCTAAAACACCAGTCAAGTCGGCAGATAAAAACAAGAGTTGGAATCCCCAACCCCGTCCTGGAAATCCGATTTATTTGAAAAAATTCGATTCCACAGCGATGAACACCAGCAAAGTAAGCCAACCGGCATACCAGGAAAAAAATGAAGTGAGTATTTTTTTTCTAATTTAACTAATTGTCCAGCAAAATATAGCGATTTATAATTTTTTTAAAAATTTAAACGCGTTTGTGACTTTAGCTGTGGTAAGCACGCATGATCTTTCAGCTGTTTTATTTCTCTTTAGCACGAAGGAACTCTTATCAGGCGAAGTATCCGAGTTTCGTCGCGTTCCATGAATTCCTTTCGAATGCAAAACAAGAAATTATCGTACTCGTTAGTTCATTTGTTTTAAAAGGAAAATTATGGGTGTGAATATGTAAAAAAAAAAAAAAAAGAATTAATACAAACCCTTTGCCATAAGTAGGTTTAATCGAGATAACTCAGTTGGACAAATTCGTAAAATGAACTGGCCCAAGCGGGGAAAAACATACTCGGAGTACCGTGGAATTTTGGCCACTTTCCAAATCAGAACAATTTCTCCTTCATTAATTAGCCAAAGGCTGCTTTAAAAAATGAGTTTTTTTTAAACTCGGTATTACCATTGGTTAATTTTAAAAACCGTTACATTTAACTCTTTTTCTTCTGTAGTCGGTTGTTGTTTTCCCTTTTCTTTTGTTACAATAAATAAAAATACATCCAAATAATCAGATTAGTCTTGAATTTGTACAGTTAACAATTAAAGTGAACATAAGTGATTCCAAGGAAATAAATTTACTGAAAAAAAATCTATATGGGATTTTATCCAAGCCCTTTGCTAAGAAGAAATTTATACTTCCTTATTTTATTTACAGTTGTAGATTGTAAATAAATACAAGAAATGAAAAAAAAGGATTTTCTTCCTCCCGAACCGAATTTCAGATCCGGTTCGCAATTGTTGATTTTGATGCGGTACGATATTTAATTGAGTTAGAGCAAGAGAAGAGATGGAAAGTGAGTGAGTGAGTGAGAGAGAGAGAGAAAGAGAGATATAAAGAGATAAATAAAGAAATGAACAAAGAAAGAGAGAGATAAAGAGGTAAATCAAGAGATGAAGAAAGAAAGAGAGAGTTAAAGAGATAAATCAAGAGATAAAGAAAGAAAGAGAGAGATAAAGAGATAAATCACGAGATAAAGAAAGAGAGAGATGAGATAAATCAAGAGATAAAGAAAGAAAGAGAGAGATGAGATAAATCAAGAGATGAAGAAAAAGAGAAAGATAAAGAGATAAATCAAGAGAAAGAAAGAAAGAGAAAGATAAAGAGATAAAGCAAGAAAGAGAAAGATAAAGAGATAAATCAAGAGATGAAGAAAGAAAGAGAGAGATAAAGAGGTAAATCAAGAACTGAAGAAAGAAAGAGAGAGTTAAAGAGATAAATCAAGAGATAAAGAAAGAAAGAGATAGATAAAGAGATAAATCACGAGATAAAGAAAGAGAGATATGAGATAAATCAAGAGATGAAGGAAGAAAGAGAGATGAAGCAAGAAAGAGAGAGATAAAGAGATAAATCAAGAGATAAAGAAAGAAAGAGATAAATAAAGAGATAAATCAAGAGATGAAGAAAAAAGAGAAAGATAAAGAGATAAATGAAGAGATAAAGAAAGAAAGAGAGAAATAAAGAGATAACTCAAGAGATAAAGAAATAAAGAGAGAAAAAAAAGTACGAACGAATGAAAGAAAGAAAGAGAGAGAGAGAGAGAGAGAGAGAGAGAGAGAGAGAGAGAGAGAGAGAGATTGAGAGGGAAATGAACCAATTATTCATCTTAACTAAATTTAAATATTTCGGTAATTTTTTGTTTCTAAAAATAACGATCTTGTTTTATAATGTTTACGTTTGTTTTTAGGTTAATGAAGGTAAGAAAATGGCAACGGCAGAAATGCCCAAGTGTTCGCCCAATGACGAATGGTCGGCCGAATGCGACGACATGGATCGCCTGAACGGATGGAAGAAAAACGTCTCCCCCGACGACAACCTCATCAAAGGAATGGCACAGGCACTCGCTCTCATCATACAAGTGGCGTCGAACGGGCCGAAACAAATCGATCGAGAAAAGGCGTTTTACGGGATCCAGTTTCTCTCGACGATCAAGAACAACTACGGCGAGGCACCTCCGAACGTGAAAGGCTTCATGGAGTACATCGAGCATTACATGTGTATCAACGATCAGTCAGAAAGGACGACATGGCCAGTATAACATAAGTTTGTGCCCATTTTGTACAGCTTGAGATATACACGTTTGTAAATAAATGCACGTTGTAATAAAATTTATGTCTGGAAATACCATATTTTCTAACTAACCATATCTTAAAAATCAAATAAAACTACAAAAATTTCATCCATCACTTTCAACCCTTCCTGAAAATCCGCTCCGAGACCTTTTCAATGGGTGAAAATTGAAAAGATTTTAGTGTGAGGCAGTGTTGCCAATAGGCAGCAAGAGACTCTAATGGTAAATTCAACATATAAGAATATATTTACTTTGAAGTTTGAAGCAATAATTAATTTATTGCTGTTTATCATCATTGTTCCTTTTGTAGATCTTAATACAAATACTTTGATTGAATATAAAAAAATTTCCATTGCATAAATTCACTTTTTTCCACATCCGACATTTATTTGTTAAATTTAAACAATTGTAAGTCCCAGGCGCTGAAGATGATCTCAACAAAGGTCGAAACGTTGGAAAAACAAAGAAAATGTTTTTCTCACACCCAAATTACGCCAGACCGCATCTCACGGTCTGACATGCGTTCCCGGACTCATTGTCTGGCTGACATGAGGATCTTTAATGTCCGTATCTAAGCTCTGAGCTCTTACCGGACAGGCCGATTCTCAAAATGCAAGCTGATGCACCGTCGCCGAAACAACGATGTAGAGGTTTCGCACCCCGAAGGGCTGTTACCGCCTCGCTTACACCTCGCCAAAACAGGTAAATGCCGCACGCAAGGCCGACTGACCGACATACATCGGCCAACCAACCCGCGTACTCCCTAGATAGAGAAGGCGACTCCATCTCTCTGAGTAAAGAGGCTTCCCTATCGTAGAAACTTCCGGGAAACGCCCCGGCAACGGTTTCGGATTTAAGTGAGATTGTTCCCACCCACTAGGTGAGCACTGTCTACGGTCAAAGGTCTCAGCCCGCGATCAGCTCACACCTGCCACACGCATTCGAGGGACGCCATAGGCCAAGCTTAGGTGGTCCGATCCTTCGCTTCCCCTAGGGTACCACGCCAGTCATACGCATAGTCGTGCAAGCACACTCGGACAGGAGACCGCCGATCCACTACCAGCACCTAGCGCTCGTCTACGCAATCGAGGGGGTAAGGCATGATCATTACGTCTTCAACGCTTACATGTGTTCTCCCGACCCACGCTCCCCGCGAACGGGTTACGTTGGTCATGCGCAACTTACAAAGGTCACCGGCAGAAGACAGCCTCTGCCTAAGTTCTCGCCAGAGGCGTCACCACGGCCAACCACGAATCCAACCGCACTTGTGACAGAGCCGAATTTTGGAAACATTTAGTTTTTAGGAAACATCTCACGGTCTCTGAATAATGTAGATCTTAAACTTTTTTTGTTTGTGGAGTCTTTAACGCTAACTACTCGGCTAGGAGACCCGAGTTCGATTCCCGCCGTCGCCTCTGGCCCCTTTTTTCACGATACCCTTCCCACCAAAAAACAAATACGCAATAAATAATTACCGGAAATCTGGCTAGATATGCAAAGTTCATGAGGCCATTAAATTAAAAAAAAATTGTGATACAGTTTTAGTAAAATTGCTAAATTGGTTATTTGTGTTGTAATTGATTATAATCGTTATAACGGTTGTTCCGTTTAGTATTTATTAGGATTTATCAAGACCTAGTGGTCGTGAGAAGATGCATCTGGCGATTTCGGGCAAATAGGATTTTAATGAGTCTTTTAATATTGAAGTCAACGCTAGTGAATTGTTGTATGACCGCTTAGGCTTTTGTTTGCTTTTTATACATATTTTAATTTTAACAAGCATTTATACGACAAATTGTATCGGCTTACAAGCACTCCAATGTTAAGAAAGTTTCCTTCCAGATTTCGCATTGTAAACGCCTTGGAAAAATTCTGGAGGCATTTTCAAGCTTCCCGCCTTGTTTCGGGCATTGCCAAGAAGGACAGGTATAAATCAAAAGCGACGCGCCGCCGCGTTTCACCGGCGAGGTAGCCTAATTTACTTGATCTATCGTCCAACAGGGCGATCTATCCGTTGCATGATGCCCTCCACTTAGCCACCGTCTGCCGGCATTGTTGCTGTGACAGGTCGAGAAATAATTACTGCCGAATCAGACACGCTCCTAATTCAGTGTCTTTCCTTCCTTGTAGCGTGCCTGTTCGTGACCCGTGGTGACCACTCTTCGCCCATTAGCCTAAAAGAATAATGAACGATTTGTGAAGCCGGGTTTTGGTTTTTTTTCCTGTTTCTTTATAATGCGGGCTTCGGTTGTAGGGCGATATTTATCGCCTAGGGTTGCGGCGTTTCTTGCCGTATTTTTTCACCCCCCCGTGTTAGTGGACCTAACTGACAATATATACGACTTAAGAAGTGAATTATTCACCACGAAATAATATTTGGTTGTATAAATGAATCAATTATAAATATTTTAAACCTGGCATTGTTTTTGATGAAACGTGCTTAATTGTTCTGATTGATCCGGGGTCGTGGTGGTCGAATGGTCGGAGTATTTGTGTATCATTTAAATCAGAACCTTTACATTGGCAAACATGTGGCAAAACGTGTGGTGAGTAGTGACCGTTAGTCGATGATTATTCAGAAATCGTGGGATGCGGTCTGGTGTGATATAGCCTTCAGAAAAACATTTTCTTTAACCTGAAAACGTTTCGATCTTTATTGAGATCGTCTTCAGAGCTGGAAGTGTTTGTTTTCGTGTTGAGAGTGCACGACACGCAAAAATGGCACGCTTACATTTTTAATCACCACGTTGCCCGTAAGATAGAAGGAATAAATTTTTGAGAATAACTTGATAACACATTAATAAATGTGTTCTTCCCAACTGCATCGATCCCTTTCAACTGTATCATGACAATAAAATTTATTATTAGTTGGTTTGGTGAAAAGATAGATTCATGAAAAGATAGACACTAATGAGAGGAAAAACTCTAAAATTCCGCTCATAACTGGCTGTTCCATGATATGCCTTATTTATTATTAAAAAATTAACCCATTTTAATGCAGTTTTGATTTTAATATAATTTTTTGTCTCGTACTATTTCGAGTCGTAGGGATTTCTTTGCTAACGTAATGCCTGGAAGGTTTGTCTTTACCTTTACTTTATGAAGAAAAGAATTTTTCCCAGAATGGATCGAAGTTCACGATAGCTTAAGTGGTAGAGCAGCGGTCCTAGCTAGCCGAAGGTCGTGGGTTCGAATCCCTTTCATGACTTTTTTTACCTCAACTAAAAAACTTAATTAATTGATCAAGCAGACTGCGAAAACTAGTGGATTTTTCTCAGAGTTATTCTACCTTCTTCTAAATGGCTCAATAGTGGTTTTTCTAATTACCGTAGATTTTTTTAGCTATTGCACGGCTGTTCCATTGGAAATGTTTTATTGTATCTGTTTTTTCCATCTATCAGTATCGGTTATTTGTTGATATTTCAATATTATCAAAGACTAGTTATAATTTCTTGTCTAGTGAGCAGAATTTTCTCTTTCTCAAATTGGGTTGTTTTTAATAGTAATTATGTTGTGTTCTTTTTTTTTTTGGCCAAATTTCAAATCGTTAAAATTTACCTACGCTTTATGCTTGGATTTTGGTGACACAGGTTTTAAAACATACCTAAATATTGTTGTCCACAAACGAAAATACGATTTGCTAATTTTCTGCCGGGAAAAACACGTTAGTTATTCTTGTATGAACTGTGCGAAGTCGTGACAGTATGGCTTTCCAGGGTTTTGACACATTTTCCAAAAACCAACGTTAACCCTTACGTTTAGCGAGGGTACTTCTAATTTGTTGGTTTTTTTCTGATTTCAAAATTATTCAAAATTCTTGTGTACTTTGTTGTGTACTCGTTTTTACTAATGTTTGGACAATAATTCCTTTTATAAAACAAGACTGGTAGAGTAGAAAAATCGCAAGTTTGAAGATCTTACAAAAGTTAGGGTTTCGTGAATATGTCAAAAATTAATAATCTAGAATATTTCTCATCTAGAAACATGCAATCCAGAATGGGACGCTTGGATATATTATAAAAATTAAAATTATATGGATATAAAAAAAAAAAAAAAAAAAATACAAGGTACATTTTATGCTATGGTTTATTCAATTTTGTATGATTTGTATCTGTTTATTATCGTTTTTACTTATTTTTTTAATAAAACATACAATTCAGTATGAATAAATTTTCCATTTGAAGATCCCATAAAATCAGGGTTACAGGGATTGTATCAAACCTCAAAAACAAATAGAAAGCTTTTGTGTTTATTATGATATTTTTTTAAGGTTTTCCTCGTGTTGTTTTTATGTTAACTAAAATTTTATTATTTTTTCTTGACATAAAAAGAGCACATCCAGGATGAAAAGTTATATAGGAAGAACTTACAGAAATTAGAGTAACAAGGATATGTCAGAAACCAATTATCAAGTTAACTTTTTTATGAGACTGCTGAAATAATTTTTTTTCGTTTCGTTCTTAATAATTTTTGGACTTCATGGAGTATAATAATTTTTATAATAATAATAATAAATTTTTGGATTTGAAGTCCTTTTATAAAACAAGACAAGAATAAGTAAGTAAATAATTTTAAGTTATGATAAAAATTATAACCAACTTGAATAAACAGGAATTTTATGTGTACCACGCCAGTCGAATTTTTAAAAAAATCATGGTGTTTCCATTTTTTTCGTAATTTTTTTTTAATGGAAATATTTTAAAATTTATTTGAGGTACGGGTTGACAATCGTCGTGGGTCTTGGTAAAGCCTCTTTGTGAAAATTATGCAAAACATTTTTCTTTCGGTAATTTGACTGTTGGTTTATTTCTGATTTGTTTTTCTACTTTGATTTGACTGGAAATATGTAGAAATTTTCCTTTCTACTTTCTGATGTTACGTATGTTAAATTTTTAAGCAAAGGGCTCGAGTGTCTTGACAAAATCCTTTGACGTTCCCAACGTCTAAACTTTCCTTTTCACTACAACTTTCGGTATCGTTTTGAGTAATTGATAAGTTTTCATGTCTCGGGAAATTGTTGTCGGAAGGATGTAAATTTTCGTAAACTCTCCAGCGTCAGGTTCGCTAGTTTCGACAAACTTCACATCTTGTTAGCAAAAAGTAACGCCTTTAAACGCAAGCGATTATTTGAAGAGAGAAAAAAAACTAACGTTCGTTATAATTTATTTTTAAATGTGCAGTATTTTGTTGTTTTGTTTTTATATAAATTTATATCAATAGTGTTATGTTACAAAAATGGAAAAAATTCTTATCAATCTTTACAGGTAACCAAGAACCGAACACTGAGCCCCCGTCAAACAATTTGATTTAATATATGATCACATAACTTTGTAGTTCTCGAGTGAGAAGAACTAATCCGGTATATTACAGTATCTCCTCTGAGTGTAAGCAAAGTTAGAACATGACAATCCAAGTTAATCCATAGGACAACAAATGGCAAGTGAAACAGAGCCTACCTTCAATTCAACTTGTCTAATTATATCTTTAATCTCCGGGCATTAATTAGTTATATAAACGGACAAACACTCGGTCTGAGAATGCCGACTTTTAAATCTTAAGGATAGTGAATTAGCGTTTTTCTTACCTCTCTCGGCTCCTTTTGTATTTTTCAACAAGTTCACAACTTTTTGCGCTCTGCTCGGGGAACACGCTCGACTGCCTACTCAGCCCCGGCGCGTTAATAATTCATTCTTCTCTCACTCATTCTCTTACTTCTCTCTCTGTGTTCTCTAACTATATTTAATTAATTCACCTTTATTTTTTTGACTGTATTTAAAACCTCTTTGCATGTGGTATAAGTAGGCATTATACAATTTTATAACATTCCCCCCCCCCTAGCCCTAGTCGGCTAGCTGCCTGGGCTATTGCTTGTACCTCTCATTTCTTCCACCTCACCTTTGAATTATTTATTTTTTTAATTTTTTATTTTTGAAGCGATCTGGCGATCTTGGACGTTAATTCTGCATTTTTAGCTCTCCAACACGTGGTGAAAAGTCTCTAAAGCTATTTCATTCACTAACATTCAATCCTAGCCTAGCCTATATGCGGGTTTCAGGGTTATGTACAATTAAAATTACAAACAATCTAAAAAATTAACCTAGGCTGAGGGGTTGATTGATATTCCACCATAGACCCACACTACTTTCGCACTAATAAATATATTCACTCAAACAGTAACCAATCATTCTGTATTTACAAATAAACAAAAATGCGGAGCCGCTGGAGCTTTTAATATTGCAACCAATAAAAGGTATGCTATAGCCTAATACTAACCTAAATCGGTGGGTCTGTGAAGTACTCGATATTTCTGCACAATCCATCCATTCACTCACTTTCGTGCCAATAAATACATTCGTTCTACCCAAAACACACAAAGAGATGTCTATCCTAGTTTGGTGGGTCTGTGGTGTACTCGATATTCCGACCACTACCCACTCAATACACTTACTTTCGCGCCAATAAATACATTCATTTTACCCAAAACACACAGGAAATCTGGCGATCTTTCTGGTTCTTTTCTGGGGCGTTATCTGAAACTATCTCATTCACTAAAGTTTAATCCTAGCATAGCCTATATGCGGGTTTCAGAGAACTCGGTATTCCTCTGAAGACTCGCCCTCGTTCACGCTAATAAATACATCCATACATTATGGACAATTAAAATTACAATTAATCAAAATATTAACCTAGCTTGGTGGGTTTATGAGGTACTTGATATTCCACCTTAGACCCACACTACTATCGCGCTAATAAATACATTCACTCAAACAGTAACCAATCATCTGTTTTTACAAATTAAAAAAATGCGGAATCGCTCAAAAACATATAGTATTATAGCCTAACACTAACCTAAATCGGTGGGTCTTTGGAGTACTTGATATTCCTGCACACTGTCCCACACACTCAGTTTTGAGCTAATAAATAGATTCATTCCACCGAAAACACACAAAGATATATCTATCCTAGTTTGGTGGGACTGTGGTGTACTCGATATTCCGAC
>CM077112.1:6509232-6570609 GCA_039619505.1 Cimex hemipterus | reverse complement strand
TCTCTCTTTATTTTTTGTTTCTCTCTCCCTCTCTACATTTGTCTCTCTCTCTCTCTCTTTCTCTCTCGCTCTCTACTTTTTTGTCTCTCTTTCTCTCTCTGCTTTTTTGTCTCTCTCTCTCTACTTTTTTGTCTCTATCTCTCTCTCTTTACTTTTTGTCTCTCTCTCTTTCATTCTACTTTTTGTCTCTCACTCTCTCTCTTTACTCTCTCTCTCCTTTTTTGTCTCTCTCTCTCTCTTTACTTTTTGTCTCTCCCTCACTCTCTCTCTCTCTCTTTAGTTTTTGTCCCTCTCTCTCTCATTACTTTTTGTCTCTCACTTTCTCTCTCTCTCTACTTTTTTTTCTCTCTCTCTCTTTACTTTTTGTTTCTCTCTCTCTCTCTCTCTCTTTACTTTTTGTCTCTCTCTCCCTCTCTCTGAGCACATATACTATTTTTTACGTTTTTATTTTTTCCTCATTCACCGTAATCGATCATTCATATTTTGTTTCACATTTTATCACTTCGTGATTGTGAGTTTCATTGGCAATAAATAAACTTTAAAAAAATCTGTTTTATGGTAGTTAATAATATTTTTTATTCGTACGCTTTAATATAAATAAAATTATATATATTTAGTGGCTGAGTCGTTAACAGATTTTTAAAAGTTTGTCAATTCTTCCCTCACACTTTTTTTTGTTGTAATTAGCTCTCATGTTTTACAGTATCTCTCACGACCTCATTCACTCACCTCTTGACATTCTCTCACTTTCTTACTTTAATCTTCTATTTCTCTCTTTCTTTAATTCAAATCTTTTCTTTCTTAAACACATAAAAAATACATACTTTTTCATTTTTTTTCTTTCCTACTTACCAGATTAGACTTATGCGTTCACATTTTAAACCTCACTGATAGTTTCTTAACAACAAATACTATTGAACAATAATTAGGTGAAGTCTTTGTGTTTTTTTTTTCATTTTTCATAGTACATTTATAATTTATTTATCTATATGTTTTTCTTTTATAAATGAATAGGATCATTTTTGTAAACAAAGTGTGTAATTTAATATGACTGTAAACTGGATTTTAATAAGTTTAATTTGGTTATTTGCCAATAAAAATAGGCTTATATTAAATAAATATTTTTAATCCATCACCGCTCAAATCTTAATGACTGGAATTATATTTATTTGTAATTAAACTTTATTTTTTAACTTTTTATTTATTTCATTTTTAAAATGAAGGCATGCACAGACTCATTTTCAGTTATGAATTTGGAAATGACCAAGAAAAGTTTTGATTACTTTAAGTCTTTCGTCTGACTGAAAAGCCTATAAACAAAACCGAAAAAGCAATATCAAACAAGCATGAAATTCTTATTTGGCAAAACTCTATTCTTCTGCGATGGTAGCCCGTCTGATTTACTCTGACATCGCCCTCTAGTAAACATGGTGGACTTCTCTTGTTTGTCTTTAACAATAATTGGTTCCAGGAGCAATATTCCACCATGAGGATTGATTAAATTGAATCGGAACTTCTGGAACTTCGTGATTGCTATAAGGTTTATCTAGCTTGCTATTTTATGTTTGCCGTAATTTCCCTGTCTGTTTATATCCTATATATTGGAAAATATAACAACTGTTATTATACAATTTAGACAAACTAAATTACTATTTTAAATTTTTTTTTACAAAATAGAGTCGTGGGAAACGTCTGTCATCAACGGTTCAAAGAATCCTAGGTGAAACAGTGAAGAGCATTTTTATTTATTAAAAGGAAAACCATAGTACGTTCCGTTTTACACAAAAAAGGGTTATAATCTATGTAAAAGGAAGGGTGGAACGATGCATATAAGCATTTTTGGTGTGTATCGGCTTTGATCGGTGTGGGCTCGGAAACGATCGAGACAATTTAGATCCATGCAAACATGCGGTTTCTCTAAACACATGCCAATTTACATGCACACTCTGTAGGAGCCGAACTCGTGTACTGGGCCCCCTACTCGATAGCATGCTGAACTTTATTTTTCCATTCGTCTTCGGCTTTTGTTCAAAGTCGGCGTACTCACCCTCCACGACTATCCGTAAGTCTGAATCTTTCCGTCGGCTTCGATAAGACCGTGCTGTTTGGTGGTGTGGACTTAATTTTTTCAATTTATAGTTCGTACGATAAATAAGTGAAACACTCAAAAACAAAAATTCAATCCGATAAATCACTCTAGTAACTATTGAAAAACCACCCTGTGACAAAACTTCAAAATTCAATTCAACGATTATTTCTCAGAATAAGAAGATTTAATAAAAATTATTCAAGTCATTATCTATGCAGTGTTTCAATTCATTCTTCACAAATTTGACAAAACATAGCACAGATTGATGTTGTTAGATTTTACATAATCATTTATTTATCAAATTAATTGGCAGTTAGGGGGGTTTCAACTGGTGTTTTTCACGCTAGCGATCCTGGGTTCAAATTCGAGCATAGCACATAAAATTTTATTGAGATTACCAAGGAAAAACGTTGTAAAATCGTTCTGTCCCATCATACTCGAATAGTAGGAACATATGAACTTAAAAGCTCATTAACTAATTTCAAACGCTTAAAAATTCATGTACATAGATAATTAAAAAAGATAAAGCTTCCAATATTGACTTAACTTATTCTTATATAAATTTATGTTTATAAAGCTTTATAACATGAAAAAAAACCTTCTCAAAATAGTAATGTGTTTTATGATAAACTAGCTTAGATCAGCGTTTATGTTGTGGCTATTTTATGTAAATCTTTAATGTGAGAAATGATTGTTCATGTTGAAACATTAAAGGGGAGGGAAATTGATGTATTGTCCGTTAGCATGTGGGTGAAAAAGTTTTTTTTTTGTTCGTGTGAATGCGCGTGTGCCTGTTTGCTCGCGCGAGCGCGCTAAACTGTAAGGAAGTTGTTGAGGTGTGCGACGTACTTTGGATATTAGCTAGATCACGGCATAGCAAGTTTCGTGAGCGTATTTTAATGCCGACCACGCTCGGGCGGATTACGCTTTCATTAAAAACAGCACGTATATATTTTCTATCAGGAGCGAGGTTTTTTTATTGTGTGTCAAAAATAATTATGCACGCGCCACGGCGGTAATTTTTCAGGTAAAAGTATTAAATAACAGATACATTCCAATATTTTATAAAGCAAAACTTTAATATTTTTACGTCGAAAGTAGGGAAATAAAGACTCCGGGCGTTGTTTTTTTTTAATATTTAACTATTTACAAAATTTAAAAAAAGCGTTGAAAATTCTCGTTTTCACAAGAGCGGCCAGAAGTATTCTCGTTACGGAAGCCGGTTGAGTGGTCGTTAGCCGGCAAATTTGAGAGACAGAAGACTTATTTTAGATTTTTTTTTCTTCTCGTGAGTCCGCCTGATATATTTAGCGGATGGGGGTGAAAAATGAATTCTGGTGTGCTGTGCAGATCAGCTGGGATAAGGGGAAAGCGAAATGGACTTCCATTACGCACTCTCGTGGGCGGGCTTCATCCGAAATTTTTTGATCAAAAGCCGGAAAGCTTGTTTGGACCACGAAATTGGGTGGAAAGGTAGTGGAGAATCAACAATAAATACGAATACGGAGTACTGAATACACAATAGCAATAATCGCATTGTGGTTTTTATCAAAACACCGACTTCTAATCAAATAAAAACGATGTGATTGGATTATTTAAACTTGCCACTTGAAACGGAGAAATTTTCAAATTATAAAAGTTTTATTCACAGAAAACAAATGATTCATATTAACAATAGATCAGGCTTGATACAGTTTATATCGTATTTATAAAAAATGTGCGAAATGAACATAACAAATCCTGGAATATTTGAAAATGTACGTGAGATTGTGAGGTTTAATCCGATATGATAGTTTCTTTCTTTTATTTCTTTATATTTTATTATTTATTATTATATATTTCTTTTATAGATCAGTAAAGTCGTTAGCGAAGGTATACATGTGCTGAATTAAAAACATGAAATTTCGCACCGATCATTTCCTCCTGCTTATCACAGCTGGGGTGTGTTCAGATGGAGACTGATCAGTACTGATCAGATGAAAAACTGGCAAGTAATAAAAATATTATGACGGAAAAATTAGCAGGTTCTTTTTATCGCATAGTAATTATGTTTATACTGATAATTGAAGTAAGTGTATTTATTAGCGAGAATGTGTGAATTTATGGATGGGCAGTGGTTGGAATATCGAGTACAACCACAGACCCATCAAACTAGGATAGATATCTCTTTGTGTGTTTTGGGTAGAATGAATGTATTTATTAGCGCAAAAGTGAGTGTGTATGGGTGGTCGGAATATCGTGTACACTACAGTTCCTCCAAAGTAGGGTAGATATCTCTTTGTGTGTTTAGGTAGAATGAATGTATTTATTAGCGCCAAAGTGAGTGTGTATGGGTGGTCGGAATATCGTGTACACCACAGACCCACCAAACTAGGATAGATATATCTTTGTGTGTTTTCGGTAGAATGAATCTATTTATTAGCTCAAAAGTGAGTGTATGGGACAGTTGTGCAGGAATATCAAGTACTCCAAAGACCCACCGATTTAGGTTAGTGTTAGGCTATAATACTATATGTTTTTGAACGATTCCGCATTTTTTTAATTTGTAAAAACAGAATGATTAGTTACTGTTTGAGTGAATGTATTTATTAGCGCGATAGTAGTGTGGATCTAAGGTGGAATATCAAGTACCCCATAAACCCACCAACATAGGTTAATATTTTGATTAATTGTAATTTTAATTGTCCGTAATGTATGGATGTATTTATTAGCGTGAATGAGGGCGAGTCTTCAGAGGAATACCGAGTTCTCTGAAACCCGCATATAGGCTATGCTAGGATTAAACTTTAGTGAATGAGATAGTTTCAGATAACGCCCCAGAAAAGAACCAGAAAGATCGCCAGATTTCCTACAGAAAAGCTAATTTAAAAAAATAAGTAAATAAATTCTTAAAACGTGAGGTGGAAGAAATTTGAAGTGCGGGCTGTAGCCCAGGCAGCTAGCCGGCCGAAAAATTACGTAAATTGGGCAATATAGCCCTCAAATCTGGTGTAAAAATTACAACGAATAGATAAGGACGATTATCTTCCGAATAGTCTTGGAACAGTTCAAGCCAAGATATTCTGCAGACGTTTTCGCTGCAGAATTATAGCCTAGCCGGACAGATCTGGACGGTCTGAAACGATAAATCATCTTCTAGCAGAACAAAAGCGCCAAACGACTACTGACAACTGCTATTGTAAATGATCTGTACTGACAAAAACACATTGATAGAAAAAACTCAAACCTAATAGAAAAAAGAAAAATACTTTCAATGACCAAACCAGCAAAAATAGACATACCAGAATTTTGCAGATAATCAAGCTGCAGGTGTTTCTTCTAGCTGATTAAAGATCTAAATGACCTGAGATGATATATTCGCGGAATCATATTCTAACAGATCCGCTTCTAGCTTTATAATCATATTCTAGTAAATCTTGCAACATATCGCTACACAATCATGTTATGATGACCCTATGGATGACCTGAGACAATTTAGCTGCGAAATCACATTGTAGCAAACTTCATCTGGATTAAATGGATTTTACTACCTGCTGAATCATATCCTGGAAATCTGATTTGCACATTGTGAGACGATCTATCTACGACTAAATCTAGATGACCGAAACCACCTTGGTACAGAGTCGTATTCTACCTGGTGACGACTAGCTGTTGAATTGTATTTTATTGAGACGATTTATTTTACAATGGATATCAGGACTGTAGGAGTTCCCTCCTGAGCACTACAGCTGTACAACTTATTGTACTTTATTCCCGAGCCATTTTTTGTGGGTCGCAAGAAAAGTGTGAATTTGAGCCCCAGATGTGCAGGTATTCTTCAATCGAGGAAACTCATTTTTGAAGGGGATTGGGATAGCGATTTCAGAGTCGCTGAGATCTGATCCCGCACCTTCCGTTGATGAGTGTCCATTTCTTTCAATCGCGGCCACCGGTCTCCTTAGGCGTCAAAAGGTCCAGAAGGCGACGGTGGGAATCGCGGGATCTACTAACCGAAAGTCTGACGCCTTAACCACTCAGCTACCGGGGCGCCTGAGATGATTTTGCTGCAGAATCACTTTCTAGCCGATCTTGTCTGGATGATTTGACGCAATCAACTGTAGGGTCATAACGTAGCATATCAAATCTAGATGACCTGCTATCATCTAGCTACAGATTCGAGAATCTGTACTATCTAGGCGCAGAATTAGAAAAGAAGAATACAAAACTCACACGGTAAAATTACGATTGTAAGAGGTAGTTACGGTTTATAAGTGTTTAAGAATGACAAATTAGTCATCAAATTTGAAGAAAATATGCAGCATCTTGTCTGAATAACTAATCCCACACGGGTATCTATCTGAGACGATCTAGCTGCTCAATATCCATAGGACTCCTGGAGAATTTGAAACAATCAAAACCGGGCTAATCCCAAATCAGTCCAATCAAGAGCTGATGATGTCAAAACGCGCATGATAGACCAACCCAATGAGAATAGGCAGTTCAAAATGTTAAGAAACGACCACTTTATAACTTGATGTACTATGAGTATAATTTGCGTTTAAATTAAAACAGTAACATTGCAGTATATAGAAAAATGACAAATTATTAATACTCGGCAGAGTATGACTAGCCGAAGTACATCCATGAAAAAAAACAAGGAAACATCCTCACCAGGACTGAATCTCCTTTTAATACGAAACCCTATTAAGTCGGTTGACAATGCGAGGCCAAATGTCTACTTTCAAAAGTTCTTTTGCCAATTTTCCTTTTTGCAGGTCTGCTAAATTGATCATTATGCGGCCGGCGTAGCCTGCAATTCAAAACGCTTTTAGGCGTTTGCAACGGCGGGTGGGGGGGTGGGGGGTTTCCGACTTCTGAGGAAGGGAGCCTAATTAAATGAACGACACGCTTCTTTGGATGGAATAAATGAATTTTGATTTAATTAGACCTTAGTGTAAAAGGGGTGAATAAATAAATTCCCATTCCTTTCTTGGATGTTAGCATGAAATATTAAAAGGAAAACTATTAATATTTAGAGTTTAATCAACACTCCAACTAGGTCTATCAAAGGCCTATCTTTTGTCGCTTTCAACACAGTAACAATAAACAAAACTTAGCTTGTTGAATCCCCATCAGAAAGAGATGTTTTCCAACTTCGAGCTCTCTGTACAAATAAATTGATTTTATTAATATAAATATATCAAAATTTCAATATTTATCGATTGATATTTGTGTGAAAACATTTAATTAAATTATTTCCTTTTGCTTACATAATTTCATTTTTTAACTGAAGAGAAAATCTAACTTTCCTCAATAAAATATTATAATAAATTTAACAACGAATAAGAACATTTTTAGCTAACAATGATGTATTTAATTAAATAGCTTATATCGAAAGTTTTAACAATACGTCTTATTGTTTATAATTTAAAAGGCAAATATAAAGTATAAAACTAATGTTTTATTAATGCACCACCCTGTTAAATTATTGTTACAATTCTGCAGTGAATTTCCATATATTTCCCTTTCCCATATTCCTTTTTTTCCTTTTCTAATTCTAATTTGACAACGTGAAAGCTTATTTAAAAATAAAAAAATATTAGAGGAAGAAAAAGGGAAACAAGGAGGGAGTAAAGTTTGCACTGTCACACAGGGATATTTATAGGACTGGACGAAAGAAAAATAAAAAGTCGTATCGTGACAATTGCGCTATACAAAGAAAAAAAAATATAGCTGTTTTTCTTTATTTTTATTTTTATTGAAAAAAAGTATTTGCAAATTTAAAATAATAACCATAACATTTTATGCTTTAGATAGAGTAAATTCAAGACAATAATCTTAGAATTGTCAGGCGAGGTTTAATTAGAAAAATATGTTTTTTTATTTATTCAATAATGAAAAATAGATTTAAGAAAATGTCAATATTTATGCCAGAATTTGAACTCGTTGCCTGCCTCTTCATGGCAAGTACTATAAACAGACGCCTTATAATTTTTTCTTTAAAAATTAATATAAAAACTGATAATTAATTGAAAATAATATTTAACCATTTATAATGCTTAAAGTTTAAACAAACATTAATCATTAATTGGAAATGATGCAAAATTATTTGTTTATCTATTCCACGGTATCGGTAATATGATCTGACATGCCAGTTATGTGATATCGTTATAACGTGGAACATAGCGACCAGAAAACTAATAAATATCTCAAAACAATGCGGTTCTAACATAATCCCAGCTTTCAACCGAGATAACAGTATCCGAACGATATTAAATTAATGAAGTCCCCAGTGGGAGATGCGAGAGTGTTTTGATGCGAGGGATGATTTAGTTTTGGGATCCGCGGGGACCATCTTAATGGGCCGTCGTAATGGCGCCTCTAAGAGTGGGCTGGCAGTGTTTTTGGGGCATTAAAAAAGTGGCTCTGGTTCGAAGAATGTCCACGGATCATTAGCCTTCTCTTTGGCCGAGGGCCAGCTTTTGGACCCAGGCCTAGTCCTGTTTTGAGAAACACCAGTTTAAACATATTCCACCATCGAGAAATACACTCTCGTGAAAAATACCAAACTATCACTAATAAACATTTCTCACTTAAAACGACCAGAATTAAATAATCAAAATACAAATTATATCTGAATTAAAACAGGCAATAAGTTTTATCAATTAAAATCAGAAATTGGCAATAATGCTAAAAAAATATAGAAACGTTATTGTAAAAGGTTTGCATAATATATAAATTATCAAAGTTAAAATATCATAAATTTTGTTTACTTTGACAAGGGTCCACACCACCACTATAAGAAAACGAACCGAAATCAAGTTGAAGCTGTTGTTTATGAGAGTGAAACCTTATTTTTTTTTTTTAAAGCAATAGTAATTAAATTTATCAAATCAACCGATAAATTGTAATCCCTTTTCAATTCTTGCTGTAAAAACAAATGTTATCAAGGGGAAAGAAATACTTGCAAAAGTAAAAATAAGGCACACGTGCTCAAACTTGCAAAAAGTTCGGGATAGACAAAAAAAAAAGAAAAAAAGAAAAAAAAAAGAAAATAATGATAGAAAGAATTTTATAAGAGAACAAATATAATAAAACGTGTGATACATAAATAAAATTTTATGTTTGTTTTCCCCTTCGGACCATTTTATTTACGAGATATAAAAAAAATTTAATGTAATGTTTTACAATATAAAAAATTTCGTAAAATATCTCGCTATTATCTTTTAATTGTTCAACAATACAATAATCAGGGGGCGTCGGTGGCCGCGAGGTTTCGTCTTTGACACGGCGCTCATCGCTGTAAGGTCAAGGCCCCGGGTTCGAATCCAGCGGCCCTGCATTCGAACCCGACATACTTACAAATGGGATTTTTTTCAAAAACACCGGCACCCTTAGGATTTATATGACCTCTGCTGTTGCGAAACCTCCTTAAAAAAAAACCTCCTTAAAAAAAAATCAAGGGAGCGTCGGTGGCTGCAACGGATTAGGCGTTGACACAGCGCTCATCACGTAAGGTCAAGGTCCAGGATTCGAATAAAAAAAAAAAAAAAAAAAAAAAAAAAAAACAATCGAATAGACTATGTATTACCGACGAGCTATTTTTTACCTAGGCGAATGTGTACTAAAAAAAAAACAAAAAAAAACGTATTTGAGTAATGGTGGTAGATTATATTATTATTTTAAAAAATTTAGTTGAGATAAAAAAATTAGTGTCACGACCGGGATTCGAACCCACGACCTTCCGCTAGATACGACGCTGCTCTATCACTTGAGCTATCGTGACTTCGACCAGCTCAAATGGTAGAGTTGCTTAAGGTCATGAGTTCGAATACCCCTCGTGACACTGACTTTTTTTATCTCAAGTAAAAAAAAAAACCTAGAATTAATTAAAGGATATTAATTGGTCAGTCGGGGACCACGAAAAATATTGAATTTAATGCTCGTAGAATTGATCGTCGCTTTGTTTCTTCAACTCCCTCCCGAGCTCGATTTACATAAAACATAAAATAAGCTTGTCGATAATCCCAAATGAAAAATCAACCAATTAAGTTAATTGTTGTATATCAACGACATGAGGATAAATTGTAGTGGTCAGTAAAACCAATTGACCTCCCAGACAAATTATTCAATCTTGATTGTGATTGAGCTGGCTTAAGTGTGGAAAAAAAACATATTCCAGTACATTCTGAATATTAAAAGGTTCCATGTGTAAATCAAAAGATGAATTTTCATCATATTCATTTCACTTGGGGGAATATATTATTCATTTTTCGCTTGCACTTTCCGATACCTACCTTTTTTTTTAACAGCAAAAACAAAACCAACAAACACAAAGTGCAAAACAAAATTTCAGGTTCATTATTTCAAAGAAAAAATTCAAATCAAGAAAAAACAAAATAATACTTATATTTAACTTAAAAATATCAATTTTTAGTATTATACGTAAGAAACCCAAAAATTAATTTTGTGAACATAACCAAGAAAGATTGTTCTTTTTTTATAAACAGGTCTAATTTAATCGCAATGAATTTAATCTTTATTAAACTTGTGCTTAAAATTAAATTTCTATTTACGTTTTAGTGGTCAATTGACTAAGATACTTCTTTCAATTAATTATTATTTTTATCGTCTTGGTTGATATTTCTATTTCAATATTATATATTATTGCACACTACATAATTAGGAAAATTTATTCCGCCTTTCTTTTTAGTATGTTTCATAATGAACAGTGCCATATTTGAAAAAACATTTGTGTGTCAGGTTTTGGTTGAATGAAAAACCGAAGGTCGTGGGTTCGAATTCCGCTCGTGACACTAGCTTTTTCATTTCAACCAAACTTTGCATAAGAAGATTAATTAATTGAAAGAAGAAATGTGGTCAATAATCCAGTACATATAATATATTTGAAAAACCTGCATTTTGCCCATCAGTTTACCATCATAAATACTCTTCGACATTCTTAGTTTTGAAATGTGTGGTGATTAGTGAGCGTTAGTGGATGATTATTCAGAAATCGTGAGATGCGATCTGGTGTGGTGTAAGTTTCACAAAAAAATATTTTCTTTATTGTTTTGTTTAATTTAACCAATGTTTGTAAATCCCAGGCTCTGAAGATGATCTCAATAAAGATCGAAACGTTGACGCTATAAAGAAAACGTTTTTCTGAAACTTAGATCATACCAGACCGCATCTCACGATTTCTCAGTAATCTTTCTTCGTTTTTTAAATCATACGTGTATAATAATTTCATTAAAAAATATAATAATGTATGATATATATTCATCACGATTTACGGTCGGATAAAATAGGTCGGTTTTGTCTTACTTCCTCTTCAGAATTGAAGGTTTTTCCGTTCAAAACGTATCGTAAAAAAAAGAGAAATTCGTATGGCCTGACTTGTACCTCCAGATTCCTACCATATATTAAAATGTTGGGATTGTGAGCTTGGTGGTGTATGGTATTTTTGAGGATGTCGTTTTAGTACTGCCCTGATATTTCCAAATCATGCTCAACCCACTATTTGGAAGATAACCTTTGTGCCAATGAGGGTCGAAACTTTCAAAATAAAAACAGAAATTATATGCCACGCAATTCTTGTGATTTTGTTACATTATATATAAATACAATAAATCTACGTATTATTAATGTTTTTTAGTGGGGATTTTTGATTTATTGAACTTCACAGACTTTTTAATTACATTCTTTATTTCTCGTTTGGTTGGGGAAACTTTAACGAGCACCGTCCCTCTTCAGCCCGAATAATAGTTTTATATCTTTTCTTAAACTTGGCTTGTAAAATAAATCCTTAGCTATTGTCAATAATTCAATTTCTCTTTTGAGCGTTGAAGTTATAATAATAATAATAATGTCTTTATTGTTCTCCACCCTACTAAAAAGTAAATTGTAAATAAATATAACACATAAACATTATAATTTTAAAATTTAATTATACAAAAGAGAATAATAAAAATAATTATAAATAGAGCTATAAACACTCAAATAATGAGCTTAACAATTGGACCCTTGACCAGTTCATAGAATTTTTCTAAGTAGGCTTATGATAATTCACGATAGGAGCTCAATTTTTAAAACCACTCAAATATTTTATGATATCATTTTTTGGACAATCTCGTATTTTTTTAAATAAGCGATATGAAATGATTTTAGGACCAGATGAAATTGTTAAATTGGGCCGTTGTATTTTTCACACCACTATTTGGCTTTGCATTATTGAAGCGAATACGGATTCATTTTTCGGCGCGGGATATTTTATAACAAAGTCCTGTGAATTTCAATAAAGTACGAATCACAGTTTTAAAATTATAATCCCTGTCTGGCAAACTGTGTGAGTATGGTTTTAAAATGAATTGGTACAATTATTCCACTTATCGGAGATATTAATTGAGATAAAAAAAATTTTATGTTATGAGCGGGATTCGAACCCACGACCTTCGGCACAACACGCCGCCGCTCTAATCACTTAAGCTACCGTGGCTTCGCGATGACCTATTGAGCCGAAGGTCGTGAGTTCGAATCCCGTTCGAGACACTAATTTTTTCATCTCAATGAAGACCTTACATAAAAAGAATAAATAATTCAAATAATTAATATGCTCAATTATGACCTCTAAACATATACTATTCAAACTATTCTTTAAAAAAATCTAGTTCATTGTAATTAAAATATAATTTGTTTTGTCGGTCAATGTAACACTAGTAATTTTTTTAAGTAGTTTTCTAAAAATGAATCATGCAGGCAGACAAATGTTTTACCTTCAACGTTCCTCAGGCTGATTTAAATCAAGTAATTATACCCTAATTGAATTTTTCAACTTTGATCAATTTTTCCATGTCCGTATAAACTCGCTGGCTTTTTTAAAACTCATACACGTTAATTGATGCACGAATCGGGTATAAACGAGCGAAAATAGACGGACCCAGAATTGCTCGACAGGAGTTCATTCCACTTGCAGACTACCCACTTAATTTTATATTGTGTAGTTTTTTCCTATTTTTATATGAAAAGTTTTTTTTCCTTTCTTCTTTTTAATGGGGTTATGATGGAAGTATATGTTGTTTTTATATTTTTATTGTGCTAGAGAGATTATTTTAATGGCGATGTGTTATGAAAATGTTTCTTTTAAATTATCTTCATTTGAAGTGATGATGTTTTTAGATTCGGTTCACCGACCGTTTCAGTGGAATGAAAGTAGTTACGTTTGATTTCCACCCAATGCTGCAACGCAATCAAGGGTTCGAGGCGGGTGAGAAATGGGAATGGAGAAGTAGAGAGAGAGTACATGCGTCCTGATTGATGGGGCGGTCAATCAGCCCCACGGGAGCAGTTCTTGAGAGCACCTGGGCCTGTAAGTGAGAGGGAGGAGCAATTAAAAACACTCGGCCAGGTTTTTGGCGTATCGAGCCCAGCCCCAGCACACTTAAATCTAGTAAGCGGATTAAAACAGAGAGCACCATGCACAAACATCTACAAACAAGCCTCTACGGCAGAATAAGCCTTGCACATTACGTGAGCGGTCATACAAAAATAAACAAAAGCTGAAATTATATTCCGCCGAGTCGGCTTAACTGGTCGTATACCCCAGGTTCGTGACAATTTTTTTTTAGTATTACTTTTTTAAATATTGCGTGGTTTATCGCGGCAAAACGGGGTCCTAGAAAAATAGTGAAGACAGAAATAAAACAGATAGAAGAAAAAGAGAAAGAGGAAAATATAGAAGAAATAAGAAATAGAAGGGAGCGGGTTTTCTTTTGCTCCCTTCAAGGGATCACGTACTAGAGTGACCTTTCCTTTTTTTGTTATATTTGATTTGTTGGACAGGGCCATTAACCTGGTTGCGGCCTGTAGAGTCCACCCAGTTCACCGCGCGGAACGAATAAATCTTTTTTTTTTTTTTTTACTTTTACTTTTTGTTGTTTTATTTCAATTTTTTCTTGTTTAAAACGTGAATTTGTCTTATACATCGACATTCCGTACAAAACAAATAAACAAAAATATATTTAAAAAAAATGATAGCTGAAATGTAGGAAAGGTGTTCCAGTGAGTCGGGAGAACTGAATGTACACGCTCAACAGTCGGAGAAGAGAAGAATAGAGACACCAACGACTACAAAATGTACAATGTCTGTATTACACATTGACTGAGTTGATTCGGCCAGGTTTCGTTTTTTCCGCCTCCCAACCTGTGACTATTTTAAGTTTTGAAAATTTCAGATGTGTTGGACGTAAAATATACCAAATTCACTCACGCAATTCAACCAAAACAAAACTTGTGCAAATTAACTTTAAATATTTATACTTAAAAACAAAAAGTGCTTAAACAATGTGAATATTACAAAAAAAAAAAAAAAAAAAATCAACACTTATTGTAACATAAAACTTTTTAAACAGATTAACTAAAGAAATGTTATATTTTATACAAAAGTAATAATTATTTTACACCAATATTACATTCTTACTAAATTTTTGATAACATCGATTTATTCAAATGCTGTGTCATGGGCACTTTTATATTAGTTCGTGTCACAAGGTGGGAGGAGGGGGCCATGCATAGGTTCTTTTGGAACGCTGTAGGGTTCCTTTACAAACATTGGCAAACCAGCTGGAAAAATGTCAATCAGTCTTATTAATTTCACGACCAGGGATCCTCCATCGAAGACGCACTAGTTTATAAGTTTTAGTTAAAATATTTCGACACAATGAATGGTTTAGTGGTTGTGATGATGAGGTGAAAATGGTCCTAGTCCGACTGAAGGAGGATCCCTTGTACATTTGTCGAGGTACAACACCGACAACACAACAACTGGGTTTGGTTGTAGTTTTTTTTTTATAGGTTTGGTGTTTTAAGTACCATTAGGACTTCTGATACAGAACTGATACTGAGGACGTACATTGTGACCCCGACTTCCACTGGTGGACCTGCAACCAACACCACTGTACACACACAATATTCACACAACCCAATAAAAAATGTATAAACAGTCATTAGGAAATCATTTGTCCATTTATGTTTTATAAGCCTCCACCTGTAAATATTAGAGCGTTAAAGCTTAAAATCTAAATGAAAAAAGAGACAACCAAAATGCTTTCATCTGCTATCTTGCTGCTAAGACATCCAAACTCGTTTAAAAATTTTTACATACAGAACTAGTTCAACTGAATCTCCTACAGAGTAGCTAAGTTACAAGGTTCGACGTTAGCAAGCATCATATTTCAATTAATTTAAATGAGTGTTTATTTTATATAAATATAATTTAAATCGCTTTTCATATAAACCTAGCTCTCCATGCTTCCTCCGTCCCAAAAAAAAAAGAATTTAAAAAAAAATTCTATGAAACAATACAATAAATAGCCACGTTTCGCTTTTACATTGTATTCCATTACGAATGAGCTACGCTTAAAAATCTACCTCGGGCACGGGAATTGATGAAAAAAAAGGGAAAAAATGAGATCATATAAAAAAACAGATAAAAAAGTTCGATCGTTAAAAGGGGGACATTAACTTGGGGTCCATTTCCTGAATTCGCACCCAAAGATAGATAGATACTAAAAGGGACAGAGCCGTGAAAGACAAAGAGAAAGTAAGAGACGGACACAAGAGTCAAGGGCACGGACATGTACACATGTGCAAGTGAAATGAACCCCTAGTTTACAAAACAAAATATATATATAAATTTTCATACGATTTAAACTGTGTGACAAGCTTATTTATTACATAATGTCTCAGAGCATGCGCGGTGTAACGTGTTTTCGGGCCAGGTCTCCGTAATCCCAAAGTGTGTTACGTGTGTACTTTATAAATTTCACTTATCAAATATTATTGTATAATATAACGTGGCTGTAGGTACCATTTTAACTTCAGAGAGTGATGATATACTGAGTACATACATGGTGACTCCCACCTCTACCGGAGGACCTGTGAACAATAAACCTATACGGTCTTTGTCCAAGACAACAATAAGACATTTGTCTTAGTACTGTCTCTTTTTAAACAGAAAATAAGACTGTAAAAATAAATTAAAACAACAAAAATGAACAAAAAGAGAGAATTCAGCAATGGACCCCAGGAGGGCGCTACTAGGATGGGTAACATGCCCGGGTACACTCAAATAGAGAGGTATAGAGAAAGATTCAGTTATTTGAGAGTACCATTTGCACTTCAGATAGTGAACTGATGCTCAGTACATACATAGTTACTCCCACTTCCACTGGAGGCCCTGAAACATTTTTCTCTTGCACATCCCAACTAAACAACCCCATTCATTTTATCTACAACTTTTAGTTTTAATCAACCTTTCCTCTTTAAGCATCTCGGAAGAATAGAAAGTTATTACAGACAAAGAAAATGAAATATAATTATTATTAATTAAATCACATGCATGATTGGTTAACGCCATTTTTACAACTGGACAATTACATATTACACAATTAAAAAAAAACATTTCTTCCCAAATTAACCTTCTTAACATAAAACAACATTCCTTTCTACAATTAAATAATTAAACAAAAATTATATAATTGTTAAAATAACAATAATCATCATAATATGTCAACCCACACATGTCGAATATAATGAATACACGATAAAATGTCAAATGTATAATTTGGGGGATAATTTCAAATGCTGTACTTTTTTGAAAATTTATTGTATCCACAGAATTTCTATACCTATACACCAACACATGTGGATCTCAATTTGTGTTAGAAGTTGATTTTGAGGCCCGGTTTTAGTGTGTATTTTTTTTTAAATCATAAAGCATTTCCTCTTAAATTTACTGCACAGCTCGTCTGGCTATCTGGTTTTTCTTTGTTTTTATGTATCGTCTATTTTAGTTTGAATTTATTACATCTCTCATTTGCACAGATTTCGTCTTATATTGATGAAAACTGCTGTACCTTGGTAACGTAAAAATCTTGGTCACGTCTCCTCTAGTAGGTCTCAATCTCTCTGATTCTTTCAATTTATGATGTTTTATTTATTTCCCGTTTAGTTTCTTTTAGCTTTCTTTTTTGATGTTATAATATTTCCCTTTTTTGTCCGCGTTATGATTTTGGTGGACGAAGATTAGTCGTGATATTTTATCCATAACGGAGTTTGATTATTAGACACAGTTTTATTAGCTGTATTTCTTCTTAAGTATACATCGTACATTACAATGTTTTACTTTTGTGTGAAACGGCAAAGTTTATGTACACAGTTCTCTTCTGTTTCTTCGCGGAATTCGAGCCATGTTGGTTAATGAAAATCTTGAAAATGTCAGTTAAGAATCCTATTAAGATTCGGCATCATTTTATTCGTTGTTATGTTTCTTGTTTTCCAAATTTGCCCAAAAGAATTTTTGGATGGTTTGTGCCAAATGATTAAATTTCACGGTTTCTTCAGAATCCATGTCTTCTTTTCTTCCTTTTTTTCCATATCCTGCATGTTTTTGTTAAATTTAAACAATGTTTGTAAAATCCAAGCTCTGATGATGATCTCAATGAAGTTCGAAACGTCGTACGATAAAATTATGTTTTTCTGAAACCTACAACACACCAGAGCGCATCTCACGATTTCTGAATAATCTTCTTTCCTAAGTTGCTGTCCATAGCTTGAATTTCAAAACAGTTCAGAATTCTTCAGAAGTGTAGCAGTCCTTTTCCGTAGAAGTATCCATGTTTTGCACAATTAATCTGTCTAGTTCGGTTTTGCAATTCAGCACCAATGTTGAGCTGTCTTTGAGTTTAATGCTTTCCTTTCTTATTCTTTATTTAAACAGAATATGTTTTCAATTACATAGATTTCAGCTCAAAAGAATTAAAAAAAAAAAGTAAATGAACTTTTAGAAAGTGAAGAAACTGCTAGGCTCTGAATATTCGAAATATTATGCTTTAGGGCTAAACACTCCTGCCTCTGCAACTTTTTGCATTTCAGATCCATCAAGATATCAATAGAGAAAGTCCTTGAATGAGTGATTTTCACTTTGCTACTTTTTTTTTGGATTGAGGTTTGTTTGGAATTTTTACTTAAATTCAAACGTCCAGTTCATGCCAGCCCTAGACGCCAGGGAATCTTATATACCTGAGCTAATAATGTTTGAGTTTAATGCCTGTCTGGTCATATAGTTTTGGCTATGTTTATGTATCATCTGTTCAAGTTTAATTGAGTTTTTCAATTGATTGGATTTCAGGATGAAATGTACAGTTTTTAAGCAATGTTTTAAATAAATACAGTCCACGATGATTTCACCAACTATATTCACTCTGCTTTGGCCGACTGTGATTATGCAACGGGAAGATTTCTGGATTTTTTTTCAAAACTTCCGGTTTTTCATTCCGTTCTCATCAGTTCGATGTAGTTATAAAAATACATGTGGATCTTCTAAGGATTAACTATTCAATTTGCCAATGAAGCACGTTCGTCCCATATTAAGGGAGTGCTTCAAGGGAGTATACCAAGCCTACTGTTGTTCTTGCTGTTTTTTTTTAAGACCTGCTTTCTGTCTTCCTTTGTAATGCTGGTTTATATCCAACTGCGGAAATATTTTTTTAGTGAGATCAATGGTTTGTTAACAAGATCGAGTTGAATCATTCAATCATGTTTTATGTTCAGGAAAAGCAGAACCTGTAGAATCATGCCCTTATTTATGATTCTACGAAAAAGAGTTTTCTTGACTGAGCGTTTTTCTTTGCACCAATTTTTGTTGTTTGAAAGTTTTTTTTTACAATATCAATATAGCAAATGTTCTGTTTACGTCCCTAGAAGCCGTTAGTGATTTTCTTTCATTAGAAATTTTTGATTCTAAATTAAATTTTTTTGCTCTTTTGGAGAGGTTTATTATAATTTTCTGTCTCAACCCTCTATACCAGCTATCGGATATGTTCTTATCACGCCAGCCCTATCTGTACGAAATATAAAATAAATCCACAAACATCTTTTTTTTTTTTTTTTTTTTTTTTTTTTTTTTTTAAGTGGATATAAAGAACTGTTGGAAATTCTGATGATTTAAAGCTCAAAGAGCGATGAAACGTGTTTCTAACAGCTGTAGGGGAAAACACCCTATTTCTTTCGTTTGAAGAAAAGCGCCGTAAATCCTCTCCAAAATTATTATCCACCAACAATAATAAGATTAAATGAGCCGGGACGAAAGTAATCAATTTAATCCTTTTAAATTTTTTTTGTCATCATCTTTACTACTGTCTTTCTATTGTTTGTTTCGCCTTTTGTTTTTTTCCCTCTTCTTTTGACACCCTCTGGCAATTTTTCCTCTTGAGGTAACGAATCTCATTGTGCTTATAAATATTGTATAGGTTTATATATCATCTTGTTTTGTTTAAATTATTTAACAATTAATTTCTACAATAAATTTCTATTTGCATTTGGTTTTTTCTTTAAGAAATGATCAATTATTAGAAAATTTCTAGTTAAAAATCAATTAGCAACTGGTTTTTAATTTTGTTCAATAATCAAAATAGTCTAGCTGTATGACTTAATCATATCTACGATTATAAATCTTTTACTTCCAAAATATTAAATCGCCGGAAACGATCCGGCTGATGAGATAGACGTCAATCTTGGATTGATTCTATTCGCTAGTGTTCGCAGATATGTCGAACCTCTTCGCGAATACTCCCATAAATGTAAATTAGCGAGGTGAAACTCTCGATATTATTAATAGCACTTCCGGGAACAATAGTGGCATTGTACGGGTACCTGGCCGCAAGGGCCATTTCGGATCAGTGGAGCCTATCAGCTGTCAATAGGGATTTGTCAGTTCAATTGACCCGTTACGTGGAGCTCAATGTTAATCTCTGTTTCTTATAGTCGATTAGACCAGAAGCAAGGATCTTTTCTCCTAGAGTCCATCAATAGAACCATCATTATTTTTTTTCTCCCTCGGAAATATAATCAGTTTAATAACCGAAAAAATAAGGAATTACTTTATCGTGAAATTGCCTTGGTTATAATCGCAGGCAAAAGGAGCTCTTATCAGACTAATATTATTCTTATTATCTTATAATTTCTCCACTCGCAAACTCCTTTTGTCTTCCTTTATACTTCTATTCTTCGATTGTAGCTGTTTGGCAGGTCTCTCAGACAGGGAGAACGCACGATTTAAGCGTATTTTCGATTGTTGCGTAAGATCAAGGCACCCCTCGTGGAGCCCGGGTGTCGGGGTTGTATGTCCAACTTTCCTGGCTATTCCCCTCCTTCCGTGCCCGGTATTTCCTAGGTCGCTTTCCCTTCCAGTCCATCAACACTCGTCGTCCTCCTTACATCATCCAATCCCTTCAATTCAACTCCTCACATCACGACCTTATCCTTCCGCAACATACAACCGTACTGTCGAAAGATCCTTTCTGATCCGAGCCCCTGAACTCTGGAACTCCCTTCCCCTTTCTATTCGTCACGCTGCCTCCTTTTCCTTCTTTAAATCCCATCTTTATAATCACCTCCTCTCCCTCCAAGCAGAGACTCACGATAGCATTTTTTTTGTTAATTTTCTCTTCCGGCCTTACTTGCATACATTGTTCCACGATTTATATCTATCTTTTTTTTTTTTTAAATTATGTGACATCATAGAAGGTTATTTATTGTATCTCATGTAAATTATTGTTAGGGGACACCAGTCCCAGAATAAAGTGATTTTTCTTCTTCTTCTTCTTCTTCTTCTTAATAGACGGAATTTGCATTTATTAAATTGCTTTCTTTTAACTACCATCTTTTTCTCATCGATCGCATAAAATACACCCTGTTACCCTGTTCTTCCGTTGTATTAACTGCTTGGATTGCTTGTTTAAAAAAAAATATTCCCAATAAGGTTTGAAACATTATTATTTTGATCCATCTGATAGTCGCCTTATAACTGGTGCCCAGTCATGCTCTGCTCAGCATTGCAATGTTTTTAAATCAATAGTCTTCGTGATAGGGCAATCCCAAGTGACCTACCCTGGAGAGAAAATGGATCTACGATCACATCCTTAATAAGAAAAGTGGAAAAAAAGGAATTTTTCTTCTTGATTTGCTCTTTTCAAAGGCTTCCGATCTATGTCGAGCTTTTCTTTGTAGGTCGCAGCTCTGAAAACGTCCACAGACGAGCATTCAGACAACCGCCTCAAATCATGTCGCCAAGAATTAATTCCACCTCCTTGCAATACACTTCATAAATATTTTCCCATAAATTATTAACCAGATCAATTCACAGCGGGCTTAATTCATAAAATTTTTTTAAATCATGAGCAATCCTCTGGGCTTGCCCGTTCTGCGAAGGACTTCGTGAGTTTAAAACCTCCGGATCCACGGCATACGGAGTACGTTCCTGTAGCCTCATGCTTCCGATCATCATCGTCAGGATTATAAAAATGATCTGTGCATCACATATCCCAGATACATGCTTTACTTTCTTTAACCGTGATTTTGTCTTGAATTTTTCATCCAAATTTTGACCACTTATTTTTTTAAAACTTTTCTGCTGAACCCTGTTTTGTTCTTTTTTGAGAGTTTTGGTCATATTCATGCGGAAATGTTTTCACATAGTCCAATAATTGTTACTAGAGAGAACTTGATCCAATTTTTATCGGTTTGGTCTTCCAGGAGTAAGCTTTATTTTTTTAGATTTTTATTATATCATTCATAAAGGTTTCATGAAATTATTTCAGGCTAATAGTAATTTGGAGCGAAGATTATTTTAAAAATCGAAAGTAGATTTTTTTTCTGTATAGAATACATTAGAATAATTTTTTTAACCGATTTCCAATCAGTATAAATGTTTCAAACGTTTTTCGTATATCGCAAAGCCGTAAAAATCCGGCAGAGCACTTCGCTTTGGCTTTTAAACTTACTTTTGACACGTCTCCTGGTCAGAATTGGGCCAAAGGTTTACCATTTCATCCAAAACGATTTGTTTTTTGAAAAAAAAAAAAGATTTGCTTTTCTGTAGCAGATAAATTAATATTCGGGACGACTAAACGCAACTATTAATGACTACAAAATCCGACGTTTTTCGGCGATTATCGTCTTGATTTTTATGTCAATATGGTAAAAAAAAAATAGATTGAACCCAGATAACAAGAAAGAATCGCTTATTTTTAGTTTTTCCTTCATCTAAAAAATCGCTTTTTTTTTGTTTCTTAGGTACAAGTTCCTCAGTTTCTCCTTCCAACTGGTTTACTTTTCTTGCGATTTAACATCGCATTGAGCCTCATGCTTCCAAGATTTTTTGAAATTCCGACGGGTTGCTTGGATTAAAAATAATTTTTTTTTATATCCGAGTTTCTGAACCGACTATGACATTCTATAAATTTTTTAAAATTATTTTTTTATAATATAAATTAATAATAAACTATTATAAATATATGGAGAAGTATGAATTAGATTGAAGATATTGGTATCTAAGGGAATTCACTTTTATAGTACGGATAACGACACTTAGTGACCACTAAATTTGTGCAGATTGTTATAAAATATAGAAGGTATTGATATTAATATAATATAGATATATCCAGTAACATAGTAATGATGATTGATGATTGACACTCATTAAGAGTATCCTGTCAACTTACCTGACTGATTTTACAGGTACATTTGTCATCAGATGAAATTCTTGAGAAAATAATGGACATTAAAGTAATACATTTTTCTTTAAAAAAATAGGAATTATTTTGAATATTAAATTTTATCAAAAAAAAAAAGACGTGAAATTTAAAATAAAATGTTATTTGTGACATTTTGAAAAGTTCAGACCGGTCGTTTCTTTCCCGTTGGTAAAATCCAACTTTTCCACTTCTTCGGCGCAGTTCGAAATTTTCCAGCTCCGCTCTTACTGTTTTAGGCTCGTTATAACTGGGTCAACTCCGTGGGAAGTGATGGAGGTGGCTGAAAAATGTATTCCGCAGCCGACGTCGAGGTGGAACTTGTCAAATTATAAAACAGCTGATGTCCCGTGGCGTTAAGTAGGCGCGATGGAATTTTGATAAAGTTCAGAATACGCTGGAAACTTTCCGCCTCCTCGGAATACGTTATCTCTTAAAGCGATTTTCGATTAATAGTCAAAACATACAGTCAGTAAAGGAGTTCCATTAGATATTTTCTAATTGATTCATTTTGAAAAATAATTCTGTTTCCGTGGCATAATTATTTATCAGATTGTGCTAACTATAAAATATTAGCCTTTTCTTTCTCACCGTTAATTTACAGTTAAATTTTCAAGATTAAATTTATAGAAAACTGAAAAACGTATAACTTAGGCAGAAAATTTTCACAACAAATGGTAAAATTTTAATTATTTTATTTGTTAATAGTTCCTTTTGGGGGCTGAAATGTTAATTCTATTACTTTTTGTTTAAAAATTTGTATATCATTTTGTATTTTTTTAGTTTGTTTTAATTTTATAAGTCTACAACTTAATGTTGCTATAATAAATGTATACAACATTAAAATAAACATATTTTGAGCTGTTTAGTGAATTAGCAATTTTTACCATTTGTTAAATATAATTTTAGAATCCATATTTGACCAAAATAGAAGTTGGAATGGTTGTAAAGATGTAATTCCATGTTGCATAGAAGTTGAGACCAATGGAAGAGGTAGCCCAGTGAAATAATTCACTTTACCATTTTAATTTTTATATAGAAGAATCCCTCGCGAAGTCCGTTGTGATTCAGTTAGAAGGCTAACAGAGATAAAGTACAAAAATCCCAGGGCTACAAGAATTAAATCCATTTAGGTTATATATTGCCGGCGGAATCTGCGGAAAGTAAGGAAGGGCAGTGGGATATAGGTCGGATAGGGTGCGTGCGTGTGTATGCCGTGGGCGGAGGGGGCCTTCTGGAGGCCGGGGGTGGTTTTCTGGGGGTCGGTAGAAGGGGGTGCAGATCGATCCGCGGGCCCCACCCAAGTACGACCAGCGGGGCGAACCCTCTCGTTTCTTCCCCCGGGCGTTAACCAATCAGGCAGGATGCGAAGGAATCCTCCGGCGTATTTGCCAACGCGACACATACACGCGTTTTGCTACCGCTGGCTCGCGGAAAGCATTTGCATATAAATTGAAGCCCCGTACTAATTTCCTTCTTTCCTCACCTCTCGACTTTTTCCTTTCGGCTTTTTTTAAGGGCGGGGGATTTTACGTTTCATCGTCTCTTTTTACTGATTTCTCCTCCCAGGCCTATTCTCCCGGATAAAGGCCAAAGACCAAAGATAACACAAATGTTACTTCTGCTCGTATAATTTTCCAGCGATATCCATTTTCACACTGATCCCACAACAAAATGCATAACGAGATAAACTACGATAAAACGTTTCGCATATAACTATCAGAAAAACCTAAACAATATGTGAAAAACATAAATAAAACTCTAGAACGTAACAAAATTGCCAAAATATATATCTTCATTGTATCCAAAGATAATTATTGAATCATTTCGAAAAACCGCAGTTATGTACTCACGATTTTTCATAAAGTATGCGACGGGGAAAATAGATATAATTTAGTCCAGCATTTAATTTTTAATTTAGATTACACCTTTCCTTCATAAAAATACCACAATCATAAAAATGTTTATGATCTAGGCGAAAAAAATTATTACTTATTTCTGTTCTATTTATGTTTAAAAATAATGCATGTACAACCCGAATTTTCAACGATCTCCGACGAAAGACTGATTTAATGCCTTGTTATAATAACTTAAGTATAAATATACTTTTATAATTATGTTTCATGATGTGCACAAAATTACAAAACAAATTATTTCTTTCTGATTATCTATCATGATTTTTATTACAAAATATTCAGCTTTTTCTGTACGTTAATAATTAAAATGCTACGTTTAGCTGGTTTATGGCGTTTTTATTGGTCATTTTACAAAAATTGGCAATCTCTAGTGTGATGAAATCACGTAATCTCCTTTCAACAGTGGTGATTAGTGAACGTTGGGTTTAAAGAAAAACATTTTCTTTGTACTGCCAACGTTTCGGTCTTTGTCGAGATCATCTTCATGACTTCGCGTGGAAACAAGTGAATTTATACGATGCAAAATATATTCTTTTTATATTCGCTTTTCTGTGTAATTGTGTCATTTTCGTGTGTGATCTTTTTTCCACCATCCTACACGCATTTGCCAAATTTAAGCAATGACTGTAAATCCCAGGCACCGAAGATGATCCCAATAAAGATCGAAACGTTGGCACAATGAATATAATGTTTTTCTGAAACATACATCACACCAGACCGCATCTCACGATTTCTGAATAATTATATACAAATTCTACTCCAGCTGATATTTAAATAATAGCTTTGTCAAAATCAATCTAATATAAGCCCACATCTTACTCAGAACATTAAAGAATGAGATAAAAATATTTTAAACTTTCGTTCTCCACACTAATTTTCACAATTTGTCTTTTGAATATCCTGAGATGCTTTCCAAACTGCTTGAAAAAAAAAACTTCTCAGAAAGAATAACACTTAATTATTTCTAAACTATATTTCAAAAACATAAAATACACTCATATTTTCTCCTGAGGTTTTTTTTACTAATCTCACAAAATAAACACGTGTTTTTCCTTCTACTCTAATTTTTAATGAGTAGATTGCAACGAACACGCGTCAAAAGGCTTTTCCTTAAACTTTTAAATGTACCATGAAGAACTCATTTTTTTCAGGTTTTATCGTACGAGTTAAATCATAAAATCCATACGCTTTACCCCTCAAGATATATGATTATTAATAGATTGATATCAATATGAAAAAAAATAATTTTAACAACTTTTATCCTTGAAGGTAGTGTGCATATAAAAATAACTAGAATTTATCTTTTAATTATTTTAAAAAGTTAATTAAAAATAAAACGTCATGTCGATATTTTTTCGTAAATATTCGTATTTAAGTAAAGAAAATTATTATTTGCTTCTGAGGTAGAAGATAAGTACTAAAAGGGTTTAGCTTGCTTTAAGGAAGAGATCGTTTATTTATCAAAGTATTTTACGTAACCATATTATTTCTCGGTTTTATCCTACTGATTTAATATTAAATATTTAAGTTATTCTTTTTAATCTTAGTTTTAATAAAAGAGATTGCAACCAATCGGAACTACGATAAACTCAGACTTTCGCTTAAATCTTTAAAAACCAGTAGACTCGTTTTAAAAAATCTTACTGTTAGCGACCGTTTTTCCATGAACAACTCATTATCAACATACTGATTTTAATTTTATTATAGATCTCAAAACATTGAAATTACGATGAGCTAAGACTTTTGCACAGACTTTTTAAAGAAAAAAAACATTAATTTTAGAACATTTTATCCTCAAAGAACATAATTCCCAATTTAATTAAGGTTTTCAGTTGAGTTGAAAAAGACAGCGTCACGAGCGGGATTCGAACTCACGACTTTCAGCTAGATACGCCGCTACTGAATCACTTGAGCTATCGTGACTTCGATCCACTCGGGCACCAACTTCCCATCTCAACACTTTTGAATTTTCCTTCCTTTTTACCATTTTTCAGCAATTAATATAATTAATCGAAAGATATTAATTGATCAGGTGGGCCACGAAAACTAGTGAATAGTTCAATTATTTCAATTCAAAAATTGATTTCATATTAACTTCAAATAAGTGGGGCCGCGGTAGCCGAGTGGTTAAGGCGTCAGACTCTCGGCTAGTAGACCCCGCGGTCGTGGGTTCGATCCCCACCGTCGCCTCTGGAGTTTTTCTGACGCCTAAGGGGACCGGTGGCCGCAATTAAAAGAAATTGACACGGCACTCATCAACGGAAGGGGCGGGACCGGATCTCAGCGACCCTGAACTTGGTCCCAACCTCCTTCAAAAATGAGTTTCTTCGATGGAAGAACACTGGTACAACGGGGGCTCAAGTTCACTTTGTGTTGTGAGCCCTCCCCCAAAAATGGAGCCAGGGTATAGTACAATAAGCTGTACAGCTGCAGTGCTCAGTCCCTGGTATCCATCCATCCACATCCAACTTCAAATAATCAAAGAGTGTGAGAAATGCATAAAACTACATATTCTACTTTTCTTGATATATATTTTTGATTTTAGTTAAAACCAAATCGTGTGTTTCATCTACAGTGTATAATTGGTGTATATTATTTTTAAAAATAGTTGGCTTGTTTATGATAGTTTAGTTTTTCGTTTTAATGAAAATATTTTATACTTATCGCCGTAAATTCTGTTAACTACAATATTTCTTAGTTTTGTTGTAGCAGTATAATTTTGTAAACACGTTTTCCTCCTCTGGATCTAATCTTTAATCATTGTCAGAAAAATTCGTACCTACTGTCATAATACAATATGTAAATGTTGCTCACGCTGATATAATTTTTCATTTTATTTTCCAATCCATCTGTACATCTACATAGATTTTAAAAAAACCCAAAAACGATGATAAAAGCTCAAGCTTGCACTGTGAACTTTAGAAAATAAGGACATTGCCTATATAACTCTTATTTTCATCTAGTGGACAGTTAACAGAATTTATCTTGAAAATACACTCAATCGATTTCTGAAATGCCAAAATTTGGGTTTTAATTGTAATTATTATAAATACTTCTTTATGAAACTTTTTATGTCTCTTTTTGAGTAAAATTTGGCATTTTTTATTTTGATGTCCATCTGATACATCACTTTACTAATAGTTTTTGACAGTAAAATGCACACTTAAAGAGAATCCATGACAAAACCCAAAAAACAAAATGTATATGTTAAAGAAACCGTTGGAAAACTTGAATGATAATTCGTAACTTGTTCTTATCTAACAACCCAGACCCGTTATCGGATATGCAATAAAGTGGTCAAAAATACAACAAAGGAAGGTAGAGGAAATACTAGATACAAGAATAATTGAGCATGAATGCTGTTCTTAAAACATACACAGCCATAAAACTTATGCTACCATCCTTAATTTATCCATGTAGAAAGGAATGAACCTGTCGGGAAATGAAAATAATTCGGACAGTAAAAAAGAAGATGGTAGACATATTGGAATTTTTGAACAAGTTAAGATAAGCAAAGACAAAAATTTGAAAAAAAAAATAATATAGAAATTTTCTTTGCTGTAAAGATGGGTTGAGCTGCTACATAAATAATCGAAACTGCTAATCATAGAAATATGCGGAGATGAAATAAATAAGCAATATTTCAAGGGTGTAACCGTAATAACACGATCTGTTAATCGGGGAACAATACGAGATCAAGGAGGCGTCGGTGGCGGCAACGGTTTAGGCGTTGACATGGCGCTCATCACTGTAAGGTAAAGGTCCCGGGTTCGAATGTAGGGCCCTAAATACCCCTAGTCTATATAATCCTGAATGAATCAGGCCAAACCACTATTCTTTTCCATTGTCCGCGCTCCTTTCGCCTCAAAGAACCGGCTCGTCGTATAAATGTTTTTCTATCCCGACTCCCTTCTCCACCCGTTCAAAATCCACCGTATATAAATATAAACCATCAACATCTCACTGTCACTCTCAATGTGGCACACAATAATGACATCGAGGGGGCGTCGGTGGCCGCAAGGTTCAGTCTTTGACACAGCCCTCATCGCTGCAAGGTGAAGGTCCCGGGTTCGAATCCAGCGGTCCTGCATTCGAACCCGACATACTTACAAATAGCCTTTTTGGAAAAACACCGGCACTTCGTAAAAAAACAACAAAAAAAAAGTCGAAAACAACAAAACATGTCTAGAATGACCTCAGTACGCCTCCCCTCCAAAAAAAAAATTAGTTACAAAAATAGCTTGACGCTAAAGTCGGTCCCAGCTCATGAGGTTTAGGCGTTGAACCAGCAGTGATACGTATATACAAGGGATTGAACAGGCCTAAATTTGCGTAAAAAATTATAGACACATTAAAAAATTATAAAACTCGAATCTTGGCTTACTGAATAACATAACACGTATTCATAGAAGCATGAATCAAACAAAAAGAAACTCCTAAAAACAATCCTTTGCAGCCCAATCTGCCTTGTTCACTATTGATCTAGATTAAGAACATTTTTATGGTTAAGAATTTTCACTTTAGTATGTCGGACAGTTTAAGTGCTAAAGTAGGAAATTTCTACGATTCCAATTAGGAAAAAATTGATCTACAAAAAAATAATAATAGCCCTAATGATTCATATTTTTTTAACAAATGTTATTTTTTAAAAACTCTTATATTACCTAAAGTGGTTACCAAAAGTTTTTGGATCCGCCGTCTTGGGCTGAGCTTTTCCAAAAATATGATTTCACATTGCAATATTTACAATATATAATTAAACTATGTTAGTTATTTACATTGAGCAATATCAATTATCCGACCTGGAATATAATACATTCTGGTCCAAATAATTAATTCAATGTTTAAACTTAAATATTTATACGTAAACTAATATACGTATGGGTTCGTATATGGGGTATTGTACTATGTACAATTGCATGTATTGATCGCATCGGTACATATTTAATCAGTACGCCCAAGTTCAACTTCAATTGGAAAACTTCGAACATTAACTGTATCATTTTGTTAAAAGTTGATTTTATTTTTTAAAAAAATTATTTATCGGTAATTAATGATTGCTTTTACATGAAAACCGCCCTTTTATGGCAAAGCGGGTGCATTCAACCAATCCGAATCGATGCAATCCGCCCAGAAACGGCGGGGGGGGGGTTCTCGTAACTTTATCAGATAATTTTCCGCTCTGAAAGTTTCCTTGAAAATTTATTCATTCTTAATTAATTAATTTTTTTTAAATTGTTCGTGATGAGGCCTTTTTTTATTATGATAAAATTCTCAACGACTATTAAAACTTTGCATGAGTTTTTCTTCAGCAAAAAACTTGTTAGTTTCATAATATTTTTAAACAATTAATTTTTTAATTAATACCTTGTAAAAAAATTTTCGTTTTTTTAACGCTTTCGAAAAAACATTATTTGTTTATAAGAGAAAAAACAATTTTGAAGTAATTATGCCAGATGAGAAATACTATTTGGAAAATTTGAAATTTTTTAAAATTATTTATTTATTTATATTTTTTACGAGGGTTCGCTACAGCAGAGGTTATAAGAACCTTCAGGGTCCAGGTGTTTTTGAAAAAAAATCCCATTTGAAGGTATGTCGGGTTCGAACCCAGGACCTTTACCTTACAGTGATGAGCGCCGTGTCAACGTCTAGGCCGTTGCGGCCCTCGATAAAATTATGTTAATCAAAATTTACATTATTAACATTATTCTCCGCGTTTAAGCCGGTTCTATCTAATTCTCCATGATGTTATATTCAAGTTTGACTATTTCGGTTAATTCATCCCCCCCCCTTTTGATATACGCCAATAAAACCCTTTATCGTATTGTTTAACGTTTGAACAGCGGCTAACTTCCATACTCCCGATTTCGGCACATTCCATATACCGTCCAATAGGCAGAAGCCTATCGCAATGTTGACTTTGTATGTGTCAATTACATTTGATTGCATGCTAATGAGGAATATCAAACTGTGTACCAGGATCCTAACAGATTTAGCCGGATGTTACTGTAACCGGGTACACAGAGATTTGGTCAGACTTTCAATATTAATTCATTAATATTGTTTTTCGGTTTGTCGTTTGAATGAAACATTTAAATCTTGTCTTTACCTTAACCTTAACAAATTAATTTTTTTATATATCGTTCGTATTTTTTTTTTTTTTTTTTTGACAGGATTTAAACAATAGATGAAAAAGTAGGAAAGACGGTCCTCGATGCGGCAAACGTTCCAATAATATTTTTTTTAGATAGGGCAAAGTTTGCTTTCCATCTTGTCGCAATATTATCGCAGAACTTTGTCAGTCCAGGCTTAACAAACAAGTTTATATTTGACGAACGGAGGCTCTTGTACAACTTGACACCTCGGACAGTTTGCAAACTCTTGTTGACCGTCCAATTAGAGTTATTTAGCCTGGATAAACCGCAGTCGCGAGTAGTTTAAACAGTTGGCTAAGTGTATTACCAATAACGGAACGTTTTGGGAGGTGGGGAACAACCGAAAAACCGATATAACATTAACTACATCGAACGCCATTTGAGGGGACGATTGTAAATTTTCAAGTTTGACTTCTATTTTCTAGCTTAAAGCTAAATTTTATCTGTACGGCTAGATAAATTACAATTTATAAACTATTCTTTTCTATAAATCAATTTTTTCTTTTAGGTAAGATACGTGTGACTTTACCAACTTAAACATATATATTTTACTCTTTTTCACTGAAAATTATTCCTGGAATATTTGGTCATAATAATAAAATACTGAATTATTACAAAGGTTTGATTATTTATACATTACTCAAAGACGATTTGCTGGTAACATAGTCTTTTATTCTAGGTGGATTGATGGATACAATGGTCGCCAGGGACTGGAGGAGTTCCCTCCTGAGCATTGCAGCTATTCAGCTTATTGTACTATACCCTGGCTCCATTTTTGGAGGAGGGCTCACAGCACAAAATGAACTTGAGCCCCCGTTGTAAGTGTTCTTCCATCGAAGAAACTCATTTTTGAAATGGTTGGGACCAGATTCCAGTCCCGCCCCTTCCATTGATGAGTGTCAATTTCTTTTAATTGCGGCCACCGGTCCCCTTAGGTGTCAGAAAAACTCCAGAGGCGACGGTGGGGATCGAACCCACGACCGCGAGGTCTACTAGCCGAGAGTCTGACCCCTTAACCGCTCGGCTACCGCGCCGGCTAACTGTATCGTTTTGTTGCTTATAATCTGATAACATGTAAATTATGTTATATCATAGTTTCAAAGAATGTTTAGAAAACAAATAAAATTTTTTTAACGTTTTCCTTGGAACTTTAAAAAATTTTAAAATCTGAACGGTAGGATGTAAGAAAAGTTTGCATGACATGCTTTGGCAATTGGCAACCCATCAAATTGTCATATGACAAAGAAATTTAACGAGACATCATAAACTGATAAGTGAATGACTTCCTACTATTTTGATTTTGGGATGAAATCAGTTTTGTTAAAATCTTAACCAAACTTAAATATCAAAATTTAAGTCAAATTAACGAGCTTTTTGAAAACATTGTGGCGTTAAAACAAGCTTCGTTCCGGGCCAATAAATCAAACCCTTCCTGAGAGTCAAGAATGAACTAATTTTCTTCTAGATTACCCTCGGAAAATAAGACTTTATCCTACAAGTCAAATCATCTCTTATCATAGTAATACGTTCACTATAAAAAAAAAACCATCCGTCTTTTTTAAATAAAAACATGAACTGAAAGCGTCATCAACATTTAATATGGTACATAAGAAATTAGAAAAATCAAGAATTGCACTAGTTTTGAACTATTTGACTAAAAATTTCTAAACGAACAAAAAAAACCTGTAAAATTTTTTATTATTAGAATAAAACACGGGGTCGGAAGATACTAAACCCGCAGAGTTGATCTGTCGTGCGGAACAGTGTTTCAACAGAGTAAAAATAAACCGTTTTGATTGCACACGTACGCGCATTTATTTTATGAACGTATGCAAAAACTATATACACGTAAAAAATACGCAAATTAAATGTGTAAACAATGAACAAGCAAATGAGGATAAAAGAAAGCACCATCCAATCCATCGAATTGTCATATGAGGCGACGGTGGGGATCGAACCCACGACCGCGGGGTCTGCTAGCCGAGAGTCTGACGCCTTAACCGCTCGGCTACCGCGGCCCCCTTTATTCTAGATAGTCTATATTGAATAAAAATTAACTTTTCATAAATACCTCTTTAAAACTGACGAAAATATTATTTAACAACTAATTTATATTTATTATTTCGTATTTAATTCATAATTTTTTCGGAAATATTTAATGGGTTACCAGCTTTGAATGTGTGTTTAAGGTACTATCTTTGGACTATTAATTAGGAGAAACCAAATTTGCACAGAACACATATAGAAAAATGATGCTGGCCGGACGGGGCTTAATTTAATTTTAAACAGGCCGGGTGTATTTATTTTTCATTTCCTGGAAACGTACGAGTTACCGCCGCTTCTAAAAGTTTGAACTAAACGAGTTCTCACTGACCCCACGTAGGCCTCCAGTGCTATATTACAGAGACCTGTAACCACCGAGCGTTACATTATTTAGAGTAGAAGTGAGCCGTTACATTTAAATAATTTCCTTCCGTCCTAATTAAAACCGGCGAATAGTTCAGATGTTTCAACTGATTTCTCCTGTAATAAAACCAGGTAAGGAGGATGAACGAGTTATCATTTTCTTCCAACTAGAAGCTTTGTTATTTTCATTTTTTTTTTGTTATTCCGAAACCGAGTTATAATACGATTTCAACATAATTTAAACACTGACAAACAATGTTATACCTTACAAATAAATGTTTGTTATTTAGTAACCGTCAGTTGATTTTTTCGAGATCGTTAGATGCGGTCTGATGTGACGTAAGTTTAAAAAAAAAACATTTTCTCTATCGTGTAACGTTTCGATCATTGATGAGGTCATCTTCAGAGCCGGGGGTTTATAAAAATAGTTTCAATTGTACAAATACCTGTAGGATGTGAAAAAATCTAAATGTATTATACATTCAATCAAAATATTTGTACTCACTCAGACTGTTAGTTTTCTGTGTAGATATGTCATTTTATTATATTATTATTATTAATTTTTTAGGGCATTTGAACGGCAAAGGTCATTTCTCGCCCTATTTATTATTATTATTATTATTTGTAATTATTATTATTATTTTATTTTTATTATTATTATTATAAATTTTCCAGGGCGTTTTAACGGCAAAGGTCATTTCTCGCCCCAACATCCAAACATTCTATTTTAGGTTAGCTATATCACTTCTGAGTGCTATAAAGCTCTGATTTCAAACATTCACTCGTAATCTAATTTATCCTTATTATAATTATTTATTTATTTCATGATTATTTTGTTTTAATTATTAGTATAACTTTTTTTAACGAGGGTTCGCAACAGCAGAGGCCATATAAACCCTCAGGGTGCCGGTGTTTTTGAAAAAAAAGCCCATTTGTATGTATTTCGGGTTCGAATGCAGTGCTGCTGGATTCGAACCCGGGACCTTCACCTTGCAGTGATGAGCGCCGTGTCAACGGCTAAACCGTTGCAGCCACCGTCCCTCCCTTGATTTTTTTAAAGGAGGTTTTTTAAGGAGGTTTCGCAACAGCAGAGGTCATATAAACCCTCAGGGTGCCGGGGTGTTTTTGAAAAAAAGCCCATTTGCAAGTGGGTCGGGTTCGAATGAAGGGCCGCTGGATTCGAACCCGGGACCTTCACCTTGCAGTGATGAGGGCCGTGTCAAAGACGACACCTTGAGGCCACCGACGCTCCCTCGGTATGTCATTATTGTGTGTCACGTTGAGAGTGCCGGTGGGATGTTGATGTTTTATATTTATATACGGTGGATTTGGAAAGGGTGGAGAAGGAAGTCGGGGTAGAAAAACATTTTTATACGAGGAGCCGGTTCTTTGAGGTGAAAGGAGCGCGGACAATCTAAAAGAATGGTGGTTTGGCCTGATTATTCATTCAGGTTTATATAGACTAGAGTTATTTAGGAAAGGAAAGCCAAATTTTTGAAGAATTAGCCTATGTAGAAATGTCTGATGTGAGCAATGCAATGACTGTTTTATGCTAATATTATATGTTTTGTGTGATGTAATGATATGTATATGCTGTTGACATTAAAATTCAATTAATTGCCTTTATAAATCCCATGCTCTGAAGATGATCCCAATAAAGATCGAAACGTTGGCACGTAAAGAAAATGTTTTTCTAAACCTATTTCACACCAGATCGCATCTCTCGTTCTCTAAATAATAACTTACAAATAAACCCGTTATATTTTAACTTTTAGTTTTACCAACATATTAAATTAAGTGTATTATATTTAGTTAAAATATACTAGATTTATCGGGATATTTGGAAAATATTATATTTCTTCCAAAGGAAAAATATAGTTTCAACAAGAAGAGCTTAAAATTTTTCAGTTTTTTAAATTCTCGCTTATTTTAAATAAAGATTTTCTTAGTATCAATAATAAAATAAGTTGGTTTATTTAAGTATAATTTTTTATTAACGTAATATAAGGAAATTATAGAGGTTGTTCTTTTTGATGCTTTCAAAAACACAGAAAATACTTCTTTAATATTTTAGTCTAGTTTCAAATTTGTAACTTTTTTTGTAGAAAAAAAGTGTACAGGGTAGATCAGGGCCAGTGCAATAACAAAATTTCAAATATAACTTTTCCTGACACATCATTTTAAAGGATTTTTACGGTGAAAGCAATGGTTCAATCGGATTTTTAATTGGCCCAAAAATGACAAAGTTATGGCAAAAAGTTTGAATAAATGAATTAATCGATTCAAATAGCGTCTCTCCTGTAAATAATTGTGTGGGGCCATCCATCAAGCTGGGGGAATATTTGTTTTTCGTTGTTGCGGAGGAATATCTTCTAATTTTATTGGTAAAACCTTCCAAAAAAAAAATTGATGAAGATCACCATATTTTAGTTGAAATAAGGACATATTAATTTATTTCCGAAAAGTCCACACCAAACGTTTAAACTGTGAACAACATGACGATGGCAAGATTATGAAATTCTAGGATTTCGTTCTCCTCAGTTCGAAAATTCAAAAGGTTTGTTACACCATTATAGGTGAACTCGGATTCATCGGTCCATGTATGGAAAAAACGTTTTTTCCACCACCCAAATCGACATTGTACAAGGTACATCACGCGTTAGTCATAATTATAGTCTCGAAGTCCCTGGACAAAATGAGAGCAATACGGCTTAAAATTGTAAGTCCGGAGTGCATCTTCAGACGAGGAACGCGTGGCGAGGAGTAAAGGTGGCTTTATCATCGTCCTCTTGTTCTTGCTGTTTTTGGTAATCTCTTTTTACCGAGAAGGAGGACATATCTGGATTTGGCGGTCTATTTTGCGGAGGGACGTCGGAGGGACATCCCGTCGAAGCGGACAAGGAGTTCTACCATTATAGCCTGGAATCCATTCAGCGTGCTCCAGGATTAACCTCTGTGCACAGATTTTTTTTTAATTTGTACATATATCAATTCATTTATGGTTATCGCTGGCATAACATTTATTTTTTGTTTTCTTAATCTTTGCAAAAAAGGCCTTATTCAACATTGTTTGCTTTTCGAACGATATTGTTTTATTGTAATTTTAACTTATAAAAAAAAGAATTTTTTAAAAGGAATTAAAATAGGTGATTATTGTTTTTTCTATTTCTGTAGCACTTGTTTAACTGAAACAACTGTCCTGGTACCACGACGCTCTTTCCTTTGTAACATATTGTTTATTACCCTTTTGTCAAGATTATAATCTCTAATTTTATTTCTTCAAAAAAGTAAAACCTAATATTTCGGAGAGAGGAATTCGGGTGTTCGCAAACATTGACCAATTAATTACGGTTTTTAGTGAGATAAAAAAGTTAGTGTCGCGAGCGGGAATTCGAACCCACGGCCTCCGGTTAGATACGCCGCTGGTTCTACCACCTGATCCACTTGAGCACCAACTTTTCAACCCCACCCCACCTTTTGAGCCGAAGATCGTGGGTTCGAATCCCTCCTGTGACATTGACTTTTTTAACCCAATTAAAAACTTTAATCAATGCAGTAAAATATTTAAATTATCCTGGCGGTTTCTCGGTGACGGAATTGTAACTGATCCGTACCTCATCGTAACGAAATTACGAAAAACACGAATAAACTTCTTTTTCTGCTTTAAACTGGGGCGATCAGACCATTTCTGAAAATACAACGTACCTTCGCATCCAAAAAAAAAAAAAAAAAAAAAAAAAAAAAAAAAAAAAAAAAAGTTCTGTTTTGTTCATTCTGAATGGAATACTGAATACAACGAATAGGCACTATTGAAAAGCTCTCATAATTTGACAAAAACGACAGAATATAAACAATAACGGCATTAATGTTTACTTTAGTGAAGAAAATGTTTTTCGAGTTAACAACGAAAGAAACGAAATGTTTTTTTTTTTCAAATATTTTGCCTTAGTTCATTTATTCCTAATTTAAAATCCAATTGCATTATTGTATTTAAAGAAAAAATTCTTTTAAAATGATGTGTCATGATTTATAGGGACGTATATGAAATTTTGTTATAATTTTTCTCTAAAAAATGTAAAATTTCAAAATAGACTAAACATATTAAATACTTAAATTTTAATTTTTTTATAGCGTCATTAGAAGGACACCCTGTATAAAAGAATATATGGCTTGGATAGCAGTCAGCTAGAGAGTGATCCACAGTTTTACTATAATAAAAATAATAATAAATACAAAAAGAATACAACAGAAAATTAACGTAAAGGTAGCAACCCCGCAATATTATGTATAAAAAAAACTACGTGATAATATTTAAGTTTTATTATATTTGATCGTTTTTATCCGTAGGTAATTCTGGAAAATAACATTTTCCTTAGCACGTCCATTACCATTTTTGTCAACCATATACTCGATCTTGTCCTCTTTGGACCATTTCAGTTTTTCTCCGTTGTCATTAATGAGTTTTATGCGGAATGTTCTGAGAAAAACTGTCAGATAAACATACAAAATCGCAAGTTCTATTACAAACATGCAATATATAAAGTGCCAGCAAAAAGTAGTATTAAGTATCGAAACATATGGTGGTTGTTATGTGTGTGTTTTTTTTGTAGTTTTCTCTTGTATGTATTTTTAAAAGGCCCAATATTTCTATCTTGGGTATGAGTTACAATTGTGTACTTTGTTTATTATATTTTATGCATTTCTCCTTCTTACTGTAAATTTACGTTCATTTATGATAAGTGTTAATAAATGGATAAATCGGTGGAAGTAACGTTGTTTCAGAAAATCGCAAGGGTAAAATGTATCCTATAGTGCAGGTGTAAAGTCTGAAAGCAAGTTTTTCTCTTTACTGCTTTTTTATGATCCGGGGTCGTCATCAACACTCCACACATACGATTTTCACTGCCCACGCCCTTTTAGTGTAAACGGAGAATAAGTCTTTTTCTGCCCTTAATCTGTCAAGCGTTGTGTTGGGCTTTTTTCCGAGCCGGTTGAAAATGAAAAGAAGCGGAAAGGAATAAGTCGAGTGTTGAGGAAAAGTCGAAAAAAGTCGTTCGGAGAGAGAAATCGTTTTTTTTTTTAAGAAAAAAATCATTTGCACTCGAGTCGGGATAAAACGAAACGCACTTAAAAGTACTGTTTTTTTTTTTTTCAAAACCTAATGTTTTCCCGTAAGTTTCCATTTACGGATTGCAATTTGAAGCGTGTGGAGGGTTTGGCAAATAGGCCGGCGGTAGCTCGATTAAACGATCCTTCTTTCCTTTAAATCCTTTGAATGATTCTTTCCTGCTAAATGATAGGCAATTTCGTTTTCACTTACCACCGTAGTTGGGCCTTACTCTTTTGTCATAACTGACACTGAAGGAGTCGAGGATTGCCGAGATGTTGACATCGCCCAACATGCTTCCGCCGCTTCCCCTATAATCAAATTACACACAGTTTAGATATTTAATACGTTCAACATCCTACAATGAAAAAAAAAAAGATTAAAATTAAAAGAAAAACATGTTAGAAAAAAAATTTAATTAGACAAGGCGATAATTTGAAAAAACCCTCATGCGGCCATTTTCGAATGGAGTTATGCGGATCATAACTTTCCTAGAAGGTTGAGACGTTTGGTATTTGGGTCGGGTTATAACGAGATGGGCACAAACTATTTCGACGGCTGTGTGTCGTGCGGCACGCATTCATCGGAAACGTCGGAATAAAGGGTCCGATCAAAAGCAGCTATGTTAAACTGTGAGGTCAGGAAATGTTTCCACTCGTTTCTATTTCGCCTGTAAATAAATCACAACCGTTCGATTGATCGAAGTGTTTTTAGGGAAAAAAAACATTCAGTTAAAAAATCAGGATGGAGGCTGGTTTGCAATTTAAAAAGGATATACCTGTAAAAACTGAAAAAACTAACGTCTTTTTTTTATAAGAAAATTAACATAAAATACGCATCTTCTTACTGTTTGAACAGCTAGATTGTTTCAGCCCCAACGCTTGCAATTTTTTTTTCAACACTTTTTTTCAGTACGTAACTTACTTCATTTCGGTAAAATTTAACAATGTGAAGAAATATATGCAAAATGGACATAACATAACCATAGTACAGTAATCCCTTAACATTCGCGAGGGTTTGTTTCCTGAAAATTACCGTGAATGTTAAGTCTATTTTCCTATGTTATAATGAGGGTTACATTCCATGGCTGAAAAAATTGTGATAAATTTTAAATGGAAAGAATAATTTTTTTTTATTCCGTTGATGAAAAAGAAACGAAGCCATTCTTGGAATAAGACACTAGTCACTCATGATTTGGTGTTTGATCGCCAAAAAACTGGGAGCTCATCTTTACTTTTTCCCTTAAGGTCTCTTGGGTTTTGGGATCTGTAGATCAATGTCGCCTTTAACTTGCAATCACCAGATGCATTCGTACAAAGAGGCTGATACGATCTTTGGCCGCCTTAAATCCTGGAGCTGTTGTTTCTGCTTTTGAAATGAACGTGCGATTCGGCAACTTCTTCCAGAAAAGTCCCGTTTCGTCAGCATTGAAAACTTTCTGATGTGAGTATCCGTTGTCTTCTATGATTTTTTGGAGTGCCGCTGGAAATTGTTCCCCCGCTTTATGATCTGCTGATGCTGCTTCTCCAACTAATTTCAAGTCGTGTAGTTTGAGACGTTTTTTGAAATTCTCAAACCACTCTTTGCTGGCTTGGAAATTGGACTTGGAATCAGGATTTTCACTAATCATATCATATCGTTTTTTTCCGTTAGCTCTTATCAACGCCGAGCTCAAAGGCAATCTCTTTTGCGCCATGTCTTCTATCCATAGTCCTAATGCTTTTTCAGTTTCTTCCAGCCCTTTGTTTCGAAATTGTCACAGTCCTTTTGCCGACGCTGAAGAAGAAGCTGCCACACTATCCCTTACAGAGGTCTCTTTTGATTTTATAGAACGAACAGTTGATTCAATTTTTTTTGTTTACTCAAGGGTTATTTTTCCGCGAATACACTAGTCCGACCTTAAATGTTAAATCTTACCTCATTTTTTTCACGCGAATAGTGAAAACCGAAAATGTCAAACCAGCGAATGTTAAGGGATTACTGTATTACCCTTGTACAGGTCGGGTGGCTCTGATAATTTTCAAAACTAATGGCCGATATCAAATAATTGAGTCATACCAAAAATTTTAGATGATATAGTTTGTTGCAAGTTATCTACTGTTAAATGCATAATATTTTCTGATCCCATTGACTACATCTTTCAATTAATTAATCTCTATGTAAGGTATTGGTTGATATATAAAAGTCAGTGTCACGAGCGGGATTCGAACCCACGACCTTCGGCTAAATACGCCCCTGCTCTACCACTTAAGCTATTGAGGCCAATCCTTCGGGCAGGAAGTTCGAACATGTTATGTTATTAATAAATAATTGTGTATTTTTTTTTTTACAATTGTTCGCATAACTTTGTCACTTTTTCAGATTTCCCATTTCTCTCCAAAGATTGTAGAAGAATCGGATGGTATTATAAGGCTGATGACCGGATTCGTTTCCATTTGACGCATACAAAATTTAGATGAATGGAGAAAAGGTCGGTGCTTGTGTTACTTTACCGACCACTTGGTTTTTGCACGAAAAATCTATTTTTAAGATGCATATGTTCTCAGCCTTTTAAGTCACAGACCTGCTAGTTAAGCTAAGTATAATTTTTTTTTAGAAAGATTTTCGTTGGATAAGTTTTATTGTTTTAATAACATTATTTAATATTTTCCTACCTTCAATCATCCACTAGTAAATTCAAAAATTCTCTCTCTCTCTCTCACTCCAAATTACCACAACACTTGTGACACGGGAAGGAAAAGTTGAATTTCCGAGGTAATCAGGAGTCCGCTTCTCAAAAGGTTGTCGTTTCCCTGTTCACTTTTTTGAAAAAGCCATCGGAACAAAAGTCAACGAAGTTAAAATTTGCGAGAACGTTTCCACGAGCTCGTAAAAACCACAATTTTTCAACAAATCGTGAATAACTCGAAAACAGTTGAGAATTTGAACTTTTCGTAAATAATGCAAAAATTGACACGTTCCCGAATTTTTATATTTAATTATGTATAACTGAGGCTAGGAAAACATTTCAAAAAGACAATTTTTTTAGCATACAATTTTCTAAAAAATGAGACCTAACACAGGCCTGTGACTTAAAAACCTGAGAAAGTACGCAATTTCAAATTTGGCCATTTTTCCTACAAAATCCAGGTGGGATATGTTAAGGGAATACTGTAGTACTCCAATAAAGCTAAAATTTGTCAGTGGAATATTAACCATTACCACGTATATTATATAACTAATTTCCTTGAAGGCCGAAATGGACTTATATTCCATTGGCATTCGCGCTAATAAGTACATTCACTCTTAGAATAAACAAAGGCGAACAACAAATAAGATTTCTACTTCATCTATATGCAATGAAACAGTTTTGTTCCTCCAATAATCTGACTGGAGGACCCAAATACACAATTCATACACGCTCTTTATATGGAGCCAAAGTATGACACCTTTTTGCTAGAATTCGACACATCGAGAAATTTTTTTCGCCGGACTTATCACCGGATTTCAACCTTACAAAGCTAATTCGATTTAGACCCGTACTCTTGACGGATAGGAGTTTTCCTGATCATATTTTTTTTTTCGAATCAGATAGCCGGAAGGTCAACTTTATTGTGAATTTTCCCGCTAAATTAAATAAAATCATGATTGTTTAGAGTTCGTCGTTTTAAACGTATTTATTAGACTATTGTTGAGACGAATTTTCAGGAATAGGCAACAATTTATCAATCGCAATTTTTATATGTTTAATTTAGTTGATATTTTTATTTAGAAGGGCCCACGTTGATGCTAAATTGGGGTATAAATTCTAAGCGGAAACTTATTGGATGCAATTACTCGAATCAAGAAAGTGAAAGCTGATATTCAATCGAGTGGAATCCTTTTAATTGGCAAGCAACATGATCTCTTTTTGGGTTTAGAGTGAGCCCGAGTCACAAATGAGAGGCGGGTAATTGGCCAAAATAATAAAACGACCCTTGTCCCCCTAAGGATGAAAACCACTTGAATTAAACGTTTCAAATTAAGGTTTTTAACCACTGTTCCTAAGGCCGCTTTGCCATCTTTAATTTACCCAAGCTGGAAACTTGGCTTTAAAATTTTTTGAACTGCTTTAAGAAAGAAAAATTTTACTTGGACGCAAATAAATTAGGTTTATTTCCCATGAATTGTGTTTATTCATAAGCTTAGTTATTTGGCGTAATGTTACGCTTGGATATGCTTTATATTACATAAAATACTCGCATATTACTTTGTATCATTTGGGTACAAGAGTGCAGAGACCCCTTCATTTCTTGAAGCCAAGGAATTGAATATTTGAGCCCCCTTTTCAGATTATAAAAAGAAGATTTTGATGGGAATTTGACTAAATTCGAAAGGTGGAGTTGAGATGGGAAGTTATTGTCCGAATGGATCGAAGTCACGATAGCTCAAGTGGCAGAGCAGCGGCGTATCAAGATCAAGATCGTTGGTTCGAATCCCAATCGTGACACTGACTTTTTATCTCAACCAAGACCTTACATAAAGATTAATTAATTGAATGAAGTCATTTGGTCGATAGGACCACGAACTCTAACGGATTTACTCAGAAAAGGTTCACCTACGAAAAAATAATTAAATTTATTTTGTATTACAAACTTACCACTGAATTTTAGAGAAGAATAAGTTTAAGAACAAACACAGAACCTTTCAGCGAGGAAATTGACACGGAACACAAACTAGAAATATTCACCTTGAAGACTTTAGAGATCGTAAAAAATAAAAATTGTTTGGATCGGTGCCATCAAGATTCTATAATGTGCGTAATTAAGCAAAAAATAAAATACTAATTTTTTCACATGAATGACCGTAGTATTTTTGATTTTTATTAGCATTTATTCTTCTTTAGTAGAAGTGGATTTCTGTGGAATAACTGTATCATAGAGTTTTGGCCTACATAAAAAAAAGGAAAGTTTGACAATTCCAAGGATTGTTAGTTTCACTTTCCCTCTGGTAACGGGATTAGGAAGGGTAAGCGATTCAAAAGGTGGTTTCAGATGGAAAAATGGTGTCCGAGTTGACCGAAATCACGTGCTCAAGTGGCGTATCTAGCCGAAGGTTGTAGGTTCGAATCCCGCTCGTGGCACTGGCTTTTCGATCTCAGCCAAAACCCTAATTAACGATTTTATGATTATGGAAGTGTAAATCTTACCGGGGTTGTAAAAATCGAGCCATTTAATTATTCTCCAGGGGGCCGCGGTAGCCGAGTGGTTAGCGTGAGAGACTCTCGGTTAGGAGACCCCGCGGTCGCGGGTTCGATTTCCGCCGTCGCCCCTGGCCTTTTTTTCATGATACCCTTATACCCTTCCCCCAAAAATCGAATTACGGAATAAATATATACAGCAGTCTGGCTAGATATGCTTAGTTCATGAGGTCATTAAAAAAAAAATTATTCTCCATTTATCATTGTAAAATTAATGGTTGGTGAAATAAGAGCAGTTTTAATCAATAAATTAAATTTAAAAAAAGTTCGATCGAACGTTTTCATTTCAAAAATACTTAAAACTAAATTATTCAAAATGGTAAAAATTTGATTACATTTATTTCTGTTTTTTTGTAAATATTTCAACATTCTTTTTATGTCTCGGTTGAAATGAAAAAAATTGGTGTCACGAGGGGGATTCGAACCCAAGACCTTCGGGTAAACTTCGGCTGACTTCGACCCACTCGGGCACCAACTACTCAACCTACATCCTTTCGAATTTTCCCGCCTTTTTGCCTTTTTTCATTTTAACCGAGACCTTATATAAAAAGAATAATCAATTGAAAGACGTAGTTTGGTCAGTCTCATCACTAAAAATAATGGATTTAATGAATAATTAAAGTTGTAAAGTAATGATAAAGGAACAGATATTTCTAAAATTTATTGAGCACTCAGAGTTTTCTTTCTAGTTGACTTCAAACCTGATAATTTTTCAAATTAATAATTCAAATATCGTGAGATGCGGTCTGGTGTGATGTAGGTATCAGAAAAACATTTACTTTATCGTGCCAACGTTTCGATCTTTTATTGAGATCATCTTCAGGGCTCAAAGTGTTTGTCTTCTGTGTAATTGTGCCATGTCGTGTTGAGAGTGCCCTTTTTTTTCAAATTGTGGAACTATATTTAATCGCAAAAAATTCGTTATAGCGGATAAAATAAATACAAGTTATTTTATTAACATTTTGAAAGATTTTAGAAAAATCTTGTTTCTTTGTGTTCACAATTGTGTTTTATATAAATTGCTTGCATTAAGCAAAATCTTAAAATGTTTCAATATTATGTAAGTATTCATTTCGATATTCAACAATAGAAATTTGATTATACGGTATAGAAGATCGAAAAGGGATAAAGTTATTAGGAAGCTTAGATTTTACAGTCCAGTAAATTTCTAAGGGGGCGCAAGGGGGATGCCTCAGGGAGATCTTTCCATACAAAAAAACCCCAGAAGAAAACATTGTAGGAACCCAAGGTCGGGTTAGAAAATGGCTGATTACGCCCATATAAATCAGGGGTCGCAGGGTAGGCAACGAGCTAATTTTCTTCTCGATACCCCTCCTCAGAAACGTCCTCACCCTCACAGGAAAAGGCATAATAAGGGGGATGTGGATAAAAGCGGCAGGGCGTTTCCAACGTACGATTGTCTGCTAATGAAACCCGGTGCCGGACCCGGCCGCTGAAACCAATCAACGGACGGCCAATGGACTTCGTTTGCAGATAGCGAGCCCCCAGGCCGCCCCTATTTCCTACCCCCGACTCGCCGCTGCCCGCACCCTCTTCCTTTTAGGCTCGTCGACCTTTATTCAACGTTAATTTATACGGATATTGGATTTCAACTTTTTTTTTTTTGAACTTGTACTACACACTGAATGTCGGGCACTGTTTTTAATCCAATGTTGTAAAATCCATAATTTAAATTATCTTGAAATATTTTAATTTGAAACTTTTCCCTTTGGCTTCACAAGATAAGGATTTTACCGACACGCTTCACTCCCACATGCTAATTTCACAACTTGACCTCTCACCATAATAGGAATAATTGTAACAAATGATGACTTTATTTCCCTTAAACCTTTCCATTTCTGTACTTACTATGTTTTAATACAGAAATTAATTTTCCTTTACCCATGTAGTTCATTTTTCCATCCCAGTCACCATACTACAAACCTGAGTTTGGTTGTCGCACTCTTCCCAATTGTTAAAATTTTAACTAGAAATTTAGAAAGACTTAAATAAAAAGTTTAAAAGTATTTAGTCCCTATTTAATTTTTTTTTCATGATAATTTCAAAGGGTGTTTTCTCCAATATCATTTCACTCTTTCTGTAGGGTTGTAAGCAGTTCTTGTTGTAAAAGTGGAAAGAACGAACTTAAATGAAAATTAAGCGTTCTATGAAACTTTTTGAATCAGCGTTGTAATAGTTTTTTCACGATTAGAATATCACGGAGAAAATACGCAGTTAAGACTTGGGACTAGCTAAGTCTTTATGTTTTTTTTTCTTTTGTTTGTAAAATTCTGATTCATCAACAAACTCACTTATTTATCTACCTGTTACTTAAAAACTTATGAAGTTATTTATCCACTAACTTACTGATTTGTTAATTTATTCAACTGTTAATTTTTTAAATTATTAATTTATTACTAATTTGTTCAATTAACTTATTTATTTAATTATTTGAAGTCACTTATTACGTTATTTAATTTAAACTAAATTTTTCATCGTTTATCCTATATTATACCAACTTATTAAGTTAATATTTTTATTTTGTGTACATATGTATATGTTGTAAGTGGTAAATTTTTTCGTGCTCTGACCAAAAGACTGTACCGGGGGGAGTTAGATGGTTGGGCGGCTCTGGGGGCCACAGGTCACGGAGTCAAGAGCTTCTCCGGCGACGCCGGTGGGCAACCGGTGGTTCAGGGCTCCCGGTTCATCCATGCCCTCCGCATGAGGACCAATTCAATGGGCACGAGAGAGGCGTTGAGACGGGCTGACTCGAACACGCCGGCCGAATGCAGGAAGTGTGGGGCCGGCAACGAGACGCTCTCTCACGTCCTCTCCACGTGCCCGGAGAATCACGCCAAGATAGTGAGGAGACACGACGAGTGTCTCCAGGTCCTCGTCGCCGGTCCCCGTGACTCCGGCTACCAGGTCGCCGTCGAAGCTCCCCAACGAGCCACGGATGGATCAATTCTCCGGCCGGACGTCGTGGCCACCGCCGAGGATGGGATAATCGTCCTAGACCTCGCGGTGGCATACGAGACCGCAGGCGCGTTGGATGCTGTGGCGGACCACAAGGCAGAAAAGTATAGGGTATTAAGGGATGCCCTCACGCAGCTGCACCAAAAACCCAATTTTTTGGCGGCTGGTGTAGTAGTGGCGGCAAGAGGATGCATCCCTGGGCGTACAAAGGCGACGCTCAGGTACCTCGGCATTAAGGAATTGCCGAGGCTGCTCCTTACCCTTTCCCTAACGGCCTTGAGGTCCTCACTCTCCATTGCCTGCAGCCACATGGATCGGGAGCGCAGCTTCTTAGCCACCCGACCAACGGCACCGGCCGTTGAGCGACCTACCAACGGATGCGACTGACCTGGCGAGTTTATGGGACCCACGAACGGTGCGGACTAAGAAAGTCGTAAGGAGGTCCGCACCCCAGGAAGCGAAAACCGGCAGAGGCCGGAAATAGGTAAAATTGTTCAGTTTATCAGGGAAAAAAATAGTTTTCGCAGTTTTGAACAATGACGTAATCTTTTTGTTAATAAAAAAGGATTTGTTATTATAAGGTTAAACGGGTTTTTTGTGAAAGTTTTCCCATCAACAACGACAAAAATATTTTTCAGCAGGTATGGTACTCAAATGGAGATATGCTAAAGAGGACGCATAGGGCTCCGCCACTTTCCCCCTCAAAAGTACGTTAGCACGCAAATTATTTATTGTTAGAAAATGTCACGTCGAATAAATTTCATTTCATTTAATACTAGCTTGGAATAAGGGATTTTAATGAAATATTTTTCGATGATACTAGGCCAAATAATTTGGCCATGTGCTCAGTATTTTTGGTATTAGCGAAAAATACGATTTTAAATTATTTTTTTTATTATTGATTGAAATATGGTTTTCTGCCTTCGAGGTAGGTTTGAAAATTTTGGAATTTGTTGAGAGAAGAAGCAGGGTTTTATTAACGCTCAGCTTACTACTAGACCTACCAGAATTTTGTTTCGCGTACCTTTAGTCTTTAAGAATTTAATTTATTAACACACTAACAAAAAAAGCCTCATACTTATTCATCCGGATTTATATGACAAATTCATTTTGATTAATTTGGATATGTGTTTCGTTGTCTCTATACTATGTTAGCTTTTATTTTGTGTTTATTTTTTCTCAACTTATCAAACAATTAAGGTGTAATTGAGTAAAAATCCATCCAGTTTTTCCAAGTATTTTCTTAGAAAATTTATTATTTTATTTATTTTTTTAACAATTGATTTGAATAAACCAGACGAAAGTAACACTATTTTCTTGGTTATTCTACATCAATCTGCGTAATTATTTTTAAAAATAAGATATAAAAGAATATTAAGAAAAATAAAAAAGCCTAAAAAAAAATAGAAGAAATATTATATTTATGCTGGAGAAAGTTATGACTTTTTTTAGATTTTTTTTCTAGGCACTGTGAAAAAGGAGTAGCTTTAAAAAATGTTGACAAATTGACAAAACATCTACATACACTTTTCTAGCTCAATATTCTTAAAATATAAAATCGTTAATATATAAAATTACAGCCGTTATTTACACTAATTTTCGGTTAAATTAATGAAAGGAAAAAACATTCTGTTTGCCTGTATCGAGAGTGGGTTTGTACGATTAGGCAGGTGCATTCTTTTATCCTCATTTGCTTGTTCATTGTTTACACATTTAATTTGCGTATTTTTGTACGTGTATATATTTTTTTGCATGCGTTCACAAAATAAATGCGCGTACGTGTGCAATCAAAACGGTTTATTTTTACTCTGTTGAAACACTGTTCCGCACGACAGATCAACTCTGCGGGTTTAGTATCTTCCGACCCCGTGTATTCTAATAATAAAAAATTTTACAGGTTTTTTTTGTTCGTTTAGAAATTTTTAGTCAAATAGTTCAAAACTAATGCAATTCTTGATTTTTCTAATTTCTTATGTACCATATTAAATGTTGATGACGCTTTCAGTTCATGTTTTTATTTAAAAAAGACGGATGGTTTTTTTTTTATAGTGAACGTATTACTATGATAAGAGATGATTTGACTTGTAGAATAAAGTCTTATTTTCCGAGGGTAATCTAGAAGAAAATTAGTTCATTCTTGACTCTCAGGAAGGGTTTGATTTATTGGCCTGGAACGAAGCTTGTTTTAACGCCACGATGTTTTCAAAAAGCTCGTCAATTTGACTTAAATTTTGATATTTAAGTTTTGTTAAGATTTTAACAAAACTGATTTCATCCCAAAATCAAAATAGTAGGAAGTCATTCACTTATCAGTTTATGATGTCTCGTTAAATTTCTTTGTCATATGACAATTTGATGGATTGCCAATTGCCAAAGCGTGTCGTGCAAACTTTTCTTACATCCTACCGTTCAGATTCTAAAATTTTTTAAAGTTCCAAGGAAAACGTTAAAAATTTTTTATTTGTTTGCTAAACATTCTTTGAAACTATGATATAACATAATTTACATGTTATCAGATTATAAGCAACAAAACGATACAGTTAGCCGGCGCGGTAGCCGAGTGGTTAAGGCGTCAGACCCGGTCGTGGGTTCGATCTCCACCGTCGACTCTGGAATTTTTCTGACGCCTAAGCGGACCGGTGGCCGCAATTAAAAGAAATTGACACTCATCAATGGAAGGGGCGGGACTGGATCTCAGCGACCCTGAACCTGATCCCGACCTCCTTCAAAAACGAGTTTCTTCGTTGAAGAACACTGGTACAACGGGGGCTCAAGTTCACTGTGAGCCCTCCCCCAAAAATGGAGCCGAGGTATGGCTGTACAGCTGCAGTGCTCAGGAGGGTACTCCTCCAGTCCCTGGTATCCATCCATCCATCCAAATAGACTTGAGTAAATTTATGACAAAATTATCAATAAATAAATAGTTGCTCTTCAGCTTTCGATCATTTTTGCCATTCTGGTATGAAATTCAAATGCAATGATTGATAGCCTAATGGATCTTTGGTCATTAAAATTATTTAAACAATAGCAGATGATCCCTATAGTTGTTTATTGACTAGGACAATAGAACTTGGTCAATATCGTGCTGAAACGATCCTAATTTTTTATTGAGCACGTTTATTTTTAAATAAAAGTTTTTTTGATTTTATTATTTTTGTTTTGTTCCACACAAGTACACCAAGTTTTTACAAAAAAAGTTTAAAATAAAAACAAAAACTTTTTAAACGTTATTTATAAAGATCATAAAGCATTTATTCATTATTGATATATAATTAAAATTAATATTTATTTTTGAATTATTTAGGACAAATGTATTTTGATGTTTGTCCATGAACGATCCGATGAATACCACTTCAACCGGCAGGGGTCGTGTACTTAGGATTTTTTTTTTGTTGATGTCGTCAGTCCTGCTATGAAATTTCATTACCGTCCGACACTACGGGTGTATGTCAGATAATAAAAAGTTAGACGAGGCCGTTTGCTGCTAATTTAACAGGACCAAGGCAATGAAAACGTTTACGGCCTGTGTTCAAGTTCAGTCGTTTCTTGTCACGTCTGTCATGTCAGTCAAGATTATCCAAATACTAAAAGAATTTCGTTCGTAAAACGCGCTGTAAAACAAAAATCAAAAGATTTGAAAATAAATATAAGCAAATTTAGTAGTGGTTTTTGATGGTACAGATAATTTTTAGATTTTTTTATTGCTTGGAAAAGTGTTACTTCAAAAATTTAATTTTTTTTAAAGTTAACATCCGGTGGCAGAAAAATTTTATATCGTAAGAAAATCTTTTCAATCCAACAGATTTCTTTACTTATTATTTCTATTAAACTAAATATTATTTTTTCATAGAGTTTATTCTATATATTAGATTATGAATTTTAAAAGTGCTTCAAATAAGATTTGATCGTTTAACCTTACAACACACACCAAAAGCTTTTTGTAACAAACAATTTTTCTCAAATAAAATAAATATCAAACCAAGCTCTAAAGTTTTTAAGACTAGAATCGGTCGGAAACTAGAAAATAGGAACTCGATCGAAAATTTCGGTCGTCCTAAATTCTATTGTTTCAAGCTCCGTACATTTTTCTTAAAACATTTTTATTTGTCGAATTTTTTTTATTTCAAAGGAAAAAAAGTGTCAAATAATCTTAGCCTTTTACACACGCGCCCAAATTTGCTGTATAAACAAAATTGTAAAAGCTGTCACAAATTTTATAAAAAATAGAGGATACATTTTTTCCACACTCCTAGTTATAAATGCGTAGTATACATTAAATAAAAGGTAAGAAATAATTTATTAAAATCTATTTTGAGCAAATTGTCCTAAAAACGGTTACCGTTTTGGATCCCAATGAACAAGTAAATGACCTTTAATACCATTAAATCATTGAAATATTGAAAAATTTATATTTTGATTCTTAGGCAAAAACCAAAAAATTTAAAAAAAATGCTTATTAACATTTAAACCTTTGAAGGGCAATTGAATTTTAACAATAAATCCATCAATAAGAACGCAATAACACTTTCTAAAGATGTAGATCGTAATGCTTTAAAAAATATTTATAAAAAATTTAATTTAATTGAAATTTATTTTCTCTATAATGTGTAGAGATTAGTGACCGTTAACGGATAATTATTCAAATATCGTGAGATGCGATCTGGTGTGATGTAGGTATCAGAAAAACATTTTCTTTATCGTGCCAACGTTTCGATCTTTTATTGAGATCATCTTCAGGGCTCAAAGTGTTTGTCTTCTGTGTAATTGTGCCATGTCGTGTTGAGAGTGCCCTATATCTTTCTCTATAATAATAGGCTATGAATTAATATTTAAAATCGAAACTAATGTGTCATGTGAAAAGTTTGCATCGATAAAATACAAACATTTGTGACTATAACGGATTAGAGGTGACGATTCATTTTGGGGTGTTTTTTAGGGGATGAAAGTGGACTTTCGGCCTTTCCATATTATTTACCTGTCTGTATCAAGTAGGTCCTTAAGTGGTTGCTATTTACAAGTAAAATCACAAGAATGAAAAGATAACACTGCCCTGTTAGAAAACTGCATAAACTACTATATAAAATTTCCAGCGAAATTGGGTAATGAACTATTGGGTTGTCCGGAAAATAATGCAGGATTTTGGTATTAAACAAAAAAAAGAAACTAGTTACTTTAAAGCAATGTTCTTTAATCAAAATAATTTCCCATACTCTCAATACATTTCTCACAACGTGTTGGTAACTTATTAATTCCGTCTGAGTAGAATTCAGAATTTTTAGAATTGATAAAGTCAATAAATGCATTTTCCAGTTCCGTTTGATTTTTGAATATTATGTGTTGTAAGTAGTGGTCCAGGTGTCTAAAAAAATGGTAGTCAGTAGGCGAGAGGTCCGGAGAGTAGGGTGGGTGAGGCAAAGTTTCATAGCCAAGCTCCAATAATTTTTGTGACGTTACACGTGACACATGGTCGAGCGTTGTCATGCAACAAACTTTTCCACTTTTCCAATCGCCTTGAGGTGGTCAGCGACGGTCGTTTTACTGACTGTGAGTTGCTCTGCAAGTTCTCGAACAGTTGTTTTGGGGTTTTCTTCCACCACTGATCGCAGAACATCATCATTAAGAGAGGAAGGCCTTCCACGACCTTCTTCATCTTCAAGGCTGAAATTTCCCTCCCGAAATTTTTTAAACCACCTTTGCACAGTGCACTCATTAACACAACCCTCGCCCCAGACTTGGTTAATGTTTCTAGCCGTTTGGGCTCCGCTTCGGCCGAGTTTAAACTCGTAAAAGAAAATCGTACGAAATTCTCGCTTTGACATTATAAGGATGACTGAATTATTTCCAAGTAGCGGAATGCTACAGAGGTAAACAAACAATATCATTTGGAAGAGGATTAATAAGTGTTGACATTCATACAAATGAGTAACCTGTAAACGTAAACAGAATATTTTATATAGATTTTTTTTAATGAAAACTTAAAATCCTGCATTATTTTCCGGACAACCCAATATAATAAAAATTCATACTGAATAAATAAAAAAAAAACTGATATAGAGAAATAAGAGCCAAGTAATTGTGAAGGTCAATCGTTTTAAAAATCACCGTTCGGAGAAATATTAATTTGTTGAAAAATAACTGTAAAATTTGGTCACATCTTTATGTTGTTCCTAGAAATTAACTATTTGCAATTTCCCAAATCTTCCATTACAAAATCTCGATATAATGTTAAAAATTATTTGTTCTAATAGGCAAAAGGAGAAGAATTACTTTTTGGCTTTCTTTTTACCAATTAAAATCGAAAAATTGCTGCATTCTTCGTAATTAAAAAAAAAGTACAATTTTACCCTCAGTAAAGGGTTTTCTTAATAAAACACCCAAAGATGAATAGGAGTTTTGTTAAAAGAGACACGAAAAATAACCAAATCACACACACAAAAAAAAAAAAAAAAAAAAAAAAAAAAAAAAAAGCTCGGTTTTGATAAAACTAACAGAACAAAATAGTCCCAAAAAATGGCAAATGTTTGTCTACTTTTTGAGGAATTTATTACCAACAAAATTGTTAAAACTAAATTTGTAAAGTATTTTGCTAAAATTGAAGATTTCGGCTCTCTCGACCAAGAAAAGTTGAACAAAATTAAAATATATTTAGTAGAATTAAAATTAAAAAAAAAGTACTTTGTCTTTTATAAAATTTCATACAGTTTACATTGTCATTTATAAATGAGCAATTATTAATTAGTTAATAATTAATCATTTAAAATTTCGACACCTGGAAGCTAGCCTTATTCTAATAATAGTTTATTGGAATAAAATCTTATGATAAGAACGTTAAGAAGAGATTTTCAATTAATTAGTACTTTTGAAAGATGTCGGTTGAGATAAAAAGTCAGTGTCAAGAGCGAGATTCGAACCCACGACCTTCGGCTTGAAACGCCGCTCTCGCTGCTCTACCACTTGAGAGTATTTAACAGAAGGTCGTGGGTTCGAATCCCGCTCATGACATTGATTTTTTCATTTGAACCAATTCCTTTGAAAAATTATTAATTAATTGAAAAATTTTCATTGGTCAATCGGACCACGAACTGTAATGGGGTTAAGAAGAGTGATGATGGGATTGCTCCCGGGTTCGATTGGTAAAGCTATCCCTGAAATTTTTTACTTTTTTTCATCCATTTGAAATATTTAGTTTATTTCCGTATTGAAGACATAAGGAAAAAAGTACTTTGCGATATTAAAACTAGGAAGTTCATTTCTTGTCCTGGCGTGCGTAGAAAATTGTCTACAACGAAAACAGTTCTTCTGCTTTGAAGATAAATAATTTGTATTCTCATGTGCAATGATGGAAGTGAATTTATGTTTATACCAAAAACTGTGACAGACTGTTTTCCGTACACTCTAATTTATAACGGACCCGTATTGTCGTTTGTTTAACTTAATTACCTACAGGATCGGTCGACGTAGAAAGGCGCGCCATTGGGACCTATGCATAACTAATGCTCCCACCTGGCCCGTTCCTCGCTCCAAGACATAAATTCCGCAAAGTTTTTCCAACCCCTTTCCACGCCGCCCACCGACCGGACCGGACCGGCGTTGAGTACTACTGATTTGTTCAACGACGGCAATAAGAAAAGGAAAGTTTACATAATTCATTTCCCCCTTTTTCCCCCCGGCATCGCCCTCTTTCTATCAATATTCATGTTTGGTGATGTACCGTAACCTTTCATGTCCTAGTTCAATTTCCATAATTTAAACCAACGTTTGTTTCACTCTGCCAAACTGTTTCTTTTTTTATCTTTCGCTCATCGTATTATACTAGTTTTTCTATAAATATTTCAGTGGGCTATGCTTTTTCTTTTCATCTTTATCATATTGGTCTTATCCATCAAGTGACTACCAAATTCAAACTGAAAAAATGCTCACAAGTTACTAGTTATAATGACCCTTAACCTAATATGTATTAATTACCTACGCATTAGGAGTTCTTCATTTAGTATTTGTAACTTTGCTACTAAGTCACTTACTTGACAAACTGAGAGTATGTATTTTGTCCAAACGGAAACCTAGTTTTATCTCTAACAACTTTTTTAAAAAGGTTTTTATGCTCAATTGGCGTAATAAAACGTGGAAATAAATTAAAATGATACTAAAGGAACACTAGAAAGTATTAATTCACTATTTTCGTGGTCCGCTCGACCAATTAATACTTGACAATTAATTACGGTCTTTAGTTGAGATGAAAAAAAGTTAATGGCACGAGAGGGATTCGAACCCACGACCGCTAGATAAGCCGCTGCTCTACCACCAGAGCTACCGTGACCTCGATCCACTCGGACATCAACTCCCCATCTCAACCTCGAATCCCTCTCGTGCCATTAACTTTTTGTGTTCATCTCAACTAAAAACCGTAACTAACTAAAAAGTATTTTTAACTTTACTTACTTGACAGACCTACATTAAGTATTTTCTCCAAGAGAAATCTAGTTTTATCTCTAACCACTTTTTTAAAAACCTGGCCTAATGAAACATGGAAACCAATCGAGATGGTAACAAAGAAAAAACATTTACTTCAGAATTTTTTAAAACTTAATATTTGATGTAGGCTTTACAAAACTGTCCTATAGACTCACAAATTTTATTTTGGTTTTATCCGAAGATACATATTTTTCAAAATTTTTCTTTTTTTTTAATGCACAGTAAATTAGATATCTCATATGGACACAGAGTTTATGACCACTTTCAAATTTGAGAGTACGCGAGAATTCCCTTGATGCGCACCGGCTCCGGCAGACGAGGAAGGCGTGGCGACCAGAGAGGTGGCTTCTTTTTTTGTGGTTTGCGCCGTCCTTTTTCCCCGGGGACGACAAGTAGACGTTTTCTGCATTCAGCGGCCCTTTTTTGGAGTGAAGAGATCTTTCTAGGCGTCGGACTGGACACCGGCTTCATACGAGTTCGACAACCATTCGGCTTGGACTTTCAACGAGCTGCGGAGTAATCACTCGTCCAGAGAACATTTTATTTTCATTTGTTCATTTGTCTTAATTGATTTTTTTTATTGTTGGCGGAACAATGTTTTTTGTTTTTTAAATTTTTTTATAAAAAGGCCTTAATCAGTACTGTTCATTTTTAAATATAGAAAAGATACGTATTTTGTATTATTTAATTTTAATTAAAAAAAAGGGAATTATTATTATTTTGTATTTAATTCCTGTAGTTATTTTTCTTTCTTAAAAGGCCTGGAACAACTATCCTGTTCCCACCACGACAATTTTTTATAAATTTTTTTAAATATTTATTTTTATAATAAATATATTACATTCTATATGGTCTAACTCTTTCTTAAGAAAGAATGGATCAATAAAATATGAAATAGACTTATTGAAAATTCAATAAAACAATCGTCCCTTTATAACCTCTCCTCCAATCTACCGTTCACAATCCTTGTTCCTCCAGTACTCCTCTCATATACAGACAAGACCGCCTTCCATTCAGCCAACCTAGACCAAGCAGCCTTTAGAAACCTCCAGCATTTTCTCCCGTTTTTAGAAGATTAAAAAAAAAGTGAGGTTCAGAATCAACAAAACCTAGCATGGATAACACAAGCTCAAAGCATGGATGAAGCCATGCAGGTGACAAAACCAACTTGTGTTTCTACTGTCGGGGTTTTGACCGTATATGAAGCTTTCCTCAGCACTTGGAAAAACTATTTAGAAAACTTTACAATTGGTCGGGACATCCGGCCGAATGCTCGACTGTAGAAAGACACCTGCATGGCTTCATCCCTGATCTCTTTGTTTTAATAATTAAAAGCCGATACTCTACTCTCAACGGTAGTAAACAACCTTCAAGTTTTGTTGTATCACCTCTTCTTCAGTTTACAACAGCTCGGTTTCAACAAGAAACTTCACATAAGCAAACAAAACACTTTCGGCAAACCAAGACCCAAAAGACCTTCCTAAGCTTACATTACCATCTGTACTTTAAAAAAAAAAAAAAAAATGGTTCAAGATATCACACTCAATCTCGGCACTAACCTTCACACTGTGTTGTATTAATTTTTCTCCAGTCAAAAAAAACAAAAACAATAAATAGACGCCATTCTTAGGTCAGAATAATAAAAAAAAAAAAAAAATAGACGCCATTCTTCCAGCGTAATCAGATCCAGCAGCCTTCAGGAGCGACCCATGATTATCTTTAATTTTTGTAAATTTTTTTTTCCAAAGTGAAGATCGAACGAAATTCAATTTTTATCAAATAAACTTCACTAGACCTTCAGTCAACTTCAATTTGTTCTAATAACAGAAACCAATGTCCTCTGCTATTTGTGACATCGGAAATAGATCTTATTGGAACCTTATGACTAGACTCAAAAGAATATAGCACGACAAATTAAATTAACAGTTCACTTACTGTTAAAAGAACGCGTTATCTGCGACCAATATGCGTTCAATTTTCTAACCTCCAAATAATCCTGTAACGCCCTTCAGTCTTAACCCCTTCGAACCATGTTGAAAAGTTGAACTATTCCACTTTGCCATTCGATCAAATCTCCAAATCTCAATGATAATCGAAACTGTAAGAAATCCATTATTTCCATAAAACCCCGGACCTTCATCCCCCTGTTCCGATTGTTTTCGCACCCCCTCCCGACAATCCGCTACGACGCCGTCTCGCGATTTTTTTTTCTAATGAGAACATTAAGTGAATATTTTTAAAGAATTCCTTCTTTTCATTCCTATAACGTAAAACTCATAAATAAGAATGATTTTTACTAGAATGCCTCTACTAACACAAATAAAAAAAATGTTTGATGTAATTACGGTTTATATCCTTTTTTATGTCTGTTATATCTACGACATGTGTTTATTGTAACCATTTCCTTTTTTTTATTGTTTTATTTGTCTGCTTTTGTTGTTTTTCATCATAAAATTTTATGTAACATTTTATGCGAGAATGGGCGGAGGGATGGAGCTCGATCAGCGGATGTGCGATATCATCTTTCCTCATCGGCCGCGTTACGCCCCAGAAACGATTTATAACCTCTAACCCAATCCAGCTCACTTTTAATTATCCGGCTTATGAGGAATATGGGAGTCAAATTGACAAGTTTCCGATGATCCGTCGGCCAATCCGTTTAGCGGTCCCGTTACCCTTTTAACTCAATCAGTTTCCGTCCCGAAAATAGTTACTTGTAGTTCCCACTGTCGAAATAGAACGTTCTAATTAGTATTGGAACAACACGTTACAGAAAACAAGTTTGACCCAGTTTCACAAGTACAATAACGTGAGGGAATTTATCGAGGCAGTTTCTTTGACTGCCCCGCCGCCCTTCCCACCGTTTATTCACGGGGTGTTCATGCCACCCTCTTTCCGTGTTTTCTCGTCCCTTTTTTACCCCTTTTCTACCGGAGACCGAACCGCAATAAACTTTGGGACTCCATTTCTTATGTTCTCCACATAACACGAGAAAATAATGTTTTCAACTATGTTTCCACCGGTTTGTTGTTTTATACTTATTTATTTAATATGAACATCCCTACAAAATATACACAATTGAAAAGTTTCATTATTTTTTCCTAAATTTAAATTTAACCCAAGGATTTTTAATCAGCCTAACAATTCATAAACAAGCACATAAAATTTGAGTCAAATAGATTGAAAAGTATTTCAGTAAATTGTCTGTGTTCTCTGTGGAAAATATTGTATTTCTTCTACATTTCTTTATATAAAGAAAAAGATTATAATTTTTACACCAGCATTCGAGGTTGGTTAACAATGTTTTCAGGAAAAAAAATCAACATTGAACATGTTGAGATTACAGTAATAAACTGTGGAAAAACTATCCATTACTCATGGCTCCAAGAGATGACATGAATAGGATGTTTGAATTCAATCAAAAATTCCGAACACATCTGGGCATCAAAAAGGAATGGGAAGGAACGGAAATCAACTCCTATAAAAATGGCACCATCCTTTGGTTCACAGATGGATCAAAGATACAAGAAGGTACAGGAGCAGGAGTATTTGGACCTGGCATCAAATACTCGGAACCCATGGGAAAACTCACCAGTATCTTTCAAGCAGAGATTCACGCAATAGAAAGATGTGTCCAATTCAACCTAGATAAAGGATACAAAAACAAGAATATAGCTACCATGTCAGATAGCCAAGCACTAAGTGCAAACATCATTATTTCAAAGATGGTGCTGAACTGTAAAACCAAATTAAATTTACTAGGTACGCAGAATAAAGTAAGCCTCTGCTGGGTCCCAGGACAGATGGGTGTAGATGGCAACGAGAAAGCGGACACCCTTGCAAAGAAAGGACCTGAACCCTTCTGTGGCATAGGAATCCACACTATCAATGAACATGTCAGACAGAAGGACAAAAAGAAAATAAGGGAACTCTGGAATTCGCTTATTGGACATAAACAATCCAAGAATTTTCTAACCAATTTCCGGAAAGAAAGAAATCACGGAATGTGTCAAAGGAAGCAGGAATAGACTGCGAATCCTAACAGGATTCCTAACTGGACACTGTAGACTAAATGGACATCTAAAGAAAATGGGAATAATCCAGGATGGCACATGCAGATTCTGCAAAGAAGCAGAGGAAACACCAACACATCTGCTAACAAACTGCGGAGCGACATTAGCCCGTAGGAGGAAGTGTTTTGGGACGTACAATGTGACCATAGAAGAGCTTCAACCAATAAAACCGGGCCTATTAATCAAATTCCTTGATGAAATAGGACTCACCGATGTGCTTTAGGCAGAGAACGGGGGATACAATAGCTCTTAAAGGGCGCAGTATACACACCCTGACATATCATCATCATCATCATCATCATCATCATGTTGAGATTAACAGCAAGAAGAGAAAATCAAGAAGAAATGTCGTTTATTAAGAATACAAACAAGAAAGGGCCAAGAAGTTAGCCTTGATAAACTCCACAATGGGAGAAATTATATATAGACTGTAGAAAGTAATTTACCATGTACCAGAGAGAAAATATTTTCTGGTTACTAAAAATTTTAATTAAACACTTTTCCTTTTGCCAGTTAGATAGGAAAATAGGGACAAAACCAATCTTCAAGAATACAAAATATATACATAAAAAAACAGCAGGATATATCCTTTGCACACAAGTATTTTTTGGCAAAGAATTATTATTTCACAGCTTGCCTTCTCCTACTTAAATAAAAACAATGCCATTCTATAAAAGTGGAAAGTTAATAAGTAGAAAACAACTGAAAATAATAGTTTCTAAAGAATAAAGAATAACAAAGAGAAGTCTTGAAAAATTCAAAAAGCGGCATAAATATGATAATTTTAAAGTTTTTGCTCGGCCATTTAGACATAAATGAAGCAATTTCAAATCATTGCGAAACGAATGTATGGAAACATAAAGAAAACAGTTTATTAAATGTTTAACAAGAACGGAGGAGGCGTCTGTGGCCGCAAGGTTCAGTCTTTGGACACGGCTCTCATCTCTGCAAGGTAAAGGTCCCGGGCTCGAATCCAGCGGCCATGCTACAAAAATATTGATCTTTCAAAAGTTTGGATTCTGCCTTTTTAATAAGAATTAAGTAAGTTCAAAATAGTGGACAATGAATACAGGGGAAACAATAGATTATAAATAGTATCTTATCTTGTTACCATTGTACGCAGTTCTTTAGGTTCTAAAAAATTTACTTTTCATCTTAACTGATTCTGTTTCTCAGGCGAATACAATCGACATACATTTAATAAAAATTAGTAATTTTAAGGAAGTCCTTTCTCGTTGTCAAGAATAGAGTAAGTTAATATAAAAGATATCGTTTATAAGGATGTGAAACAAGAAAGGGCCTAGAAGCGAGCCTTGAAAAACTCCAGATTGAACAAAATAATTTTTTACATTAACTGATAATTTACTAGCTTTGTTTCTGTCAATTAAATACAAATGAATTTTAAAATAGGTCAAGACAAAAGAGAAAAAATGGCAAATAAATGAAAATATCGTTTATAAACAGTTTAAACAAGAAAGGTCCTAGAAGCGAGCCTTGAAAAACTCCAGATTGAACAAAATACTTTTGTAGATTAACTGATAATTTGACTTCTTCGTCTCTGTCATTTAAATAAAACTGAATTTCAAAAGAGGCCAAAAGAGGAAAAAATGAAAAATAGATGGAAATATCATTTATAACAGTATAAAGAAGAAAGGTCCCAGAAGCGAGCCTTGAAGAACTCCAGGTGGAACCAAACACTTTTGTAGATCAACTGATAATTTACCAGTTTTGTTTCTGTCATTTAAAAAGAAATTAATTTTAAAATAGGTCAAGTCAAAAGAGGAAAAACGGCAAATAAATGGAAATATCATTTATAAAGAGTTTAAACATGAAAGGTCCTAGAAGCGACCCTTGAAGAACTCCAGGTGGAACAAAATACGTTTTTAGATTAACATGATAATTTACCAGTTTTGTTTATGTCATTTAAATATAAATTAATTTTACAATAGGTCAAGTCAAAAGAGGAAAAATGTCAAATAAATGGAAATATCGGTTATAAACAGTTTAAACAAGAAAGGTCCTAGAAGCGAGCCTTGAAAAACTCCAGATTGAACAAAATACTTTTGTAGATTAACTGATAATTTGACTTCTTCGTCTCTGTCATTTAAATAAAACTGAATTTCAAAAGAGGTCAAAAGAGGAAAAAATGAAAAATAGATGGAAATATCATTTATAAACCGTTTAAAGAAGAAAGGTCCCAGAAGCGAGCCTTGAAGAAATCCAGGTGGAACAAAATACGTTTTTAGATCAACTGATAATTTACCAGTTTTGTTTTTGTCATTTAAATAGAAATTAATTTTAAAATAGGTCAAGTCAAAAGAGGAAAAATGGCAAATAAATGGAAATATCATTTATAAAGAGTTTAAACATGAAAGGTCCTAGAAGTGAC
>CM077112.1:6482419-6500338 GCA_039619505.1 Cimex hemipterus | reverse complement strand
AGAGAGAGAGAGAGAGAGAGAGAGAGAGAGAGAGAGAGAGAGAGAGAACTTGAGAAGGTGTATATATATATTATATTTAATTAATATATTTCAATTAATTCAGGTTTTTAGTTGAGAAAAAAGTAGCTCAAGTGTGTGAGCAGCGAGGAACGGTTTACCTAGCCGAATGTCGTGTGTTCGAATCCCGCTCGTAACACTGACTTTTTTCTCAACTAAAAACGTTAATTAATTGAAAAATATTAATTGGTCAAACGGACTACAAAAACTAGTGAATAAAATAATTTATATTGGACTTCTTTCACCATAAACTAATGAAATAGAACTCTCCTGGAAAACTAAGATTTTAAACCAATATGGCAACACACATTTTTTTGAAACCTAAGTTTTCTCTAAAGTATTAAACGGCCCCTATATGAGGAAGAGTCCAAGAATCCAAACATCCCCCACGTTAAAACTTGTCAAATAAATAATCAATCATATTTTGCCGTTTTTTCCAACTCTCTCACTCTACCGAAACGTCAGGAACCCTACCATCGGTTATCTGGGTAACGAAGTTATCTCAGATATTAATGACAAAAATATTTATCGACCGTCTTCTATTAAAAAAATAATTGTAATATATCTCGAAATAATCAGCTTTGTTATTACAATGGAAACCTTTTAAATAGAAAAAAAAACCTGTTCGGCCAACAATGCTGGCTGGAGTGCTTACGGTCAGGAGACTTTCTTGAGGACTTATTAATTAATTTTTTTCTTAATTGCTGTTGAATTTAGTGAAATGACTTCTTGAAATACTTGGCTTCAATAATTGACTCGGTATTGAAAAATGTTGGGGATAAAACAAAAACAACAACATGAATTATAAAGAATGAGATACTAACTTTTTCAATTTGATCAAGTCTTTAAAAATAATAATTAATTAAAAAATAACAAGTACCAACGAAAACCTTCTTTTATGGAAGTTAAAGAATTTGGTTTGAGGCAAGATGATAGCTAAAATCTGCGAACCATTGAACAAATGAAAACGTAATTTTGTTGATTCCTATCTAAAATAAGTGTTCAAATTATAAATAGGAAAAAAAAATCACACTTAAACATTGTGAACATTCTTATTCTGGTCTGTGAGGTGATGAATCTATCAGCCAGGTTTGCCCATCCTTGCTGATTTTTCGACCGGCGGTTTGGTGGAGGTTTTCTGTGAAGTAAAGATTTAGTTGTAACGTCTTCGGGAGGCTGCGTTTTAGCATCTTTCATCGGTGTGGTTGTTGTATTTATTTATCGTTTGATCTTTGGTCCTAATCTTTTTTAATTCCGGTATTTTTTCAATAGTGTGATGTTTCTGAATTACTGTTTATTTGTGACTTTTTTGGTGTTGGTTATGTTAAGTTTATATATTTTAAAATTATTGGTACATTCATTTTTTTTCTTTGTTTTATGTTGGATAATAGTTTCATTTTCATTTGTACTGTCAATGGCTCGTGGTTGTTTATTACCAATTACGGAGATTATTATATGTTGTTGTATTATGTGAGTAGAAAAATTCTATTCTCCGTTTGGCCATGATGTGGTATGATTTTTTGCATGTGTTTTATTTTTCGTCTTTTCTGTCCTATAAATATGTCTACGCATTTGCATGTAAGATTGGATATCACGGGTTTATTCTAGTTGGTCGTTCTCGTTGATGCTTTATCTAAAATATTTCTCTATTGTATTATTGCTATTTTTATATCTAATTTGTTGACCGAGCTTGTACGTCGTTTTTTTGTTACAATTAATTAATTAATTATACTCCGCTACTCTACCACTTGAGCTATCGTGACTTCGATCCTCTCAGGCAGAAGACTGACTTTTTTTTAATCTCAATATAGATTCGGATAGATAATTAATTTTTTTTTCGATTTTTCCGGAGGCACACATGCAAATACATAAAAATCCGGTCTCCACTTATAATAACCAGGTTAATTAAAACTCAGCTCTGTTATTTATATTTCAAAGAACATAAATTAAGGATCTGTTAAAGGTTTGTAGGTTAAGGTCCCAGAGGTTTTTTACGATCGGACCTGACTACAATGATTCCTTTTATTGATCAGCCACCTTTTATATTTTATCGAAATCAAAATAAATACGACACCGAATGTTCGTTAAATTTGAATTTTTAATTATAATTGATTTCATACAAATTTACAATATATTTTTTATTAATTTTTGTTTTTAATTTAAAGAATCCTTTCATAATAGAACAAGCTTTTCTTATCTTATCTCAAATCTACAAATCTTAATTTTAAAATGGATTTTAATTCTTGTTTTGTAGTGTTATGAAGAAAGGTAAATATTGTAAATTATTATTATTATTAAATTTTGACCACCAAATGAAAAATAGAATTAAACTTTGAACACAATTTTTAAAATAAAATACTATGTCTTCTATTTTTCTTTATAAAAATATATTTTCTTTTAAAAACTAAATTACAATTATTATTTTTGTTTTGACGTCAAAGTAATAAAAATTTAACTCACATGAATAGTGTGCACAGCCCAATTTTTTTTTTTAAACCAAAATCACTGTTTACCCACAGAAACGAGAAAGGGCATTGAAAAAATAGCCCTTTCTTGGCCCCTACTCCTTGCGCTGTTTGAATGTGTTGAAGGGCATGGCGGTTCATTTAAATCTTAATGTGACAATATGTGGAAGATTGCAGTTTTTATGTTTTCTTTTTAAATATGTGAAGTGGATTTTTATTTTAAAAAATGTACAGAACAAGAAGAACCGCAAAAATATTAATTTACTTTCTGCCAATCAGTAGTTTGACTGTATGTTAAACAAGAATGCATAATGAGAGCAAAATAGTTGTATTATGGCTCAAAGTAAAAAGAAAAAAAAAACAATTTGGAATAAAAATAGACTGCGCTTTTAGGAGGAGAATAACAACGTCGATATCTCATTCGTTTTGTATTCAAGGCGCGCCCGGCCACTAAATCAGGACAACTGCAATGTTATGTCGGTTTAGCATACATCGAACGACCTTCGGTCTGTATTATTCCTCTGCAAGCGGGAAACGGAATTTCGCCAATGCCACTTATTATTTAAGCAATGTATCTCTTGAATTATTCAAGTAATGGGAATCAAAAAAGGCGCTTACTTTTGAATTTGTAGGATCGGCTCGGAATTTGAAACACAGCCATTCGCATTTGGCATATAAAGGCCAAATGGATGATGTGTGCACTGTCGATGTAATTTTCTACGTTTGGTCTGTAACAGGTTTTCAATATTGTAGAATATAGAAGTAATTAAATTTTATCTTCCTAACCCCGTAACATGAAATTATTGATTAAACCCTGGAAAGGCCGTAATCAAAAATAAAAATTTCTTTCAGAAATAGCAAACTTTTCTTATTAAGGGCGGATACAAAAAGTGCCTTCCAAATTAAGTTTGAGAATGTTGTTCCAGTGATCCGAAAGTCAAAGAGGTCGACCGGGGAGGATGCCGGCCCGGAGGAAATAACACATAAACTCAATTCCTCTGATTTGTCAGGTAACTCAATAAACATAATTGACCCAAAAAGAAGCCGGGCTCGGTTTGCCGGAGCGCGCCCGCAATCCTCGGCCGGGTCGGCGCAACAGCGCGGAGCTTCTTGGTGAAAAGGAGGCCGGTTAACGGCGCGATAAGGGCCCTTCACGAAAATTGCTTTTGTCTTCCTGCTTTGTTGCTTCGTTGCTGTTTGTTTTCAAAGCGCCAATCACGAAACACGTCTCACTTAACCCTTACACAACTTACAACAAGAAACCGGATTCTTACACAGTAAAAATTGTCAAAATGGACAATAAACTATGCAGTTCAAAGCTCTCAAATATGCCATGATTTGCACTAAACCAGTTATTTTAACTGCCAATAACTTTAAACAAGAATATAGGTAATTAAACGAAATATATATTAAAAAACTTTGAAACAAATAATAATTACAATTCATAAGTATTTAGATTTTGTTTACATTTACTAAAAACATTTGCTCACTTACGTAATTAAATTATATATTTTATACTAATTGAGCATAATTAATGTTAATAAACAAGTATTTCTCTAAATTGTCTTCCGACAAATTGTACCTACTGTCAGTTAAATATTGTTTATAGAAAAAGACCTATATCCGCGGAAATGCTGGGGCAAATTTAAAATACAATGATATCTTAGGATCTGGCAAGTCACATATCCTTGAAGGATAATATTTAATGAATTAATTAAGGTTTTTGATTTGAGGAAAAAGTCAGTGTCACGAGATTCGAACCCAGGACCTTCGGCTTGATACGCCGCTACTCTACCACTTGAGCTATCTCCGACTTTGATCCTCTCAGGCGCAAAACTGACTTTTTTAAAAATCTCAATATAGATATATGATTCGGATATATGATTTTTTTATGGTGGTATAAAAATCCGGTCTCTTCTTACCAACATAAATTAAGGACCTGTTGGAAGTTCAATTAATTTTATTCACAAGTTTTATTTTCACAAGAAGTTCACAATTTTGTACTCATGGAAAAAAATTTTTCCTTTTGCGCAAGTTTATATTTTAACTATCGTATAGATCTAGATACATGATTCGGATAGATAATTGATTTTGTTGTTTTTTTTGTGGTAGCATGAAAATCCGTTCTCTTCTTACCAACATAAATTAAGGACCTGTTGGAAGTTTAATTAATTTTATTCACAAGTTTTATTTTCACAAGAAGTTCACAATTTTGTACTCATGGAAAAAAAATTTTCCTTTTGTGCAAGTTTATATTTTAACTATCGTATAGATCTAGATACATGATTCGGATAGATAATTGATTTTTTCCCGCTTTTTTGTGGTGGTGGCGCACAAAATATAGCAAATACATAAAAATCCGGTCTCCACTTATAATAACCACATTAATTAAAATCAGCTCTGTTATTTATATTTCAAAGAACATAAATTAAGGATCTGTTGAAGGTTTAATTTATTACACGTTTTATTTTCACAAAAAATTTAAAATTTTGCTCTCATGTAAAAAGAATTTAATTTTGTGCAAATTTAAATTTTAACTATCGTAAAAACAAATTAAAGAATGGACAGACATAATGAATTGATCAGAGTTGATCAGTTAAACATGGATTCGTCCACAGCAGCTTTTTTTTATATTTTACATGTTATTACTTTCATGTTAAATCAGGCGTGAAACACAAAATAATTTTCCCGAATTTGTAAATTGCACGTAATAAAACAGAGGCGATAAAAACCGTTTGAAATGTCGGCCGGCTGTTTTTTTTTCAAAAGAAAACAATGAGGCATAAAATATCAAAGGAAAAAAGGGTCACGAGGCGATGTAGTGTGGATGATGGCGTGTATGCAGAGAAGTGGGCTGTAGCGGTGAGAAGTATCCGACTGTCCAATAAGGTGGACACGACACGGCCCTCTCATGGACATGGTATTGATCAGACTGCTCCCTCGTGACACACTTACAAGTTCTCACCAAGATATTGTATGTATGTACGACCTGCGACCCACCCTCGGCCTAGAGCCGCCCCTTTCCGCCCCACTTCAGACGAAACTTCACACCACAATCAACCCTTTCGCCCCGGCTGACGAAATCACGGTTGAGCATCGCACTCATAGGCGCTCGTCGGACGAATACGGTAGTTTTTTTTTCTGTGCAATCGCGCAATTTCACACACACGGTTCAAATGTTTTTTTTTACAATTATAATTTATCGTCTGTTTTATTTGTCGCTGAACAAGAATAATGGTTAAATTGTAGAATGTCGATCCTTCCTAAACACACCTTATGAGGCATACAATAAGACAATAAACAGGTGTTTTTTTTTTATACTAGGTTTTTCATTGTTTATTGTATGAAATTGCCTTCTGATCCTGATCCTCCTGATGAAAAAAAAATGCATTCTTGACTTTCCCTTCTGTTAGAAATTGTGAAATGATATTCTCTTACGACCTGGTAAAATTCGAAGGGGTTAAAAACATAACCACGTCTGTCTTGTATAGTCGGTTTTGAGTAATTTAAACGTTTACTAATGTTGATCAAATAAATTCTTGTGCAACATAATCATGTGATCAATTTCACTAGTAGGTAACTATGAGGAAACAAAGATGAAATTTTCGATAGGAGCTTGTTTCAACAAGTGAAAATCGATAAAAACTATAATTTTCATTCTCAGACTTCAATGCTTATGTACGGCATTTTTAAACAAAAATCAGGATCTGGAGGAGTTCTCTTCTGAGCACTGCAGCTGTACAGTTTATTGTACTTTATCCCTGGTTGGATTTTTTGGGGCTTTTGCAGTCTGAATTCGAGCCTCCGGTGTGCCGGTGGCCTTCCTTCGAAGGACACATACAGGCCACCATGTGTCTGTCGATAATTTACCGTAATAGCATTTTATAATTTGAAAATAATCCAGTAATTTTTATTTTATTTCGTTATTTTTTAATTGTTGTAATTCTATAGAGCATGTCCTGTGTCTACTACAAACACTAATCAAAGTTTTTAAATATCCTTCATTTGTATAGGATTTTCTCTCTCTCGTATTGGGTGTTGTTTATTATACAGTTTTTGCTTTATGCTTTTAGGAGAATTAGTTCTGTTCTTTAATTAGCAAGCTTTCACTTATTGTCCTAAAGTGGATGGCGTTTTTCATGCAAAACAAATTTAGGCGAAAATTTCTTGTTAGCTTTTATGTCTGCTTCTTGTCTGATGTTCCCTCATGACATAGGGCTCACATTATCGTTAAGCTATTTGTACGTTATAGTTTTCTTGAGGGTATTTAAGCACCAAGTTTGGCTTTTATATGTACCTGGCCGTCTGAAAGAATTATTATTGTCGCGCCCATGAGATGTTTGTTATTTGTTTATTGTGCACATGTTTCTACGGCTCGAAAGTTAGGCCCCTTAATACCCGCACCCGTACAATTTTCCATCCTTCCGCCGTCCGAATACCGTACAAGAGTTTCAGGTTTCAAGGTCTAAGTTATAATAAAAATAATCCTTGGAAACAGTCACGAAATGCTTTTTCGATTCTCTTTCGTTTCACTGACTGCAATGTTCGCCAACGACGTCATTTATTCATTATTCGAATCTGTAACTTCACCCGAAAAAAAACCCCTGACAGGTCTATTTTACTATTCGTGCAATGCGAAACAATCACTGGTCGCAATTATTGCCACGGATTGAATAATTCATGACAAAAAAAAAAAAAAAAACATTCAAGGAAACCAATCATTGCTGAAAAAGTAAAGTTGAAAGCCATCTTGGCATGTAAGAACTGTACAATTGCGACGCCGTTTTTCTTAAAAAATTAATCATTGGGGGCAAGAGAATTTCATTATTTTACGACAGCCTCTAACAAAGAAATTTAATCCTTTTCGTACTAAACTACGTCAATTTTAAGAAAATTTGATCATTATTACTATCAAACGGCAAATAAGCCGTCAAGGATCTTTCAACATTTATTAATACCCAAAAGCTACAATCACACCTGAAAAAAATCGGAAATTTATTTAAATAATTATAATTTATGTAGTGTATCCAAAGTTTAATTTCAAACAAATATTTAATCGACGACAAAAATTTTCTGTTCGGGAAAATGTTATATTTATTACCTATATTGTTCTGCCATACCACAATAATTTATTTGTTCCAAAATTAGAAAATTACAAGATTTAAGTGGATTTTTATTACGTGTTGATTAGGGACCGATAGTCGATGATTATTCGGAGATCGTGAGATGCGGTCTGGTGTGACGTGTTTCAAAAAAATATTTTCTTCATCGTGCCAACGTTTCGATCTTTATTGATATCATCTTCAGGGCTCAAAGTGTTTGTTGTTTAAAATACATAACCAACATACTCAACAACATCGGGCACTCTCAACACAAGACAAGGACAATTACGCAGAAAAACAATTTAAGATCTGAAGATGATCTCAATAAAGCTCGAATCGTTGGCACGATAAAGAAAAGGATATTTTTATTATTCTATACGGCCAAAACATCTTCACTCTTCTAATAAATATTATTGTTATTATTATATAATTTTTCAACACCCGTGGAGGTTATCAGATCGGGCCATGAGGTAGTATCCAACTACCCCAAATCAAATAACGTTTCCCAAGCAAAGAATTGTGTGCGCGGCATCCATCTAGTTGGAGAATCAGTTTTGCAGATGTTGCAGAGGAACATCATCCACAAAATCCTTCCCCAGGAGGAAAAAACCTTGAACATAACACTCTTAATTTATTTTAGTAGAAATTCACACAACACATTGATACTATGCTGATGATGGCAAAATTTTAATTACTAATTCTAAATGTTTAGTATGCCTTTTAAGGTCAACTTGGTTTTATTAATTTTTAGGATGTCTCGATGAACTTTTTTTTTAGCCTGCCAAATCGACATTTGTGCACGGAAATTTCGACGCATTTCAAAACCGAGTTCCCTAGTCCCTGGTCAAGAGAAGATTTTTTTAAAAAAGCCTTCCAAATTTTGGAAAAAGGATTTTCAATTAATTATTCAGAAAGTAGTAAGTTTCAGAAAAATATTTTCTTTATCGTGCCAACGTTTCGACCTTTATTGCGATCGTCTTCAGAGCCTGAGATAAAACGGGATACCGCCTTAATATACATAATACAAAAATGTTTCTCTATACCGACTTACTTCCCCACCCTTTCAAAATCCAACTTTTATAAACATAAAACAGCAATATGTCAATGGCACTCTCAACACGACATGCAAGAATCGCACAATTACACAGAAAAAAGTAGAAATACTATGATCGAATTAAAAAAAAAATCATTGTATACATTAACATTTTCCCACATCCTACACATATTTGTTAAATTTAAACAATGTTTGTAAATCCCAGACTCTGAAGATGATCTCAATAAAGATCGAAACGTTGGCTCAATAAAGAAAATGATTTTCTGAAACCTACATTACGCCAGACCGCATCTTACGATTTCTGAATAAATACAGTAAAATATTCAGCTCCTCGTCGAAATTACGCTGCTTACATGTTTTTCTCATAACTTCGTCATTTTTGACAATTTTAAATTCCGATTACACAAACATCTTGTAAAACGATGTGTAGGGTCGTATTTGAAATTTGGAAGTTCAACTGGTCCTGATATAAGTTGTACTTTTTCTTTAAAAAAAAAAATAAATAAATAAAAAATAAGAAGAAGAGCAATAAAAATGTATTTTTTTGATAGCGGCATTGGTTAAAAAAAATTCAACCTGTATAATATTATTGATTTTTTAAAATTAAAAACTCTCATTTATTTTATACACCCTATTAATTTGAAAATTTAGATTTATAAGAATTAATGAAGGAAAAAGTATATCTCTTACAAGGAGATATAATTATGCGGCCGTTCAGACCCCAATGGGATAGATAATATAAATGAATTATGCTTCAATAGTAGGATAGAAGAGCATTAGTTAAATCTGATTTACGGCTGTTTCAAAAGTACTTCTACAACTCAATTAGCTTTGTTATTTTCTTTGCGAGCGGTCTCCCCAGTCTGTAAATCAAGTCGCGAGCGAACGATAACGCGGGAACGTCCTATGAAAGAGTAGTTCATCTTTTAACGGGGCCAAAGAAGAGTGCCGAGCTGAGGAGGCGAAACTTGTTCCGAAAGACGAACTCCGAGAACACATAAAAGATAAGTATCAATCGCCATAAAAGAAAATTGCCGGAGCGAAGGGGCCGCTTATTTACTCTCGGGCTAACTCCGCCCATTTATGGGAACAAAGGGCGACTCTTGCTCCTATGAGAGAGAGAGAGTTCCATCCGTATATTTAGACGGGGCCCACTCCTATTTATCGCACCGTCCTTCAAAAATACAGAAAAAGGACATGAAGATTATAATTTTTTTTAAACGAACGTTCGAAGGAGTTAACCCTTTCAGATAAACACAAGTGGTCAAGGTTGTCCTAAATTGTTGTTTTTATTTTTTTCTTAATTTTTTTTTACTAGGGTTCGCAACAGCAGAGGTCATATAAACCCTCAGGGTGTCGGTGTTTTTGAAAAAAAAAATATTTATAAGTATGTCGGGTTTGAATGATGGGCCGCTGGATTCGAACTCGGGACCTTCACCTTGCAGTGATGAGCGCCGTGTCAAAGACGACACCTTGAGGCCACCGACGCCCCCTCGATGTCATTGTTGTGTGCCACGTTGAGAGTGCAGTGAGATGTTGATGTTTTATGCTTATATACGTTGGATTTTGAATGGGTGGAGAAGGAAGTCGGGATAGAAAAACGTTTTTATACGGGGAGCCGGTTCCTTGAGGTGAAAGGAGCGCGGACAATCTAGAAGAATGGTGGTTTGGCCTGATTATTCTTTCAGGATTATATAGGCTAGATTTAGGGAAAGGAAAGCCAAATTTTTGAAGAATTAGCCTATGTATGTCTGATGTGAGCTATGTAATGACTGTTTTATGCTATATTATGTTTTGTGTGATGTAATGATGATATGTATATGTTATTGATATTAAAATTCAATTAATTGCCTTTATAAATCTCAGGATCTGAAGATGTTCTCAATAAAGATCGAAACGTTAGCACGATAAATAAAATATTTTTCTAAACCTATTTCATACCAGATCGCATCTCTCGTTCTCTAAATAATAACTTACAAATAAACTCGTTTTATTTTAACTTTTAGTTTTATCAATAGATTAGATTAAATGTATTATATTTATTTAAAATATACTAGATTTATCGGGATATTTGGAAAATATTAAATTTCTTTCAAAGGAAAAATACAATTTCAACAAGAAGACCTTAAAAATTTTCAGTGTTTTAACTTCTCGCTTACTTTAAATAAAAGTAAATAAAGATTTTCTTAGTATTAATAATAAAATAAGTCGCTTTTTTTAAAGAATAATTTCTAATTAACCTAATATAAGAAAATTGTAAAGGTTGTTCTTTTCGATGCTTTCAAAAACACAGAAAATACTTCTTTTATATTTTAGTCTGGTTTCAAATTTGTAACATTTTTTGTAGAAAAAAAAAAGTGTACAGGGTAGATCAGGACCAGTACAATAACAAAATTTCATATATAACTTTTCCTGACATATCATTTTAAAGGATTTTTACGGTGAAAACAATGGTTCAATCGGATTTTTAATTGGTCCAAAAATTGCAAAGTTACGGTAAAAAGTTCGAAAAAAAATTGAAAAAAGCCTATTTGTAAATATGTCGGGTTCGAATGCATGGGGAATCGAACACGGGACCTTTACCTTACAGTGACGAGCGCCGTGTCAACGCCCAAACCGTTGCGGCCACCGACGCCCCAACCTCTTTTTGAAAATAATAAATATTTGATTTTATCAGTTTTCCCAACAATTAGCACTATTATATGTCTGTGTAATTTATCCCTTGTCGTTAACTGTTCTATAGTTGTATTTGTAAGAGAATTAAAATGTCTTTAACAAATATTTCGGACAAACGAGACCAAAGAATTAACGTTTAATAACGTTCACTTTTTTCAAAGAATAATTACGCAATTTTAACCATTTTCTAACGAATAATACAATTATTTGTCTATATAATTCACCACATCAGATTTATTGATGCTTATGTGTCTTCCAAAAATGCAATAATAATTTCGGAACTAAATAGGACAAAAGTTTAGAAGTTCTTTTTTCAAATAATAAACAACTAAATTTTAGCGTTTTTATAAGAAATAATAAGATTATCTGGCTATGTCATTCATCATTTGTAGTTGTTATGTATTATTAAATTAAAAAAAAGGTAATTTTGAAGGGCAACTATAATAAAATTTATTTAAAAAACAGCAATATTTTCTTATACTTCGACCTCAAAAGTTTAACTTATAATGGTTCCTTTTCGAAGGTGGGAAATAGGTCATCTAAAAAAAAACAACTTTCAATCCACAACGTTTCGCATTTATTTTAATAATTCCTTAGGTGAGTTAACGCAGTGGGTTAACCCAAAAAGTTTTAAGTTTAAGTTTTAATCCAACCATAGAGAAGGAAAAATGATAAGTTAAAAAAACAACAAAAAACTTTTAAAAATATTAATATCAAAAATAAATTTAAATATGTAAACTTGTCAGACTTGTTTTTTTAAAACATTTGGACCTCGTGAATGTAAAAATTCCTCCACTAAAACCTAACGGCTTTCTTTGGTTTTTGAATATTCTAACACGCCTGTTGGTCGAGACGAAGTAAATTAAATTTTCAATTTTATTAGTTGATTAGTTGGCATTTGAGGTGAGACGATTGGAAACTTTATTAAAGGGAAAAATGCAATGGGAGTGCAGGTGACATCATAAATAATTTTAAAAATGTAAACTGTGAAAATGATATTAATTTTTTTCCAAGGCCCGGTGGTTTGAAAAAAAAAATTGTAAGTATGTCGGGTTCGAACCCAGGACCTTTACCCTACAGTGAGGATCGCCGTGCCCCCGCCCAAACGCCCAAACCGTTGCGACCACCTACGTGCCCTAAATTGCTATTGTTGAAAAATGTAATAATTGACTGGACGATTTGTTAAAATTTTGATGGTGGACAGAAAAAATAGCCCGAACTTTGAAAAAATAATCTATTTTTGAAAAACACCACGAGCCTCTTGGAAAATTCTTCACCTCAAAAACTTTTTAGGAAGAGGAAAATTAATTTAAAAAATAGAATTTATTATTGAAATAAGCGTTTGTTATATTTTATTGTTCTTACTTGAGAGTTTTGAAAGATAATCGGGAGCCCATATTGTTAGGATTTCTCAAAATCAACCAATTTTATCATTTTTTATCATTTCAATCAGAATTCGATTTTCTCTTCTTTCCTGTTGTTTTCCACGTTGTCCCTCGAACTTTGAAACCTCTCCTTCCTGGGGCCAAAGGTAAAAGAATAATATTAGAGGAATAAAAACTTGAATCTTTTCCGATTCTTCGTTTTCTCTTTGCTTCACGGCAATAACTTTCAGGTTTTACTTCATATTTTTCAACCTAGCTTGGTTATTCCATTAGCTTTCTATTTGCTAGAAGTGGAGCTTTTTACATCTGACCGAATATTTTTTTACCCTAATGCGAATAAAAATCAATTACGTGTAAACAACAATTTTTGAAATAAATCGTTTTTTGAATTTCGGCTGTTGGTCTGTCGGAGACGTTTGTGCCTTTCGTCAACTTTAGTGTGATGTATGCACCTCGAAATGGAAACACGAGAAACAACGACTAAAATAGAAACGGATATAATTTTTTAACCGAAAAACGTAAATGTTTTTAGATGAAGGCATGGCCTTCGGAATATCCGGAAGCCCCACCTGTTGAAAAATATTGCTTTCCTTAAAATAAATTCCCGAGCTAACTACCGTCATGTGGAGAGAGTGAGGAAGAGAATTTTTCCTTCTGTGTACCGTGCAAATATTGATGGATTCGCCAGCAGCTGCCAATCAATACCTTTTAACGTGGTCATGGTGCAGACTGTAGAGTATGGCCTACCTTCCATTCATCTCCGCCCTTTCTCCCTGCTAGCGTATCACATAACATTTACGACCTTTACACGACCGCCTCTACTAAATGATTATTTTTACTGTATTGTTGGTCGGGGTAAAACGGTAGATTAGTTTTCTTTTATTTTTGAATATCAGCGGAAGAAGTTTTTAAGTTTTTTAAAGTTTTTCTCTGAGCGATTTTTTATTATTAAGTCTCTTTATTTTTAATTAATTTAAACATAATTATACAAAACTGATTAAAATGAAAATAAATTATCACCTTAAAATGATAAGGACTTTTAAAGAATAAAAGACTACTTCATAAAGACAAATATCAGACAAATCTCAGCCGTCAGAGAAGTCTACTATCATATTTTTAAAGAACATAATTAATAATATATGATAATATTTAGTCATGATAATGATAGTGATAAGTGATTATAATTAGCACATAAAAATAATTAAACTTAATAGTGATAATGCTGTGCTGCAAGATTTTAATTATTTAGTATTGAATCATGAGACATAATCATAATTTTTTCAAAAAAGCAATTGTATGTTAAGGTTTTTCTGACTAATTAAACTACTGGGATCGTTTTTTTAAAAATAATTCAATTAGTTAAGGTTGTGAGTTGAGATAAAAAATGTCAGTGTCACGAGCTGGATTGACAAATGGCAAAAAGGAGGGAAAATTCAAAAGGTGATCAAGGACACGATAGCTCAAGTGGTAGAGTAGCGGTGTATCAAGCCGAAGTTCGTAGGTTCGAATCCCATCTTTTTCATCTCAACTAAAAACGTTAATTAATTGATCAAGCGGACCACGAAAAACAGTAAATTTTTTTGTAATCTTGACTTAATCGATTTGGCAAACGATGTAAAAAATAATTGCAATATTAAAGTTATTTCTGTTTCTACAAATACTTATAGAACCATTGAGTATGTATATTTTTTATAAAATTATGCTATGAATGAGTTTAAATATGGCTTAAAGTATTTAGATAATGTATGAAACATTTGAATAAAATATTACAGGCCGATGTTACGGTGGAATTTTGAAAGACGATGACGTGACTTGTATCGCTTCATCCGTCCAGGAATTCACTCCAATTTTAAACCGTATTAATAACCCACGTTTGAAACTGTTGTGTCCCAAGGGCTAAATGTTACAATCGTCCTCGGTAAATAAGGACGGTCCGGGAGACAAAGGGTCGGGAAAGCGGAAGGAAACTTGAATTAGGGATGTCCGCGCGGTAACGGCGGACGTACTGAATAAGTAAATGTGGCGTTGCGGCTGGAAAACCGGCACGAAAAAAGATGTGAGTGCACAAAAAGCAGTAACGGGGTAATGAGCCTCGACCACGGCCGACTCTCATGCCTTATGCACACTTGTCAGCCTTAGTTCAGACAAATCGCCTCCGACCAACGCTAAGCCGGAGGACTTTACATCCAAAAATCCAGGCTCAAAGAGTAAAGTTGGTAATCGATGTTAAATTTTTTTTTAAAGGTTAATTTAATTAATTGCTCCCACTCGCATGATAAACCAACACAAGAATTCAACATAAAAAAGTCACAAAAAATTCCCAGAACCCCCAATTTCTCATTGTAAAAGATTCAAATTAATAATCCAATAAAAAGTGATGTTGGCTCGGGTTTGAATCCGGTGGATCTCGATGTCAATATTTGAAGAACGAAAGTAACAGCTTTGCATAAGGATAGACAAAAAAACCTTTTATTATAGTAATCATTTTATGCCCATTTCATTTCAAAAGAAAATCAATCGATTTGATAAAGTTTGACACCAGGGTTTGTTTTATATACTTAGATGATTCCTATCCACCCATTATTTCCCTGGCCGCTGCTTCAGAGAAAGCATCGTGTTCACGGAATTCAGGCAGATACAAGCCGGAGTCCCTCAAGGCAGCACCCTTGGTCCCATTCTTTATACCATTTATACTGCTGACGTTTTATCCTATCATACCTACATCCCCAACATGCACGCACACTTTGAGCTTATCAAAGACTGGTACGAACCGTGACGAAGAGGACTGAATAAAGAAACTCGTACTCGCCATTTTACCAAAATTAGCTAATTGAGTCTTGGAAAAACAGGACTCGTATTTAAAACAAGCTATAATACATTTGCAAGTTGTGAATATACCGCACAATTAAAAGAATATTCTATATTAAAAATAGCAGATAAATAAATTAGAAAATCTTTTGTTCAATTTATAATATTTATAAATAGTTTCAGCAGTTCTGCGTGAGTTGGCATATTTATAAGGCAAAAGCTAATTTTTTATACGTTAATAATTTGCTATAGGCTTATTATGTCATCACTAAACCAGACGATTTATTCTGGAAGAATAATTTAAATTTAATTTTTATCTTAAGGTGAAGCGTTGTCTTCATTAATTCATTTTTTACTAGTTTTTGTGCGAGCAAATTACATTTATCATCATGAGAGCTTTCGTTTTATTTTTTCCTTTTCTTAAAACCAGTATTTTAGTTTTACTAATTTCTTTTCTCTGCTTGTCCAGTCACTCTTGGATGAGATCAATTAAGAAACTAGCCGACTGTCTCTCATTTCTTTATCGTTTTTGCGGTCTGCCTAGATTTGAAGCCTCGACAATTGTGAATGTAACACAAATACGGGACACATTCGTAAAATGGGCAAAAAGGAAAACATGACAATCTATTTAGCATTATCACAGGAGTATTCCGTATTCATCGGGATAATTGGGGATATGTCACTGCATTCGCGCTAATAAATTACATTCTCAAGTTTATTATAACTATTTTTTTTCCAACGGCAGCAGCAAAGTTCCGAGCTGCCCAAGTACCTGCAAGCCGCCATGTGTATCTTTAGACGAACCAATACACCCTCTCGTATCTATGCTTCATCTAATGCTGGGCTTTTGAAATTTGGAACATAAATTGAGTTTAGGTCGCTAAGGGCATTATAAAAAAAAATTGAGCGTTTAATACCAAGCCTGTTTGAAAAGGAAGAATATCAAAATTTCCATTTTTGTTACTGATCATCCAGATTATCAAGTACTTCCGGTTTAGCTAGAAACCGGATATTCGGTAGAAAGGTAGGTTTTGTGCAGCGAGCAAAGGAAAAAATCGGAAATTTGCAATTTCCTCAAATGCAGCTTGCTTGGTGTGCTGGGTGAGGGTTGATTCAACATCAAAATTATAGCCGCCACAAATAGAAACATGGGTAGGTTTTATATTGCAATTGAAGGGAAAAATCTTAAAATTGCGAATTTCTTAAAACTTGTGTGCCTCTTTAGGGCAGTTCTAAGTACTTGAAGCATTAATAATTTTATATACATACATATATATATATATAACATTTTCAAAAACGGCAGGATCGGGAGTGTGAGCTGAGCTGTCAAAGGATCTAATTTTTAATTGAACGCACCTGCTTTTTTTTCAATTTTAATGGCAACGAGTTGATCCTGTATGTCTCCACTTATAATATATTTTTACTTATCCTTATATTATCGGAATATATTATTTTTGAAGACCTTTATAATTTTTGTGGCACAAGTATTCCTTTCATTTTTTTTGGTATTACAAATATTTTTTCTTATTTTTTTTTTACACTTCGTCAGGAAACGAGTTTGCTTCGTGTGAAAGGGATTCACCCAAAGACCGTTACAAACATATATATATTTGACAAATATGACAAAATAAATTCTTTCCCATTAATTAATCTTTAATTAAGGTTTTTGGTTGATATAAAAAGTTCGGGATTCGAACCCACGACCTTCAGCTAAATACGCCGCTGCTCTAACCACTTGAGCTTTCGACTTCGACCCACTCGGATACCAACTTCCCGCAATAATCTTTCTTAGAAATCGTATTTAATGAAAACGATAAATACAAATAGTGAATTTTAGACACGTCCGTGATTGGTGACAGATGATTAATTGAAAATATTTACTTATTAAGAAAAATATATAAATACATAATGATAAAACAATTCTAACTTAATAACACCCCATAATCCTACGCTTGCTGATATGTTAACTCCTGACTTGCTCGTTCAGAAATCAATAAAAATAATGCAAAAAACGAAAATTTCATTACTTTGATACGCTGACTTTTTTTTACCTTTTTCAGGGGGTGTCTGGAATGTTTACCTTTTCTTCTGAATTCTTTTAAGTTATGGTATAAAAAATTAACAGTCTTGGCCACAGTGTAGATATCACTAGATTCATAGGATAATTTTTTGATGGCCTTTTTTTCTTGGCTAGGCTTTTGCTCTGTATTAGTGTTTCTCTTTTACATTTTCTTTTATTTTTACTGAGATTCTTAAACTTTTTATTGTCTTATCAAAACTGTCTTTTTATCGTAAATATTTTGCGTATTAATAAAGATAACCGTACGCTAATATGACCTAGCTGATTGTCCTGTCAGAGAGGGAGGGAGGGA
>CM077112.1:6440797-6453396 GCA_039619505.1 Cimex hemipterus | reverse complement strand
GAGAGAGAGAGAGAGAGAGAGACATCAAAAGAGGAAAAAAATGATAAAATACAAATAAAGGAGAAATAAAGAAAAAGAATGAGAAAATTAGAGAGAAATTGAAGGAAGGAGAGAGACCGAGAGAAAGAGGCATCGGAAGAGAAAGAGAGGGAGCAATAAAGAAAAATAGTGATAAAAATACAGAGAGATGGAGGGGGAGAGAGAGTAGAGAGAGAAAAAAAGAAAGAGGGACAGAGAATTAAAGAAAAATAGTGAGAGAAATAGAGCGTGAAAGAGAGAGAGCGAAATTAGAAAGAGGAGCCGGCACGAGAAGAAGACATCGACCATCGAAATAGAAATAGCGAAAAAGATAGTCAGAACGACAGAACGAGATAAAAAATAAAGCGAGCGAATTGAAAAGGAGAGTGAGCGGAAGAATGTTAGAAGTGGAAATAAGAAAGAGGAAGCGGGAAAGTGAGTGAGAGAATAAAATAGACAAACAGCCAAACAACAATACAAAGCAATCGAGAGTAGATGGACAAATCTTACTGTCTGATGTACAACCGTTGCTTATCTATGTAACCAGAAAATCCAATAAATACTAACAGCAACGTATGGGAAATGTATAATTTGTGTTTTTTATGGATTAATACATAGACATCAAACGATAGAAGTATTGATAAGTATTTATATATAGAAATAATGTGAATTGTGATAGTAGATACAAATTGCGATTGATAAGTAGAATTCATAAGTTGTAGAGATCATAGTGGAAATATTGTCATAAATTAAATGCTTCCTAATATATTATAATTGTTTTGATGTACTTGAACCTGTAATTGATGTGGTAGTCACAAGTGTGACCGGATGTGAAACAATGATTCATTAGCGCCCGGCTGTCCTCATGGTTTGACACGATGGCCAACCTGAGCAATCACATTACCATTAACTGCTGATACATGATACATGAGGGATCTGTACGTTCCGCCGAATACATTTCAAGTTTTCTTTTCCCCGTGGAATTTTACCCAAATTTATAAATTATAAAAAGTTCATTCGCAATATTATTTGAACGTAGAATATTAAGGGGAATGATTTCGATATTTTGGCCACGGGGGAAAATTCGTTACAGCCTAATTTTCTCTCTGCAATAACGGATCTGAAATAATAATTAACCAATTTTCTCTTTGACACATTTGACATCGGCGGAATAACATGGCTGTTAATTATTCGCGAAAAAAATAAAACATTGGACGGCCCTAAAACTGATTTTTATTTGATTTTTTAATGATATTGTCGGTACATACAAAAAAACCCAATAGAAGTGGCCCGAATATTGAATTATAACTGTTCCATATTCAGTTTAAATATTCTATTTTTATTGTTTTGTTTTTTATTATAAACACATTACCGTCTTGATGCTTGTTTATGTAAATTCAAATTGTAAAAAGTTCGTTTTTTGTTGAGCGAAATTGACCTAACCCTGCCAGATTTTTAAAAATAAATCGTTTATCAAATTTCCCTATTTCACTCTTTTTTTTCTTTCTTTTCCTCTGTATCCTGTGTTTGCAGCGTACGCTAGTTTGCAAAATGGTGCTCATGTTAAAAATAATAAATATAATCTAAGAAATTTATATGTATAATTAATGAACGTCTAATCGTCCATATTTGTATTTAGTGGTTTAACTGACTGTTTTAATTATTTCAGTTAATTATCTTTTTTTTTACGTAAGGTCTTGGTTTTTTAAAACAGCCATTTCATAAAGGCCGCCAAAACGGCGCAAATAATCAATAAGGCAGAGTTCCAACGATCTAGGAGGCAGACGAGAGGACGGCGGCAGGCCTACGGCAGAGCCACGCCGGATCTGGTGTTACTCGGTCGCTTCCAACTTAGAAAGAAGACAAAAAATTATCAAGACAAAAAAAAAACAGGTAGTGAAGAATTCTTGTGGAGTGGTGTTCGTTCATAAATGTTCCTTACTGTATGCTATACAACCTGTCCAGTGAAAATGAAACTAAAAAACAACTTTACATTTAATTATTTTCTATCATGAGAAAATATTCTTTTTTCCTTACTAAATTAGTTGTACCCATTTATAAGATATGTTGGATTCATATTTTTTTTTATTAATTTAAGAACCTATTATGTTTAACATGTACAGACTTATTATTTTATTTTAATTTTTATGGTGTATAAAATTAATCACGCAACGTTAAAAATAGGTTGAAGTAGAAAAAGTTAGTGTCACGAGTGGGATTCGAACCTACGACCTTCGGCACAGTACGCCGTTACTCTGACCAGTCTGGGCTGGGATGGGTGGAATAGCGACGTATTCAGCCGTCCAAGGATCGAATCCTGCTCTTGACACTAACTTTTCCATCTCAACGCGTCCTTACGTGAAAGGAATAATTAAGTGAATTAATTAAATTCATTTCATTTATTTACAAATCGATTAAAACTTCGACAAGTTTTAAAGATACCCCCTCATAGTTTTGACGCATCCATTCATTGGAAACCTTCAAAACCGGGTTTATCAATAACAACCGAGTCGGCTGGGATCGACGCGGAATTGTAGAATATATGTTAATCTCGTTCAGCTAGCTGGCGGCTATGTCTGACCCGTTTACGGACACTAATTGTATTCAGTCAGGACGTGGTAGGCGGCAATTCTCCAGGGGAGTCATAGTACTAATTTAGTCGACCCGCTGCCTCCCTAAAGACCCGGGATTAGGTTAACCAACATAGTACACAAAGTTTGGCATAAATCGAAGATGGACGTACCTTCATCCATTAATGATACTAACCTAGGCACCATCAACCTGTATGTTTAAAACGAAAATCTAAACATATAGAATTACGTATTATTATTACTATTAGTACACACTTTATAATTTTATTCTTATGTTTATAAAACTTTTGTCAGTAGTATTGGGCAAAAACGAATGTTATTACTGATGGTTTTTTCTATGTTTTAATATTTTTCGAGAAACCTTTCAACGCACACTTATCCTAAAATGATGGGATTCCATTTTCTTGTGACTTAAATATCATCTGACTAAATCACACAGTGAAACCTTAACAAAAATTGTATTGATTGATAATCTCTATTGGAACGAGTTTTTTTTTCTATGGCTCTTCTATTTCTGCCTACGTCGTAATTGTTTACTCATTAAAAGTTCCACCTAGTCGGACCCCATTTGACTTTTTGGCAGATTGCCTCATTAAAACAGACATTAAACCTCACTACCAATTCCCGCCGTGTAAATTTACCAAGTCAATGAGAGTGTGAAATTTTAACGAAGCATTTAAGTTGAGGCAATCAACCAGGTGATAGCGGCAAACTCTGCCAGCTCGTGCTTCCTTAACGCCCTTTCTAATAATCCGCTCGCTTAACTTTTTCCACTCGGATCGTTATCAAAAGGCCTTTTTTTTCCCCCACCAACTATATTTATTGCTGAATGTTTTCCCTAATTGAGTTTCTCTTTTCCGACCGGACGGGTCTCTCCGATTTTCTGATAATTGAAAAACAAAAGTCCGAAGACATAGACGAATATTTTCCTATAGAAATCCAACAATTTGACGCTGCTGCAATAGGAGCGAAATGGCAAAAAAAGTTTAAAAAATTATGAGGTCGGACACATTTTTCCCTATAGCTCCAATTTAGAACCAACTACAAAAAATAAAATTGGATAAATTTATCAACTATTAATTTTCAATAAACATCTGTTAAATTTAGAATATTGTTTATATATATATGTATTTTTTAAATTAACACCATTTATTTGTGTACCATAGATTTCAATTACTAATGCATTTCGGGGCCACATCCATGGTTCCTAAAAACCTAAACACTTTTTTTTTTTAATCAAGCACATATCATTAGATATCATGTGACATGATCTATAAAAATCTAGGTTGAAAAGTAAATTTTAACGTGTTAAGCAGTTACAGCCAGGAATAGATTTTTGAACAAAATCAAATATATAAAATAAATCCAAATATGTGAGTAACTATAATAACAACAATAAATACATAACAATATTATAAAATTCAAAGACAAAAACTAATTTAAAAAAATCAATACCTCAAAAATTACAAATAAAGTCTTTTGTGTAAAGATATAAAAATAATATTGTATAAGTTGACAATAAAACAAATTATACTCACTATCTTAATTAGTTTTATAAATATTCAAAATATTTTTACTTTAGTGGTTCATTTCCTGTGAGTCAGTTTTTATATTAATATTGTTTTCTGTTATATTTGATAATTTAAATTTATGTTTAGTCTCAGAAACATGTTGAGCTAATTCTGTCGTTTCTTGCTTACTCATGACAATATTTTTGTTCTATTTTTCTATTCTGTTTTTACGAAAGTGTATCATTCATCCAACATTTGTTACAAACACACAATTCTTCTTATGACTTAATCAACCGGTACAATACTACACATCGAGTAAAAATTGAAACTAACTAATCCTGACAATATTATAACCAGCTATGCGGACGACACCGTAATCCTATCCTCTAACAGGAACACCTGAAGACTGATGTTAAAAAAATGGAGGACAAGACTGAACGAAGAAAAATGCACTCGGTGTAATTTTACGCTGAAAAAGCAGTCCTGCCCTTGGTTGCACATCAAGAACAAAGAGATAGCAGTTCCTACTCAAGTCAATTACCTGGCACTATCTCGACAGCAGACAAGTGGAATCTCCACACAAGATTTACAAAACAGTAACTTAACAAAAGGCAGACTTTTAAGACCAAAATCGATTTTGACAATTAAGACAAAGCTAACTTTGTAGACCCCGTGTCGTGGGTTCCATCCCCATCGTCTGGAATTTTTCTGACGTCTAAGGGACCGGTGGACGCAATTAAAATAAATTGACACGACACTCATCAATGGAAGGGGCGGGACCCTGAATCTGGTCCCAACCCCCTTCAAAAATGAGTTTCTTCGATGGAAGAACGCTGGTACAACGGGGGCTCAAGTTCACTTTGTGGTTATGAGCCCTCCCCCAAAAATGGAGCCAAGGTATAGTACAATAAGCTGAACAGCCGCAGTGCTCAGGAGGGAACTCTTCCAGTCCATGGTATCCATTGTATCCATCCATCCTACTTTGAACAAGACTGTACTAAGACCAATATGGACATACGAGTAAAATCGGAGCACTGCCAAGCTTCCAACATCCAGCCTATCCAGTCCTTCCCAAGGAAAGTCCTTAGACAAATTATCAAAGCGCCTTATTATGCCATTAACCTCAGAATCCGCAAAGCCTCGATATTCCTTTTGCCAACGAACTAATCCAGTTCAGATTCCGAACCTTCCATACCAACCTTTCGAACCATCTTAGCCATAATGATCGAGCCTTCTCCTCTCATTTCCATTTTGACAACCCACCACGTCGTTTCAACCCGCGATGGCCTCGCGATCTTCTTGACACCTAGCAATGGCTGGCTCCTCAAAGCATGTGCTCTACCGGTGCAGTGCTGGCATTAGTGCTCGTGTTGTGCTGTGTGATATATCTTTTATGTGTCCATATTGGCTGGCACATAACTTTCGCTGGCATTTCAGCTAACTCGTGGCGGAATATCTTCTTTAATTAATCCTGTATGTTAGGCCGAAATGATTCAGCGCATTTCTCCTTCACTTGATAAAAACTAAGTAAGCCAATGCTTTTTAGTATCTGATCCGTAATATGAATATGAATGAGAATTTTAATTTTTACACAGTTTTTATGTTGCTTTTGTCATGTGGCCTAAGAGGTTGATTTTCTCATTATTATTATATTCATCTGTTTTCTCTCTCTCTTTTTTTCCTCTCAGGCTCTTTTCCTATTCTCTCTCTCTCTCTCTCCTTCCCTTTCTCAATATGAAAAAAAATATATACATACTTTTTCTCTCTTTTATGTATATTGTATGTACATGTATATGCATATTTTATGTATATATTAACGAATCTCTTTTTCTTTTTTAAATAACTTTTTTTTTATACCACTCTTTTTCGTCCATATGTCTCTGCCTTCTCTTTTCATAAACCAACCACTTTTTCCACTATGCGCGTTACACGTCTCTCTCATAATAAACCATTTAAACAATCCTGATATGTTTTCCGGTTGTAACCGAAAGAATTTAAACTATGTTCAAAATTAACGTAAGTATTGATGTTATAACGCGTGAAAGATGAAATACAATCTAGATACAAGATAAGATTTTCATTTTAAATTGAGAACGAGTTTTGATTGACGGACGTAACGAAGTACCTCTCAGAAGTTTAATTATATTTACCACCTGTTACAACGATTATGGAAATAATATTAAACTTTTGTACGTATCTGTTGGTTTCTACATTAACCGTTTGCCTTTAACCCAAACAAAAAAAAAAAATTTCACACATTATGGAATATGAGGCAAACTAAATATACTTATCTTTCGTTGTTTAATATTGTAAAAGACTTAAATAGAATTGTTTGAAAGAAAAATTCAGAATTATATCAAGACATAGCTGCAGAAAACTGTATTGTTTACAGAAATATTCCTTTAGCAGATTGATTTTTGTTGGAGAAAAATTACTAACTTTCTCTTCATTCTTCTGAAAACACGATACCAAACCGTTTACGGATTTTTTGTGTGAAAAAAGATCATTACCCTTACACCTTCATATATCACTCTCTTTGCTGAATAATGATATTCTAACGCCATTAAAATCTGAATCGGGGTTATTGTTGGTACCGGGCCAACAATAACTCGAATACATACCAGGAAAACAATAACAAAACCTGTGCCAAGACTTTCCACGGTGCTCGTGGCGTTCAGATCTTTTTTTTAATTGCCTCTTCAAACGGAATACGAATTAAAATCGTCAAGGCAAAATTAAACGTAAATATATATTCCCTAGTTTTCGTGATCCGCTTGAACAATTAATATCTTTCAATTAATTAAGATTTTCGGTTGAGATAAAAAGTCAGTGTCACGAGCGGGATTCGAACCCACGACCTTCGGCTCAAGAGGTCTTTGCGAAGTCACGGTAGTTTAATTGATCAGAGCAGCGGCGTATCTAGCCGAAGATCGTGAGCTCGAATCCCGCTCTTGTATCAATTGATGAAGCGGACCACGAAAACTAGTGAATTAAATAAGTTAATATCACCTTCACTCAAGCTCTCAGTGGTCATTTCATTTGTTGCCCAGAATCAAATAGATTGCACGACATTTGAAAAATGGCAAAAAGGAGGGAAAATTCAAAAGTTGATGTTCAGATAGAGAGTTAAGGCCCGGGTGGATCAAGGTCACGGGTTAAGTGGTAGAGCAGCGGCGTATCAAACCGAAGGTCGTGGGTTCGAAACCCCCTCGTGACACTGACTTTTTTATCTCAACTAAAACCTTAATCAATTGAATTAAATATATAGATATTTCAATTAATTATTCTTTTATTATCAGGCTGAGACGAGGTTGAGATTAATTCTATAAAAAAAAAGAGGTTGATATAAAAAAACCAGCGTGACGGTTGGGATTTGAACTCCCGACCTTCAACTGAATACGCCGCTGTTCAAACCACTTGAAACACGAAAGCTTGAGTAACAAGCGACGCGGTCGCGGGTTCGAATCCCAATCTTGACGCTAGTTTTTTCATATCAACCTCTTGGTTTGATAGAATTAATCTCAACCGCATCTGAACCTTAATAAAAGTTCAATTATTACCACTGAACATACATGGTTTTATACATATCTTGATCGATTATAATAATAAAAAAAAGAGTTAAAATAAAACAATTGTTTTTGCAAGGATCCTAAATGGCGTCGTGGTGTATATATAAACGTTTCTAATGGGTTTCTCGATTGAAATGATGAGCCAGATACTGGAAAAAACTTTTAATGGATAAATGTTACCAACTTGTCAATCCTGCTCTGAGATTGCAGTCCCGTGTTGGTTGATGTGCCAGGAACAAACACAATGGAATGATTTATCAAAAAATCCGATCTCATCGATTTCCAAAATGGTGGCGAAATACTGGAAATGAATACGTTGATATGTTTAATTAAAAAATATATTACACTTAGGCTTTCCTTTAAAAAAAAAGTATGTATAAAATGCACTTAAATACGAATAAAAGAGAGAGACAGAGATAGCGAGAGATGCAGAAAGATTGAATCTTAAATGATTTGACGAAAAATTTTTTTTGTTACATTTGTTCTTATTTTATTGATAACAAACAGGTTTATAATACTGATCCTAAAGTCACGAAATATAATAGAATAATTAATATATTTTAATCTTGTTAGTCAGCAGAATTTGTTACAGATTATTTTCCAATTTGCAATTTATTTTAAAAAAAGCTAGATTATATTGGAGTATTTTAAAGATGATTTTTTCAAGATCACTTTAATTTAGTTTACCTCCCGATATACTTCCAGTTGGTAAAAATAAATCATGAATAGCAGTATGCAAGAAACGCATTGAATTTCACCCTTGTACACTTGAACGGCGGTGGTTCGATACTGTAAACCAAACTATCCCCGTGCACAGGGTAAACAGCCGCCCAATCTTCATCAAATATTAGTCTTAGGTTATTAAGTTTCTTGATTTAAAATATATTTGTATAAAATAACGATAGTTGATTCAATATATCGATTGATAGAAAAATAAATGAGACCGTGACTAAGATCCCTATCCGTTACTATACCGTGCAATGAAGTCTGTAAATTTTGATGGATTTCAATTTAAAAATTAACTCAATATTTCAAGGTTTTTAGTTGAGATAAAAAAGTCAGTGACACGTGCGGGATTCGAACGCATGACCTTCGGCTTGATACACTGCTACTCTGCCACTTGCACTGCCACGTCGATCCTTTCGGGCTCCAACTTCCCATCTCAAGCGCCCCCCCTTTTTTTTTTAATTTTCCATCCTTTTTGAAATTTTTCAACAATTAATATAATCAATTGAATGATCTTAATGGTACAGCGGACCACGAAAAATAGTGAATCAAATGAATTAAAATGAAGTATAATTCACTAAAACTCTCGGTGGCCATTTGATTTGTCACCGAGAATCGAATAAATTATACGTCATTTGAAAAATGGTAAAAATGAGGGAAAATTAAAAAAAGGTGGGGTTGAGATGTGTAACAAACAAATTGAAAGGAACGAGAAGGAGGCGATGGACTTTGGAACCTGTCGGAGGCAAAAGTGCAGGAAGGCTAAAAGACGGTGGACAGAGGACATTCGATTGGGAGACAGCGAACAATTCACACCATACGTAGCTGCTTCAACTGGGCTTATAAAAACACATCTGATTAGAAGATTTCAAGAAAACGGCTTTCATCCTGTGAGTTATTTCCTGTTCCGTATTTCCTTAATTTTATTTCCTTGGGGATTGCGCATACAGTAATATGAATTTGTTTATTTTAGTTTAAGTACGTCTAAATTATATTTTAAGTTTTTTTATATTACTTCAAGGTGAATTGATTTTATTTTTTGTATTAATTTAAGTTCAAAAGATTTAAAAAAAAAGGTGTGAATTTAATTTTGAAAAATAAGAAAGAATTAAGTTGAATTAAATTGATTTTCCCTTACAGTGCCTTTTATTTTTAAATTCCTCACATTATTGAAATAATTGTAATAATAAAAAAATTACAATTATTTTTGATTAATCAAAATTATTTATTAATCTCATTTCATCAAATACCCTTAAAGTCTAACAGATGGAAAGTTGGAGCCCGAAAGGATCGAAGTCATAATAGCTCAAGTGGTAGAGTTGAGGCGTATCGAGCCGAAAGACGTGGGTTCGAATCCCGCTCCACTAAAAACTTTAATTGATTAAAAAAACTTAAACGATCTTTATTGAGATTATCTTGAGGGCCTGGGATTTAAAATCACTGTTTAAATTTAACAAATACGTGCAAGATGTGAAAAAAAGGGAATTTATACAATGCAAAAAAATATTCGCAATTCAATCAAAGTATTTCTACTCACTCAATGTGTCTCATTGAATATAAAAAATATTTTTTTGCATTGGACAAATTCACTTTTTTTCCACAACTTACATCCATTTTTTAAATTTAAACAATGTTTGTAAATTCCGGGCCCTGATGAGGATTTCAATAAAGATCGAAACGTTGGAATGATATAGAAAATATTTTTTCTGAAACCTACATCACACCTGACACTGATTTTTTTTTTATCTCAACTAAAAATCCTTAATTGAATAATATTAATGGGTCAAGCTGACGACGAAAATTGGTTAATTTGAAACTTAATAATCTACTGATCAAAGAGTAATTTACAGCAGTGATTATTTATAGGATAAAACATACCAAAATACCTATACTTAAAATTCAGACTTTCTAAAATGTTCACAGGAGGAAGAAAAATCGTCGATAGATAAAAACAATTCCAGAAAAGATACTTGAATGAATGTTTGAACAATGGTCTATTCCTGTATATTGATTTATGCTATGCCATAGAGATTCCCGGGAATGATCGTAAATTACAAAGGGGCGAAAGTGACCCACCCTTGCATTTTAGTGCGTAGTATTCTTTTGAAATATATTCTCCTTAGATAAAAGGCCGTGTTGGCCGTGATTCCTTAGCCGATTATGGCCGTTTTCCCTCTATCGAAAACCGAAAAACGTTTTCCTAGAATAAATACAACTAATTGTTGAAAACATTGAACGCCGTTTATCTCATTGTCAGTGTATTCAGTTTTTATGACCAACCAGTAACAAAATGATTTAAATAAAAAAAATAAATAAAATAAAGAGCTGCACTTTAATATTACACTGTAATAACGCAAGTCTATTTCGTTTTTCTAGCGCCAGTAAAATTTAAATCATTTATAAATTATTTGAAACAAATCTAAAAATGATTCCTCACTATTCTTATAAATCTTGAAACGAAATATTTTGTGTTTGATGTAATTAAAGCATGTTTGAAGAGAAATTGGCGAGGAATTCTTACGAAAACAAACAATTGGGACCATCTAGTAAATATTTGTATTTATATTTCATTATACGTTAAAAATAGAAAATAGAAGTACGAAACCTCCTAGGAAGTTTTTGGTCTCGCCCTGATAGATGTGGGGGAGTCGCCCACCTTGGTGCCTGTGCGACTCCGAGGTTGGGCTATGGTCGGGCGCCATCGGCTTCTTTGGTCATTTGGGCGTCCTTACGTTCCCCAAAATTAGTCAGTCTCACACTCACTCATACAATAAATGCATACTATTATATACCAACCCAATCATATATACATATCCTCTGCCTAGAATCCGAGTCGATTCCTGCTTAGCGGAGCAGCTCTGGAGACTTGAAATAATATGCTGCCCAGAATACACCTATTCTAACATAAACTAAATCTTAACCTACGAAATAAATACCCCCATTATCCCAATATCTCTTAAAATCCTCGCTTCTTAAAAAACTCGCTGCCATGCTCGACCAATCTACTATAATCCGGCGGTGTACCATTTCGACCCTATATGAGGCCAAGCTGCGACACCCCTCCAACACGTTTGACATCTTGCGTTGTCAACTTGGCATGCTGGGCACCTAGGTCGACTCGTACCAACCAACACGTGCCCATGGGTCGCACGCGTATGGCCTATCCGCAGGCGGGTCAGGACAACGCTTTCCTTTCGAAATATCCCTGGCTTCACCGGTTGACCGTCGGCTTGACGTCACTTGTCTATGAATATATTTTTCACTAATCTCTTACCGTCGTCACACTGAATCGGGGTGGTCTCAACAATCATTATATTCTACATTAAATTATGTTATTTTTAACTGTATTTATTCACTAGGAAAATCCCAAATATAATCGCTGAATTCAAATGTTGGAATATAAATTATACATTATGTCCTTAATGTTATTATTTTATTAATTCACTCTTTGCGAGGTCCGCACGACCAATTAATCTACGACAATTAATTACGGTATTTAGTCGAGATGAAAAAAAAAGTTAATGGCACAAGAAAGATTCGAAGGTATCTAGCCGAGGAAGTGGGTTCGAATCCCGCTCGTGCTTTTTTTTATCTCGACTAAGTACCGTTATTAATTGTTATTATTTTATTATCGCCAATGTTTAATATCTTATGTTTTAAACGATTTTTGTCTCTAAATCAATAAATAAATTAAAATTAGTTTGCTAGGACTTGGTGACAAAATTAGAATTTTTTTAAAACTTTATGTAATTAAATTGGTTCCGGGGACTCTATGGTATAATTGCTTTCATTTTTTATTATAACATTAGTTTATTAGACATTGTAAACTACAGCCTTTTAAGGTATTTTATTTTTAATAATAATATAAAAATATGTTTTTATGCTAAATTGATTATACTACGAAGCGCGCCGAACAGAATGCAATATTTTTAATCAATTAACGAGAGGTATTCCGTGTACGATCCCTCCTTGGTCCCTGGGATTATGTCTTTTCCTATCTTTTGAACGGCCGTTATTAAATTAGAGCTCAGTTCCATCAAGTTTGGATAGAAAGGTCGAAAGCAATAACGGCCATCGTCAATCTTCCTCTGAACGCCTAATCCTCGGCTGAAGCCCTGGAAGAAACCTTCGGAGAAAATTGGCCCGATTGTAAAGGAAAACACTACATCAGGTCTTGTCGGCCA
>CM077112.1:6422336-6435569 GCA_039619505.1 Cimex hemipterus | reverse complement strand
ATTCATTAAATTAAAGCATTGCTAAGAGAAATATATCTGAAAATAAATATATCAAATGTTGTGAAAGGAACAAGATTCCTGCTATTGAAAACGGATCGGATTAAATATCCCATAAGTCTAAGTGGTGAGGGAAAAATGTAATTGAAACAAAATTGAAGAAATGGATCGACTAATCAAATTTCCATTAGGGGCACGGCTTAAAATTATAACCCGACGGGATGTATCCTTCCCGCCGGCTTTTAAAACACAGACATCCTTACGGATTATCTTCCAATCCTGAACTCAGGGCAATAGCTATTAAAAGACTTGCGTGAATTGCGTCACCCTGATCCCTTGAACTTGACATACATGCATCTATCGTTTAGATTTGGACGGTCTCCAACCCCCCCCCCCCCCGTCAAGGTGATTTATTCCCGAGAGGCGTTAATTCATTTCTGAGAATAAGGCGATTTCACTGGAAATCAAAATAATTATGCTTTTATTTGATATTTTTACGAAACAATATTGTGATAATTCGAGGTAATGTTACTTTTGCTTTAGAGAAAATTAATAAAAAGGAAAAAGCTTGAATCGGCGGATGATTGGAGCGAGAAGGCAAGGCTCATGGTACGAGTCCTAGGAAGCAGATAGAGCATATGTTTATGTGACAATATCATCATCGTTTGTACGGATTTGGACTACTACATTGCATTAATGGGCGAAGTAGTGAACGGGCTGACCGAAGCGAATCTAACTGTGAACTGGGAAAAATGTGCATTGGGCCGGTCGGAGTTTAAAAAAACATGAGGTGTATAAACAATCAGAGCAGATTAACCTTTGAACTCGATAAAAGTTGACACAATCATGCAATAATCAACACGCCAAAGATTGGAGCAAATTTGAAAATTCGCAGGGCTCGCACAGTGGTTCATACCGAAATTCTCAACTTTCTCAGTAGACATGGGACCAATGACAGAACTTATTAAGAAGGGTCTTAAATAGAGTTTGGAATATAGCATGAGCTTCAAAACATCAAGGAAATGGTAAATATCTGTCCAAGGGAACGGGAAAAATCCACAATATTAAGGTCGTAATTTATTGAGTTTTTCAACAATACGAAAAAGTTCGTCCTAAGGTTTAGTTGAGATCCGGTCGCAGGAATAAGAAAAAGGGTGAAGGCTTGAGCTGTTTTGAAAAAGCTAGCGTCGCGGGATTCGAATCTACGACCTTCTGCCCAACCACTTGAGCTATAGTGATTCCGATCCATTTGAACATCTACCCCTCACCGTTGGGTTGCATCGAGGAGTTTAAACCATATTCGGAAGTGAAGGGTTTGCAGGGAGTATTGACCATATTGCCCTGAAATGGTTTTACAATCTGAAAGACGCTTAGGATTGGCAAGATGGTCCAGCTGCAACCGTGCAGGTTCACCATAGTGCGCCGGACAAATCCAATAACGTTACTGATGCACTGTCACGACAGAATAATGACGCCGAGATCTCTTATGTCTATTCTTTACCGAACACCCTGGATATACTGCTCAACTCGAAAATGGTTGAGAAATCGGGCAAAGTGGAAAATTTCGAATTGAAAGCGTATTAAAATTCCCTGTCGATCACTAAAGGGCGTCGGTCTAAGACAATTTCAACTACCTTCAACAACCATTTTATAAATTCACTTTTTTCTGCATCCTACATGTATTTGTTAAATATAAACAATGTTTTTAAACTCCAGGCCCTGAAGATGTTCTCGATAAAGATCGAAACGTTGGCACGTTAAATTTTTTTTCTGAAAACTACATCACATCAGACTCCATCTCACGATTTCCGAATAATCATCGATTGACGGTCACTAATCACCACACATTTTCAATATGAACTACCTTTTGTTAATTTAAAATTAATCTTCTTGAAAAAATCAATAAAACCAAAGAGAAAGCTTGAAATGAAAGCAAGTACACAAAGTAATATTTCTGTATAGTTGAAATTGAAAATAATTCGACTCTAATTATTAAAAATTATTTCCAATTGTAACTGAAATTATATAAAATGAAATACATTTTTCTTTTATTAAAAATTAAAGCATTTCTTAACCATAGATAAATATATAGGTTATCGGTATAAATAAATAATATATTTCATTTTATGTAATTTATGACTTCAATTTTATATTATTTATTATATATTTATTTTTATACGTTTTTTAAGCGCCCAATTATATTATATTTAAAAAAATATCCACTAAAGGGCGTCGGTCTAAGACAATTTCGTGGCTGTAAGCTCAATTTCAAATTTTCGTAAAAAAGTGCAGAAATTGTTGATGCACGATTGACGGTAGGAAAAAAATTGAAAAATCCACTCTTGTTTAGAGTAGTAATTCAGACATTGAGTACGGTTTGAGTAAAATAAGGAAGCGCAGTTGTAATAATATCAGGTGTAATTAATGTTTTTAAAAGGTTACTTTTTCTCTCATATTTCTTTTTTTCACACTCAGAACCATCTCCATTAAGAAACTGGATTGATCGAATCCTTGGGGCGTGTCCGTAAGGGTTTAAAAAATATATGAAATAAGTGATAAAATTAATTACAACAGTTTTTATGGATATCAATCTGAAATAGTTTTCTAGTTTGAGTAAATTTTGAGAAAACCTGAGAGGGCAATAGTTGTAGACGCCGGCGGGGTAAAGTATTATGAACTACCCTCCAAGTATATATGCCGGCTGTTGCGTAAATGGTTGTGATAGTAAAATTTAATAATCGTTTAAGCAGTTCAATTCTGGCAAGATTTGACATGCCAAAGTTAATAAAATAAATATAATTACAATTCGGCAGAGTAGAGATCAAACGTTCGTGCGTACAGAAAGGCAACTTTTGAACAACTGGCCGGACAAAAGTTAAAGGTACGTTTGTACGTACCAGATAGAAGCCTGCGAGCAATTGGCGTCGTTTTTAGGACACTCGCTCTAAAAATGTTTCTTTCCCACCAGCCTGCTAGATTTACCAATTTTCATTTTTAACGTCTTAGAACAGGAAGAAAATTGTATAAACTTGAATGATCGAATATTAATTTTAAAAAATGTTTACATTGGCGTAAACATTAGTATTATTCTTTATAATATTTATTTGGAAAAGAGCGGCCAATGTTTTGCTCATGTTTATTTTTAAAGGCAATTTTCCTGCAGCCCAATTTGAAAAGTATAATATTCCTCCAGGCCGAAGCTGACAGTGAGAAGGGGCAACACCATGACGTGAAACATCGCGTGACGGACAGAACCGCATTCTACGGTTCAAATCCCACGGGTGGCATCCCTCGCCGCGGCGGATCTTGCGGGCAAGAATAAAAGTTGTCCGTTACAACCGGCCCGATAAACCCCTACGGATTTCAAATTCCTTCATTCTTTAAAGGGGGGAAAAACGAAACGCTAACCACGGCCGAAACTCCGAGATGAGAAAATATCCTACTCGGCTAACACTATCTTTCCATCTGATACAATTATCTTCGGGATGTACGTGAGGGATGTTGAACCCTTCGCCAGTTAGATGACCTCGAATGATAAAGAAGAACACTTATTTTTAATTGTTACCAAAACAGCAGAAATTAACTTAATAACCTGTTGTTTGTTTATTCATAACAAATGGTAGAACCGCCATTTGCATTCTTGCCTTTTTAAATAAAACCGTAGAAAGACAAAGCTTTTGTATTTATATATCCATCAAAATCAACAAATAAAATCTTAACGTACATTATAAATTATTATATATTTTAAACTCCACTGAACTGAGCAAAAACCCACTAAGGCCGCCATTGCCTCTGAAAAAAAAATTCAATATTGTTATTTTCTTCTTTTATCTATTTTAACTTCAACTAAACCATTTTTAATTTCAAGTTAACTATTTATTTATGAAAAAAAACAGAAACTTCGGATATGATTTGAAATGTAAGGCCATTAAGAATTGTAAATTATTTGGATTCGAACAAAATTGGAATATAAAACACCTGGGATCTTAGGAGAAGATGTGGAAATTAATTATAATTAAAATTTTTAAAACGCTAGAAAGTTTAATATGAAAAATAGTCAGATATTTCAGTTTCGTTAAAAAATTGTAATGATTGTGCAAAAGGTAATTTTTTTCAGCTTTTGATTTTAGATCATTTTAAAATTTAATTGTTCTTTACAAGCTCATTAATTTATTATTTAAAAAATTCCCGAATGAATAGTATAATGCTTTACTTTCATATTAGATATTATGTTAAATTTTAATAATAAAAATAAGTTACTTTCTCTTTGTCTTTTAAAAGTCCAATTCTTTTGTTTTTATAATTTTTATTTGAATTGTAATTATAATTCTTATGTTCTTCTAAGGGCCCAATTAATTTTATTATAAGGGTTTCACAAATTACAAGAATTTTACTATATCACAAGTTGAAAAAAAAGTTAATGGCAAGAAAGGGATTCGAACCCACGACCTTCGGCTAGATACGTCGCTGCTCTACCACCTGAGCTATAGTGACCTCGATCCACTCCCCATCTCAAAATTCGTAAGGTGAGGTTGAGGAGTTGATGTCAGTATAGCTCAGGTGGTAGAGCAGCGGCGTATCTAGCCGAAGGTCGTGGGTTCGAATCCCTCTCGTGCCATTAACTTTTTTTCAACTCAACTAATAACCGTAATTAATTGTGATATATCAATTGGTCGAGCTGACCACGAAAACAGTGAACAAGAATTTTACTTCAAATGCTCATATTTCATACAAACTCTTAAGTACTTTTTTACGCTTTAAAAAATTGTCGCTTTATTCAAAATTTAAAAAATCCAAATGTGTATAGATTAGTGACCGTTAATCCAAATATATTCAGATATCGTGAGATGCGACCTGGTGTGATGTAGGTTTCAGAAAAAAAAATTTTCTTTATCCTGCCAACGTTTCGATCTTTTATTGAGACACGACACGCAAGAATGGCACAATTACACAGAAGACAAACACTTTGAGTGAGAAAAAATTCTTTGACTGAATATAAAAAACATATATTTTGCATTTTATAAATTCACTTTCCCAATATGTATTTGTTAAATGAAAACAATGTTTGTAAATCCCAGCCACCGAAGATGATCTCAATAAAGAACGAAACGTTGGCACGTTGAAGGAAATGTTTTTCTGAAACCTACATCACACCAGACCGCAACTCACGATATCTGAAAAAATTTTAAAAATTAAATGGGGTTCATTTGAATTAAACAGAAATAATTTTAAGTGTAAGGACATGAAGGATTGTAAATTATTTGTGTTTGAGCAAAATTGAAATATAAAATAATTGGGATCTGTAAAAATTAATTATAATTTAAAATTTTAAAACGTGTAATATGAGAAGTAATTATGTATTACAGTTTGGTTAAAATTTATAATGATTGTACAAAAGTTTTTTTTATTTTTAATTTTTCATAATTTTAAATTTTAATTGTTCTCTACGAGCACATTTATTTATTATTTAAAATATTCCCAAACGAAAAGTAAAATGCGTTAATTTCATGTAAGACATCATTTTTAATTTTAAATAATAATAATAAAAATTAATAATTTTTACTTTTGCTTTTAAGTCCAATTATTTTATAATTTAAAAACTTCATATAAAAAAATCTTTTGTTTTATATAATTTTTAATTTGAATAGTAATTTTTAAAAAATTCATTTGTTCTCTTTAGAGCCTAATTAATTTTATTAGATAAAATTCACAAATATACGAGAATTAATTATTCAGAAATCGTGAGATGCGGTCTAGTGTGATATCAGTTTCGGAAAAACATTTTCCTTATGGTGCCGATCTGGTTATTTGTAAAATATCTGTAAAAGTCGTTTTGAGGGTGAATGCATTCCTGTACATTTAACATCTCAAAACAAAAAACAGTTCGAATCATGAAACTGCGGCGCGGATGCCAAATCCTTTTTTCGGATAGGGTTTTAGGTAACTGGCCAATGTTGACAGGCAAAACGAAAAAAAAAGCTCATAATGTTTAAGTATATTTCATTTTTTATTTTATTTTAATGCGTGGGGATTAGTGACCGTTAATCGATAATTATTAAGAAATGGTGAGATGTGGTCTGGTGTGATGTACCTTTCAAGAAAACGTTGCCTTTATCGTACCAACGTTTCGACCTTTATTGAGAGCATCTTCAGCGCCTGGGATTTATAAACAGTGTTTAAATTTAATAAATACATTTTCCATGTGGAAAAGTGAATTTTTCCAACTGAAAATATATATTTTTTATTATATATTCAACAAAGTATTTCTACTCAATCAAAGTGTTGTTCTTATGTGTAAATTGTGTCAATCTTGCGTGTCTTGTTGAGAGTGCCAGTGAGATTGTGTTGCTTAATTAAAATAAAAAGTAAAAAATATATTTTACATTGTATAAATTCACTTTTTCACATCCTAAATGTATTTGTTAAATGTTTGTAAATCCCTGGCCCTGAAGATGATCTCAATAAAGATCGAAACGTAGGCACGATAGGGAAAATGTTTTTCTCAAACCTACATCACACCAGACCGCATCTCACGATTTCTAAATAATTATTTTTGTTTTAATGCAGCAGAAAGAATTTCATTTGTTTTCGATGAATTTGGTGTAAACATACCATGCAAATTCTTTCAGAACATCATATTTTCAATATTTTCGTATAACTGATTAACACTCAACTTGAAGACAAAACTAACAAGCAAACATTAAATTTTCATGCTTTAGTCAATTAAATTTTCTTAATCAATTGTACGATTAATTGAAATTACAGAGTTCTAAAAGAAATCGCATATACTTTCAGAACGAAGCTACGAATATTTTAGTTCGTGGGAGGACATTTTCTCGTGAATAAAAAGAATTTCAAAAAATTGTGAAAATACTGTATATGTAAAATATGCGTAAAACTTCATTACAGTTGAAACAAATGTTAATCAACAGATTGGCTTAGTGTTCAACTTTGGTAAATTATACAAGCACCTATCAGATAAAGTACTTGTTAAATAAAATAGGTAGCCTAACAATAAAAGGGAGTGTATTTTTATAACAGTTAATTACAACAATTTAGGCCTTTTAAAAACAAACATAGCCTAATTCAAAATTTAAAAAAATCAAAATCAAAGGATTTCATTTGAATTAAACGAAAAAGATTAAGTTCACAATAAAAATTGATAATTGGGCGGAAAAAGCTTTATTTGATTGAAAGCTGACCTAAATTTTGACAGCTATTTTGATTAATATTTTACCTCGTAATTCAGTCAAGGAGAAACGGAATCGATATTAACTTTTAAAAGTTACAAATATAAAAAAAATTATCTAAGTATTTTTTTAAGTTGCAGAGTAGTCATTGACGGTCAAATTTGCTTCGAAACAACGACATTTTGATGACTTGCCCTCTAAATATCTGATCTATCGGACCAACGCGAACCGTTCCCCGTTCACTGATTGGACATGAATAGCAATCTAACGACGGGCAGGGACTCGGGGAAAAAAACCTAATGGGACGTGCGGGAAAAAAATCGAAAAATAAAAACTATCCTTTTATGTTTGCCTTTTTTTTAGTTATAAGCTTTACGAAAGGTTTAATTTTCTCTGACGTTATATCTGGATGTTTCGATAGGTTTTTCTCGGCGTTCGACAATTTCGACAACATATTTGCATTCCTGTCGAGAAAGAATCTAGCAAACATGGGAACATTTCACAAATCGTGTGTAAAGTTGTCATTTACACGACGCCCAAGGATGATTGCTGGCCTTCGCTTTCAAACGGCTTGAAACGTATTCAATAAGAAACGGAAAATGCAAAAACAACTTTTACATTTATCGTAATATTCAGGGGGAAAACGATATTTTTCTAAGTTATTAAGTAAAATCGGATTGTTTTATTCATCCTGCAGTATTATCTTATTTATACGGATTGGCTATTATATGACGCGAATGCCATTAATAAAACTCAAAAAAAAAAAAAGAAAGAACAAAGAATACAAGATTTTCATTAACAATTGATTCTAATCTTTTTAACAAATATCTTATGCTTTTCATTCTTTTAAGTATTTGACTTATAAGGCTTCCATATTAAGTTGCACAATTGTATTATACGTTACATAATTCTTTGAAATATTTGGTAGAATGCAGACAATCTTTATGCCATGGGAAAATCTGATTATTGTTTCTAAGTTGCCAAAACAAAAAAAGTAAGATAGTGGATAAGTCTACGACTTCTAATCAAATCTTAAAATGAACCGTTGTTGAAAAGAGTAATTGTCTACTTTCTGTTTTTTTTTTCTTTCAGAAACATTATTTCTGCAAGTTATTATTTCTAAAAATCAGTGTGTATTAACATTCTTATTTATCAATTTTATCTGTTGTTTATTGCCCTTGTCAATCTTTTTCTTTTTCTTCAATTTTTGATGCTGCTGTCTCAAACTGAGGGTATGATGATACAAAATAAAAATTTTGTTTAAAGATGTTTTATTTTCCCCACGTTTCGAGTTTTTATGGGCCCTTCGTCAAGTTAAAATCCTTTCTTAACGGCGAATACATAACTTGAGTGCATAACGCATTTAATTTAAAACAAAATCTTAAATTCCTTCCAGACCTTTTAAGAATTTTGTTCTTGTACGGTTTATCAATATCATTAGAATTACAAACAATTTTCTATAAAATTAAACGTTTTTCTTAGCGAATTAACCCTTTTAATTACAATTTAATTCACGAGATGATGAGACGCGGTCTGATCTTGTTACCAAACCATTGATCACACTAAAAAAATATTTCCGCAGTTGGATATAAACCAGCATTACAAAGGAAGACAGAAAGCAGGTCTTAAAAAAAAAACAGCAGGAACAATAGTAGGCTTGGTATACTCCCTTGAAGCACTCACTTAATATGGGACGAACGTGCTTCATTGGCAAATTTAATAGTTTATCCTTAGAAGATCCACATGTTATAACTATACATCGAACTGATGAGTACAGAATGAAAAACCGGTTGAAAGTTTTGAAAAAAAAATCCAGAAATCTTCCCATTGCATAATCACCGTCGGCCAAAGCGGAGTGAATATAGTTGGTCAAATCATTGTGGACTGTATTTATTTAAAACATTGCTTAAAAACTGTACATTTCATCCTGAAATCCAATCAATTGAAAAACTCAATTAAACTTGAACAGATGATACATAAACATAGCCAAAACTATATGACCAGACAGGCATTAAACTCAAACATTATTAGCTCAGGTATATAAGATTTCCTGGCGTCTAGGGCTGGCATGAACTGGATGTTTGAATTTAAGCAAAACTTCCAAACAAACCTAACTCCAAAAAACAGTAGCAAAGTGAAAATCACTCATTCAAAAAGGACTTTCTTTATTGATACCTTGATGGATCTGAAATGCAAAAAGTTGCAGAGGCAGGAGTGTTTAGCCCTAAAGCCTAATATTCCGAATATTCAGAGCCTAGCAGTTTCTTCCCTTTCTAAAAGTTTATTTACTTATTTTTTTAAAATCTTTTGAGCTTAAATCCATGTAATTGAAAACCATATTCTGTTTAAATAAAGAATAAGAAAGCAAAGCGTTAAACTCAAAGACAGCTCAACATTGGTGCTGAATTGCAAAACCGAACTAGACAGATTAATTGTGCAAAACATGGATACTTCTACGGAAAAGGACTGCTACACTTCTGAAGAATGCTGAACTGTTTTGAAATTCAAGCTATGGACAGCAACTTAGGAAAGAAGATTATTCAGAAATCGTGAGATGCGCTCTGCTGTGTTGTTGGTTTTAGAAAAACATTGTCTTTATAGTGCCAACGTTTCGATCTTTATTGAGATCATCTTCAGAGCCTGGGTTTTACCAACTTTGTCCAAATTTTACAAATGTTTGGAAACAAATTTTTTTTTTTGATTGTATAAATTCACTTTTTTCCACATGTATTTGTTAAATTTAAACAATATTTGTAAATCCCAGGGCCTGAAGATGATCTTAATAAAGATCGAAACGTTGGCACGTTAAAACTTTTTTCCCCTGAAAACTACATCACATCAGACTGCATCTAACGATTTCCGAATAATCATCGACTGACGGTCACTAATCACCACCCATTTTCAATATGAACTACCTTTTGTTAATTTAAAATTAATCTTCTTGAAAAAATCAATCAAAACCAAAGAGAAAACTTGAAATGAAATGTTTTAATTTTAACATTTCTTAACCATAGATAAATATATAGGTTATCGGTATAAATAAATAATATATTTGATTTTATCTAATTTATAACTTCAATTTTATATTGTTTATTATATATTTATTTTTATACGGTTTTTAAGCGCCCAATTATATTATATTTAAAAAAATATCAACAACTATAAAGGAATTGGAATTTTTTTAATGTTTTAAAGAAAGGGTTAATTTGATATAAAAATAGCGTTAATTTTACACGAAAAAGCTTTAAGCATTTGTGTTTTTCCAAAAATCAAATGCTTTAAAAATCAGGCTTAATAATTGAAACAGAAAGTAATGGGAAAAATATTGATTGACAATTGCTATTATTAGATTTTATCTGTTGTAGTATCCAAAATTTTAAGATTTGTATTGGTTTAGTTGAAAAAATAGGATGTCGGTCTGTCGATTCATAATACAAAGGTCGTTTTGTGCCAAGGGAAAATAATTTGAAAATAGCAAACGCAAAGTGCCGTGCACTAAACGTGGAATGTACAGTTCTCATCTGTAGGGCGGGGGTGATCTCCGGATCACCTTGGGCGTACGAAAACTGTGCTCCTTTGAAGGTAACGGAGGAAAACTTGGAAAACCCGTGCAGAGAGGTAGTCCAGGTACACGAACCCATGAAAAGCTACCTTGTGCATAATATTGTGTCTTGTACTACTGGACGGCTACCATCTCGGCAGGCTTCCAAGGTCATGCACGTTGTGTGCAGATCGAACCCGACCGGTGATCATCCTCATAGGCTGTGGATTGCACTCACATGGTTCATATACAAACTAACAGACAAAACAGAATTAACATTAATACATATAGGAAAAGGATTTAAATAGCCTACTCTACCTAACCCTGGCCAGACGGATTTTAATTTTGAATAATTGCCCGGTCGCAAAACCCTTTATAGTTCTGGAGTGTAGTCTGCTCTGGTAGTATACGCCCCTATAAATAACGCCTTTGTATAATCCTAGTGGCCGGCATTAACTCGGACCCGTATATTACAAAGTCCTGTATTAGGATTTCTCCTGATGTGCCACCAGCTCAACTTTGACCAAGAGGATGACATTTTCCAACAATGTCAAGCGTGCTATTATTATTTTATTCACATAGATTTACCCTAGTAAAAAATGTCGACTTTTTTTTTAAATCTTGCACTTTACAGTTTACTTATCTGAAAGTTAATTAATTTTTCTTTCAGTGTTAAATATTATTCCTCAATTGAAGCTCAGTATAAAATATGCGGTCGTATTATATTATTAAAAAAAATATCTTTCTACAAAAAACATTAAAAATGACAAAATAACTTTCAAATCATTTCTATTATATCATGTTTTTCTGTTCTCTTTTGCATTTTGTCAGTTTTTGTTTTCTTTGTATTGCGTAAGCTATTATTTTTATTTTTATTTATTGTGTATTTATATTATTTTCTTTGGTTTCTGATTCTGTAATCAACGACCTCTGGCATACGGATCCAAGATCCATGGCCTCAAATGCTTGAAAATGTAAATTATATTTTTTTCTTTTATTGTTAATTATTTTTAAAATTTTTTTAAGAGGGTTCGCAACAGCAGAGGTCATATAAACCCTCAGGGTGCCGGTGTTTTTGAAAAAACAGCCCATTTGTAAGCATGTCGGGTTCGAATGCGGGGCCGCTGGATTCGAACCCGGGACCTTCACCTTACAGTGATGAGCGCCGTGTCAAGAACGGAACCTGGCGGCCACCGACTATAAAATTTATTTCTGTTTCTTTTTAAAAAATTAAAATTGTGAGTTTTTCCATAATTTAAAATTTCCCCATAGGCTTGTATGGCTAATAATAATAATGATAATGGAGTTAGACTAGCAACAGTTTCAGCATGATTATAGGGTCATTTTTATCCTTTTATTCTTCCATTCAAGTATGATTACTAATTCTACATAACAATAATAAGAAACAAAACACAATAACATTTTTTTTAAGAAACTATTTTTCTTATTTAAATGGCGATATTGGGAATTGCAGTGCATTACCCCGCAAAAACAAATCATGCGCGCACAACTCTTATGCAGACTTTAGCAGGCAATCCATAGTAAAATAATTTGGGAAAAGGCCTAACTCTCATTATAAATTCCAACAAATTTGAGAAAACTGAAAAGCTCTCTTCGAAAGAAACACTGGGAACCCAGTAACTCCTGTAAATATCACGAAAGGTTGAGACAGATGTTTAAATAAACGAAAAACTAAATAAAATCTTCCCAGCCCTGAAACCAGGCCTCTAGAGAGATTCAGGCCCCACACTTCCCAACACTTCCCAATAGGGAATGCGAGCTACAAACTAGCAACCAGCAGACTAGTCTAATCGTCAAAAAACTTATCCAGTTGAAACTCACCTCACCAAAAAACACTTCAAAAACACACTGTGCTAACAAAAGGATGTCCTAGCTTCCACAATATACCACTGTCACACACTTATTACATCAATATACCTCGAAACTTCGGTTTTTTCTCGGAGCGGAAATTCTCGTTTGTTGCACGTTTTATGGTCAGCTGATTCCCTCGCCTATTATTATTATTATTATTATTATTATTGGTTTTTAAGGGCGTTTTAACGGCTAAGGTCATTTCACGCCCTAACATCCAAAAATTCTATTTTAGGTTTGCTTTATCTCTTCTGAGTGCTATTGGGTTGTCCGGAAAATAATGCAGGATTTTGGTATTAAACAAAAAAAAGAAACTAGTTACTTTAAAGTAATGTTCTTTAATCAAAATAATTTCCCATACTCTCAATACATTTCTCCCAACGTGTTGGTAACTTATTAATTCCGTCTGAGTAGAATTCAGAATTTTTAGAATTGATAAAGTCAATAAATGCATTTTCCAGTTCCGTTTGATTTTTGAATATTATGTGTTGTAAGTAGTGGTCCAGGTGTCTAAAAAAATGGTAGTCAGTAGGCGAGAGGTCCGGAGAGTAGGGTGGGTGAGGCAAAGTTTCATAGCCAAGCTCCAATAATTTTTGTGACGTTACACGTGACACATGTGGTCGAGCGTTGTCA
>CM077112.1:6379424-6422236 GCA_039619505.1 Cimex hemipterus | reverse complement strand
ACGTCTAGTGTTATCGTAGAGAATCCACTTTTCGTCACATGTAACAATTCTGGCCAGAAATGGGTCATTTTTGTTTCGACAAAGAAGTGATGCACAAACATCAAAGCGCAATTTTCGAGTTTTTTCACTTTTCCAATCGCCTTGAGGTGGTCAGCGACGGTCGTTTTACTGACTTTGAGTTGCTCTGCAAGTTCTCGAACAGTTGTTTTGGGGTTTTCTTCCACCACTGATCGCAGAACATCATCATTAAGAGAGGAAGGCCTTCCACGACCTTCTTCATCTTCAAGGCTGAAATCTCCCTCCCGAAATTTTTTAAACCACCTTTGCACAGTGCACTCATTAACACAACCCTCGCCCCAGACTTGGTTAATGTTTCTAGCCGTTTGGGCTCCGCTTCGGCCGAGTTTAAACTCGTAAAAGAAAATCGTACGAAATTCTCGCTTTGACATTATAAGGATGACTGAATTATTTCCAAGTAGCGGAATGCTACAGAGGTAAACAAACAATATCATTTGGAAGAGGATTAATAAGTGTTGACATTCATGAGTAATCCTGTAAACGTAAACAGAATATTTTATATAGATTTTTTTTAATGAAAACTTAAAATCCTGCATTATTTTCCGGACAACCCAATATAAAACTCTGACTCCAAACATTCACTGGTAACCTAATTTATCCTATTGCCATCCAAGCTTTGATTTTCTTTTCTTAATTCTTAATTCGGAAGGTCAAGTTACAATAAAATTAATAAAATTATAAAATTTATTTCTGTTTCTTTTTTTTTTTAAATTAAAATTGTGAGTTTTTTTTCATAAATTAAAATTTCCCCATAGGCTTGTATGGCTAATAATAATAATAATAATGGAGTCAGACTAGCAACAATCTCAGCGTGATTAGCTCATCTTTATCCTTTTATTCTTCCATTCAAGTATGATAACTAATTCTACATAACAATAATAGAAACAAAACACAATAATATATATTTTTTTTTTTTGAAGGAGCTATTTTTCTTATTTAAATTGCGATATTGGGCATTGTAGTGTATTACCCCCCCCCCAATTTTTATTGTCTTCCATTTTATTTTTCCGCTCCGGCAGCCTCAAAAGCTTCTGAAAAAAGAAATCATGCACGCACAACTCTTATGCAGACATTAGCAGGCATTCAATGGTAAAATGGGAAAAGGCGACTATATCATCTGGACGGAGAAGAAATTGATCTGTTCGATTATTATTATTATTCCTCATTTGAAGCTCAGTATAAAATATGCGGTCGTACTATGTTATTAAAAAAATATCATTCAACAAAAACGTTAAAAAATGACAAAATAACCTTCAAATCATTTTAGTAAACAATTTCCATTGATGAAAATAATTCTACAATATTTATTGACAACTTTTTTGAAGAATGTTTAATTCTGTCCTATTATACAAATCTTATCAACGATCTAAAATAATTAAAACTGATTAAATCACCAGGCGCAATTCGATCATGTTTTAAAGGGTCAACCAAAAGACCAGATCAGGAATAGATCCTTTAATTATATAAATTCTAGTTAATAATTAAATTCCAATTAATTAATTCAATTATAAAGTCAATTTTTTTCGAGTTTATGTCAGTAGGCATTCGGCATCGGCTTAAAGGAGAAATTTAAAAATTTCGAAAATAAAAATATCGTTTACACGATCCAACTTGAGTACGGTTGGCAAACCATTCCGGGAATGTTTCAACCCCCTCGTACATCCTTAACCTGGAAACGACCACCGGAGACATTCGCGGAGCGGACCGGGGTTGATTGGATTATCCGACCTGGCCACCTTCGCCTTGGTGAAACCCTATAACACAGGTAGCCACCTAATCAAATATCAATATACCGTACACTTTCCATCCCAGTTTTTAATCCAATCTGTAAGGGTAGCTCAACTGCATTATCCACACGCTCCTCATATCCAGCAATGTGCCTAATAGCCGAACTATAATATATTTGTTACATTACTCTTCGGAATGCTGTTTTGTTTTGTTGTTGTTTTATTATTCGGAGATCGTGAGGCGCGGTCTGGTCTGACATAGATTTTAGAAAAAACATTTTCTCCATCATGCTACGTTTCGATCTTCATTGAGATCATCTTCAGTTTATTCATTCTAGGGTTCTTGATATCTTTAATATCGTTGGAATCGGTAATACTGAAAAGCTCTAATTAATAAAGTACTCTAATTTACAGGTTTTTCCTCTACACTTCTTTTGTCGGAGAAAAATCATGAATAGGATCGTAGGATGTCACTCATATATGAGGTTCACCCTTACCTATTTAAGAGTAGGCCATGGAAGGTTGACATATGGCCAATTTTTTGTAAGGTGGCTCGATGTGTCTGACCTAGTTGAAGGGTGGTCCTTCACTCCATATAGAAAGAGTATAGCGATACTACTCGATGAGACACCTGGGTCCTCTGTTCTACTTTTTTTTGGAGAAATCGGTTTATTATACATATATTACTAGTAGTTTTCTATCACTAGCGTGTGTTAAGAGTGAATTTATTTATTTGCGTGATTTTACAGACTGACAAGCTCGATGGAGAATATCGGGTATTCCACCATCCTAACTGAGCGAATGGTAAATAAGAAATACGAATCGTATATGAGTGAGTGAAAGTGGGGAAAAGATTTGATTTTAGGAACTGATTGCATTAAAAAAATTATCTTTCTAAAGATTACATTTAAATAAATTATTACATTATTATATTGTACGATTAATATGCATTTGTGTTATAAATGATTTTTTTAAAATTCTGAATTTCATAAAAGGTAATTTCAATACATTTGCATTTCACCTTGATTAAACAAGTTAATTATTGATTTAAATATACGTACAATCCTAAGCCAGCTTTCATTGACGTCTGGCTTTTTTTTTGTTTTTAAGAAACCCAGCCAAGTTTACCTTTTCATTGTGAAATTTATTTTTTGCTTCAAATTATCTTTTCTATCATCAAATTAAACTTTTTTAAAACTTCAAATGAATTTTTTAAATTTCAAATCAATAGTTTTAAGTTAACTTGAAAATAAACTTTTTACCATCAAACTGATCTTTTTTTTTCACTTTCAAATCTGCCCGTTCCTTGAAGCATTAAACAGCTTCAGGTGAAATATAAGCGTGTAAAAACATCCTGAATTTTTAACATGTTGTTTTTTAATACAAAACATTGGGCTCTTAGTAGAATATATAAAAATTAATTACAATTGAAAGGTACAAATGAATAAAGGATCATTCTGGAAGGAACAGTCGAAGGAGTGGTTTTGCGTTGGTAGAGAATAAAGTCATTGGAGGCGCGATCGGGTTTTCTAGGAGTAGTGAGATGATTTAAATTTGAGAGATTGGATGATGTACTGAGGACCGTTATGACAATAATGAAAACAAGAAGGATGCAAGGAAGCACTCAGATCTGACGGAAGAGTAGAAACCACTGGGACAATCTGACACATAGTCATGATGAGTTTCAGGCGCCTGCTCTGCCCCACCGAGAGTGTGGCCATGTGCCGCACAACTATACTCGAAGAAGGGAAAGATAAGAGAAGATACTGGAAGCTTACGGTTAGAAAAGGGTAAGAGAAGCCAGGACCGACTGAATAGGGGGAGGCTGTACAGCGGCGGGAAATTTGGGATGATGCCATTTAGTCGATCAGAATCCCAAAGTTTTTGACGGAGGGACGAAAGAGGCTGGTTATTTACATAGAGAGGGCGGATCTGTGGATAAGGGTCGATCCGATGATTATGTCAGAGGAGTTAGACGGTTTGAGGTAGAGGGTATTTTTATGAGCCCATTCATTAATGGAATTAATGTCGTTCGGTAGCTTCAGGCGCCTGCTCTGCTCCTCCGAGAGGCCGCCATGTGCCACACAACTGGACTCGAAGAAAGGAAAGATATGAGAAGATACTGGGAGCTTACGGGTGGAAAAAGGTTACAGAAGCCAGGACCGACTGAATCGGTAGAGGGAGGCTTTACTGGGAATTTGGGATGATGCCATTTGGTCGATCATAATCCCAAGGTTTTTGACGAAGGGAGGCTAATTAACATAGAGACGACGGATATTGGGGAGGGATTTGAGGATAAGGCTCGATCCGACGATTATGTCAGAAGAGTTAGACGGTTTGAGTAGATGGTATTTTTATGAGGTCGTTCGGGATCTTCAGGAAGGCCAATTTGAGTTCTGATTGATGACAGAATAGGTACATTTGGTAGTCGTCCTTCATAAAGATGTAATGGTTCTGGAAGGAATCCGGGAGGTCGTAAATGTATTTACAAAAAAGGATGGAAGAGATGATAGAGCCTTGGCGAACCAGATTTTAATGGGAAGAAGGTACATCCGAATGAGGACGATTCATGAAATAGGAGTATACTATTGGAGAAGGAATAGGATTCGAGTTTGGACAGGAGTGATGAGTGGCGATGGAATCAATTTTGGAAAAGTCAAAAAGGATATAAAACCGTAACTCTCCGTTGGTCCATTGAGGTGTGGAGATCACTAGTTATTTGTGTGAAAACGAACTTTGTAGAGTATTCTTGGAGGGGAATTTAAATTTTAAACATCAGACAAAAAAACTGTGGAATGTTGTTGGAAAGTAATTCATTCCTGAAACTTCTCATGACAATTAGGGGGAAACTTTGTAGTTATAAGTTTGAAATAAAACTAGTCAACGAATTAAAATTTAAGATGGGGCTGTTTAGTTGTTAGGAGGACGTTTTCCATTTTCATCCATATACGATGACCTGCTTATCGGTTGAGGCTTTGTTCTAATTAACCTCCGATTGAAGGGAACAGCCGCAGGCTTTTGACGAGTGCAAGCGATAAACGCGGCTCTATTAGCTTGACGACACGTGACATTTCACCAAGCTACAAATGTCAACTAGGATCGAAAGGTTATGGCCGGCTTAACAGCAACAAATCCCAACGAACGTACTCACACAAACAAAATCGACAAATGGCTCAAATTTTTCATGTAAAAAAATCAATCTAAACCAAGTTTTATTTTAAAAAAAATTCTTAAGACTACTAAACCCAGTAAATAAGTTTTAGCATGTTTCTGACGTATTTTCAAACGTATTACTGAACTTGTACGAAAAATGGATATGATTTTTTTAAGAACGTTGTACACTTGTTACTTCGACTCAAAAACAACCCGGTGTAATCTGAATAAAAAAGTTAATGTTACGGCCAACTCATGAATTTAATGTTAAAGTGATCTTTTTTTTATTTTGTCGACAAAAGTTTGCCCTGGCAGCTTCTGTGATAACAGTCTGACGTTTTGAATTATCGGTGATAAACGTTCTTTTGTTTAGATTGCTACACAATTTTCCTTTACTTTTACAAAACGAGGGCAAAACATTTGACCCAACGTGCTTCTCAACAACAGTATTGCGTTTTGTTTTTTTTATATTTTTTTAATACATTTTATCTAGCTTATCATCAACCAAAAGATTCTTTCAATATTCGTTCACGTCATTTCATTGTCTAAACCTATCGAGGATAAAGTCATATCGTAATATAAATTATTCATAACAATTAGGGTATTTAGTTGAGATAAAAAGTCAGTGTCACGAGCGGGATTCGAACCCACGATCTTCGGCTTGATACGCCGCTGCTCTACTTGAGCTATCGTGACCTTGATCCACTCGGACACTTCCCACCTCAACCCAACGTTTTGAATTTTCCCTTCTTTTTGCCAATTTTTCAAATGTCGTGTAATCTATTTGACTTACTTATATTTCATTTTAACTTTTTAAAATTCACTAATTTTCTTGGTCTTGAAAATCACTGATCTATCAATTAATTAAGGTTTTTTGTTTAGATAAAAAAAAAATCAGTGTCACGAGCGTGATTCGAACCCGCGATCGTCAGATAAATACGACGCAGTCTACCACTTGAGAACCGGTTGTGGATCGAGGTTATGATAGCTCAACTGGTAGAGTAGCGACATATCAAGCTAAGATCGTAGGTTCGAATCCCGCTCGTGACACTGACTTTTTATCTCAACTAAAAACCTGAATTAATTAAAAGATATTAATTGGTCGAGCCAACTTCGAAAACTAGTAATATTATTCATAATTATTTGTTTCCTATTGTGTTTGTCTAGTCTTGCCTATCGAGAGTGAATGTATTTATTAAAGTGAATGTTCAGTGCCGAAGATTGAATATCGAGTACCAAAACACCGAACTGGGCGATTCTCACTTCTTCCTACTCATTTCTGTATATTTCTTTATGTACACGATGTATAGGGTGAAACTTATACAGATCTACCAATTGATCAGAATGATTGATTCGTTTCGTTAAATCTATAATTAGAAAAATAAAAATAGAAAAGATAAATGACGGAGTGAGTGTGTTGTTCAACCTTTTTAAAAAGGGTTTCTACTCAATTTTACAGCAATTTTTTTAGAATATTGTTGTTGTTGCTTTTTAACTTTTTATAAATAGACCTAATTGTACGTGGGATATTTAATTTTTTGACGTTTAGATTTACCATGTTATGTTTAATTACTTCAACAAATTTATATTTTATGTTTATTTATGTTACAACAATCTAACGATGAACCAAGGGATTTTCTTTTTTTTATGTTTAATTCTGGTTTTGGGAAAAAATTTTAAGTCTTTATTTAGTAAATTGTTTTATCTTTTATTTAGTTTCATGTTTGTTAAATTCATGACTCTTGGGTACTTTTTTTTGCCTTTAAAAAAATGTTCATTTTTAGTATACCATTTTTCATTTTTTAATTTTTTTATATAATATATTTTGTTTTTTAAAAACGATAAATTTAACTTTTGATATTTTATTACAATTCGATTTTATTATAATCGAATTCACACCATTTTACTGGAGACAATAATGAGGCAAGCCTTAGGTGTACAGGATATTGGTAAAAACGTTTTGTGTCTCTTTGATATTTTTGAAATTGATTAATTACAGACTTGCTGTGAGTGGGAACTATTTTTTTTAACAATAATAGAAAAATATATTAAAAAGATATTTTTTATTTATTTCGTTTTAACGCGCACTTGCCGAAAAAATGTGTGAAGTTTGGGAGCGGTTTATTTTGTCCCCGAATAAAAATTTAACCTTTGAAATAATTATAAAGTTTTTGCCTTTTTGAGCACAACTAAATTTTAAAATAAAACGCGACAATATTTTAAAAAGAGGGGAAAAAAGCACAAGACTTTCGTACACTTTTGCCAGTTAAAAGCCGCCTCTTCGAGGGGTGGCGATAAGGACCCTGTCAATATGTGAGAGGCGGGCCGCCAGGCACGAGATGTATGTCAAAAAATAAAAACAATTTGGCATCTAGTACCCTTAGATATTACAAACCCACTAAAAACAAAGTGGTAAAAGGGCAAACCTTCTCTCTGAAAAACTAAGGGTTTTTTATATCGTGGAAATTGAAAGTGATGAAATATACACGCATGTTTTTTATTCTTCAGAACAGATTCTCATCGCATCACACAGAATATTCAAAATCGTGGCCGGTTCAATTTCAAGTTGTCAAACTTAAATTACTAATAACAAATCACTTGGTTTAATAATTTATTCATTGCATTAATAACACAACTAAAAAGAAAATTTGATTGTGGTGAAAAATCAAGTTTAAAAGTACATTTTTCAAAAGTACTCATCGTTTCTGCTTTTTCCTTTCTGTTCCCGCTTTTGAAAAATCTTATATACATAAACTTTAGTACACCGGGACTATAAATCAATCTGTTATCAAAATCAAGTCGATCATGATCCGTCAATGTATGCTACTGTCAGAAAACTTTTGTTTTCTGTTCGAACCTTGTTCCGTTGTAATAAAGGATAAAAATCCATTTAGATAATTCATTCAATCATCGTAATTTATTCTTTATGAATTTTTTTTTAACGAGGGTTCGCAACAGGAGAGATCATATTAACCCACGGGGGTGAGGTGTTTATAAAAAAAAAAGCCCATTTTTAAGTGTCGTGTCGGACGCAGGGCCGCTGGATTCGAACCTGGGACCCTTACCCCACCAACGCCTCTTTCGTCAAACTGTTGATAGCCTATTTAAAATATTCCGTCTAAAAAAAATAAATTCCCTAATTTATTGAAGATTTATTGATTATTAAAACTTTCTATATAAAATAGGGGTTTGATATAATAATAAAACTTAAAAAAATTAAATCTAAAATGAATATACATAACGTATTATACGTATGAGTATATTCTATATCCATTTCTTTTAAATATTTATGATATTATGTATTTTATAAATTGGTTCTGTGAGTGTTGGAACTGGTGGCAAACGATAGTAGTGTAAAAAAACTTAATCGTCCAGAAAATAATAAATATATTGAAGGAGCGCAAATTTAGGAAAAGGAGAGAAAGAGTGAGTGAGAGAGAGAGAGAGAGAGAGAGAGAGAGAGAGAAAGAGAGAGAGAGAGAGAAATAGAGGGATAGAATGAGAGAGAGGAAGTGAAAAGTATCTTAAAAATTCTTTAATGGAAAAGAGATTTTTGAACCATAAAAAATTTTAGGTTCGAATATCAAACATAACCATAATATTCAGTGATATAATTTTATGTAAAGCGTGTTAAAAAAATTGTATTAAATAAAATAGTGCATAAATCATATAAACATATATTTCTACATTTCTCTTAGAATTCCAGTATATTGTCCAATTCAAAATAATAAAATAATACAATGAGCCTCACATTTTTAAACTTCATAGCTCTTTGTCATTCGGCAATTAATAAAAGAAAAAAAAAAAAAAACTCATCCAACATGCAAGATCGTGAAATAAATTTATAAACGTTTAGTCTGTAAAGTTAGAGGAAACGTTCATACGTGAGAAGTCTTATTAAATTAAAATAAATGTTTCATCTCTTTAGATATGACATTATTTGCACGCATAACGGTAAAAATAAAAATCAGATTGTTAGATAGAGAGAAATTGATTGATTGATACCGTTTTATTTACATAATCTCTCAAGATTTGCTCTCAAGGACCACTCTTACATCTAAATAGAAATACGGATTCATTTTTACAATACACTACTCAATCTTTTAGAAGTACATGAAACTGAAATATTCCTTGGTTTTACACTTTGACCAATTTATTGTACAATATTATATAATATGGTAACGTATTTATAATAAGCTGAACGAAAGATAACATGACAATAACTAAGTGAATTAAATTTTGCTTTTCAAAGGAAAACGTAAAATTTCTCCAGCATAAAGTAAAACCAGTTAAGTTTCTTTTACAGGTATTAACAGAGGTATGTTAAAATGTCTGTCAGAATTATGATTTTAATTAATCATACTTTTAAATTGAATTAACTTTAATTTTAACATCTCTTATTAACAGTAATTAAACTAACCGTAATAATTAAGATAATAAAAATAAAAGAACAGAGGGAAAGATTTTTTAAATTTTTTAAAGATTTTCTGACCATTTTACACATACTTTGAAAGTAGCCGAGCTTTTAATTGTTTTTTTTTTTAACTTTCTATTTTTTTGCATTTCTGCATGCAGTTTGGAAGTTTAGAGAACATTTTGGTACCTTCTGCTATAAACAAATTACTAAAAGTTTTTGTTCCATATTATTGTTCATACATATGCCTATCTTTATATCTAGTGTTTCAGAAGTCAATTTAATCTTCTCATATATAAGCTTGGATTTTTTAAAATTATTTAATACACGGTACATAGAATTTTTCTAATCCAACATATATTTTATTTTTAAAATTTCTAGCTGCGCAAATTTGTCATGTTTGCGATCATCATATTTTATATTTAAAATATACCTCATGCACATATTTACTCCTACTTGTAATCTATAAATTTGCATGCAATTTAAGTCACTCATGGCAGCAAGTGCGTACGATATGCGTGGAAATATTAGGGCTTGCACTAACTTTTTTCTTAAACATTGACATTGTATTTTACAAATTGTAATATTTTTTTAAATGTATAAACTGTAGAATACGTTCTATCTTTGATTGCTTAGAGAGAGAGAAAGAGGGAGGGAGAAAGAGAGAGAGAGAGAGTGAGAAAAGTTCAAGAAAGTATTAGGTTTTTCAATACAGAGTCTAGCTAAACTAGAACATTTTTACACAATATAACTAAACGCTAGATGTTTAAGAAAAAAAAAGCAAGAATGAGCAAGACTGAAAATAGATAGGTAGAGAGTAATAGGAAGACGAAAGAGAGAGTGAGTGATAGTGAATGAGTGAGAGAGAGAGAAAGGTAGAGTACATCTGTGTCAGTGACTGTGTGATATACAAAAAGAAAACGAAAGAGAAAGAAAAAGCGGAGCAGAAAGTGAACATGAAAAAAAGTGTGAGGGCAAGTGAAAGAGAGGAATAGAAATGTAAATATATTATACACGAACAATTTCCCATAATGTCTCTCCATTATCCAAAACGGATTTTCACTCCCGAGCGAAATATTGTCAAAATAGCCGCTGAATGGTTACGTTTCATATTTGTCTACGCCAGCTGTTGTGCGTTCGAATTCTGGATCAATCTATGAAAGTTTAATTGGTATTTATGTAAAAACGTAGGGTAGTATAAGAAAAGCATTTTGTGTTGAGCGCGCCAAAGCGCCTTCCAAAATATTAATAACCTTCTATCGAACTATTTATTGCCACAAATAATGAGAATGTATCATTTTGTAATTGGCATTTTTAAATGCGAGCATACATTTTTAAACAAAAAAAAATATTTAAAAAAGTTCGTTGTCCAATTATTTCATAGGTGTTTGTCATGTTCAAGAATATTTGGCAATTGAAAAAAAAAAAGAAAAAACTATCATTCAACATACAAGATCGTGAAATAAATGCACATAAAGTTTAGTCTGTAAAGTTAGAGAAAACTTTTATACGTGAGAAGTAATAAATTTATGTGTTATTAAATTAAAATACATATTTCATGTCTTATTATACAATAATGTCTGCAAGCCTAACGGTAAAAATAAAAATCATAATTTTTTCATTTAATGCGTATAACTTAGGTAAAAGTATAAATTAGATACGACGATAGAATCCACATAAAAAGTTTGAATGTAAAATATATAAAGTTAATACATATGTTTTTGAAATTTTAAGTTGCTTTTAAATCAGAGAAAAATCCGTCGTGTCAAGGAGACAAAAGTGCAATAATTTTTGTAACCGTATATTAAATAAATTTCCGGCCGTGATAACGGAGAAAATAGAAAGAGAGAAAACGGGGAAAAGCGTTGAACGAGAGACATCAAATAAAAAGTCCTCAAAATTAAACAAATCGCCGTGTTTTAATTAACCTGCAATTTATTTTCAAATTAATCCATCAGGTTTTGAAGGTAATTGAAAGCGAGTTTGAAATAAATTGATCGGGCCGGTTTCCGTTTTGCTTTAATTGGTTCTACAGAATCGTGTTAAAACTTAGCGTTTTCACGTTTGCCCTTAATATGAAACTTGCCTCGAGTTGTGGCGAGCTGGTAATAAATAGGTCAGAAACATTCTCCACAAATAACATCAAAACTGCATCCTTTGTGTAAACTCTTTGGGAAACCATTATTTATAAACCATAGATAATTTGCGTTTCATAATAATAGATTATAGATATAATAAAAGTAAAAGCCCATCTCTAGTTTAGGTAATCAAATGTATTCATTGTTTCCGATATTGTCTCACTAGTAAATTTATCGAGTTGTTTTCAATGTTCAACGTATTATCAGACATTTGGACAGTCTACAAATATTTGAAGGGCGTCGATGGCCTCAGGTCAATTTATTTGTTCCCTTTCCATCGGGTCCCAGGTATCGAAAGGGACACGTGTCCCCTACATGCTATATTTGTATCCTGGTGTGTCCAAAGCTGGAAACATTATTGACATTATTGAACCTTCACGTGGGAGATCGTTTCTAAAAGAAAAAAAAAGAAAAATTAAAATCCACGCTAATGTGGTATAAATGGTCATTTTTGTTAGACTTCTCCTTATACGGCAATTTTGAAAGATTAAATTAACTGTTTTGTTAATTGACTGTTTCGCTGCATCAGAGGTCACATGAAACCTCAGGGCGGCGGTGTTTTGAAAGAAAAAAACAAAAAAAAAACAGCACATTTGCTCCTCGGATTCGAACTTCACCTTACAGTGCTGAGCTCCGTTTCAACGCCTAAACCGTTGCGGCCACCAACGCCCCAACGAAATAAAATTGAGAGCAAATTAATTTTATAAACAACAAATACTAGCAAATTTGTTGCAATTGATCAGTATAAATATTTTAATATAATAAATATTTAACTTACTTTCCACTGTCGATTGGCTCAACCGGCTGATTATATATTTTTCCTAGCAAATATCTTATTTTTATTAAGAATAATATTTATTTTAAGGGGTTAGAGGCAGTTCTTTGCCTATTGTGATAAGGGTAATTTAAAAATTTAAAAAAAATTTGTAGATTGGATAACGTATGGCCTTAATGATGGATTTACGCACGATAGAATATAAGATAATTTAGAGTGAAGGAAACTTGGTAAGAAATATTGTTCATTTCATTCACTGGTCGTGGGTTCGAATCCTACTCGTGACACTGACTTTTTTATCTCAACTTATTAAAACCTTAATTAATTGGTCTATAAATAACGTGTTATTGGTCCGATAATACAGGATAAATTATAAATCACATGTCGATATTAAATAATTATTCTCTATTATAACGTATTATTTAAAAAATGATCATATTAATATAAAACATATCGGATTTTGTATTATCATTGATTCGCTCTGCTTGTCAGTATCTTTGATATTAATGGTCGGCCCTTCGATCATTACAAATCATTTCTAATTTTTAGTATGGCTGTCGTTCCCTTCGGTCAGAAGCGTTTTGGCTTCGAGCCATGCATCGTTTCCAAGGTTTGGTTATGTTATGGATTATCGTCAATATTCTCTGGGTGAAATTTTAAATAAAAATTTTAACCTACGATCGTCCAATGATTATAATTGGACGATCTTCTTTCGATATCCTCTTACCTTACAGGGTTGCAGAACAACCCCGACGGTCGTGGGCAATAAAATGTACGCTTTTGTAAGAAGTGGGTCGGAACGAAGAGGACGATGTTAGTGAATTGTCTTTAACTTTGCAATATCATTCGTTTCGGCGTCGGCGAGAGGGGGGGAAAAGTCGGAAATTAGTTTCTAACGTAATGGCTCACTAAAGAAACTGTCAAATATAAAACTTTTTTTGTTCGGTAGGAGGATATTTTTTCTCAACGAATCTTCCTTGCGCCGCCGATGCGTTTGAGATAAACTTACAAAACTAGACGTAATTGCTGTAATATTTACAAAAAATTGAAATTAACATAGTGTATTTTTGTCATAATTAAATAAATAAAACATAAAAAATTAATTCTAAACAATTTAAACATAAATATTCTTTAATTTTGACAAAGACTACATCATAAAAAATTATGGCATCGATTATTTATTCATCTAGTTTTTTTTCCGTTTGAAAAAGCCTTGAATATTTCTAATAGTTTTGAAACACTACAATTAAAATACAAAATTCATTTAATAATGACGTGAAAGTTGATTTTAACTCCGATATTGTTGAATAAGAGGGTGAATACAATGAATTGCAAATCAGTCTAAATAGGTCTTATACAGATGACTCTATTAGTTGTGTTATGAATATAAATAGATGTCTTCTTCAGTGTATATTTGATTTTTCCTATTAAAATTCAGATTCAAAACGCAAGATATTGTAAAGGACGATTGTTTAAAAGATAAAATTTAAAAGATCTTTTAACATGCGGTGATTAGTGACAATTCGTCGATGATTTTCCGAAATCGTGAGATGCCGCCTGGTGTAATGTAGGTTTCAGAGAAACATTTTCTTTAACATGCCAAAGTTTCGATTTTTTCAAATTCACTGGTTTAGTGGCCCGCTTGGCCAATTAATATTTTACAATTAATTGAAGTTTTTAATTGAGATAAAAAAGTCAAAGAGCGGGAATGAAAAATGCAAGGGAGGAGGGAAAATTCAAAAGATTGGAAGTCGAGGTGACGGTAGCTCAAGTGGTCGAAAAGCGGCGTATCGAGCCGAAGATCGTGGGTTCGAATCCCGACTTTTTATCTCAACTAAAAAACCTTAATTGATTGTTTCGGTCTTTATTGAGATCATCTTCAGAAACTGGGATTTACAAATATTCTCTAAATTTAACAAATACACGTAGGATGTGAAAAAAAGTGAATTTGTACAATGCAAAACAATATTTTTTGTTTAATCAAAGAATTTCTACTCAAAAGTTTTTCGTTGAATGTACAAAAATATTTTTTTTTTTGTATTGTATAAATTCATTGTTTTCCCACAGACTACATGTATTTCTTAAATTTAAAGCATGTTTATAAATTCTGGTTCCTGAAGAGGATTTCAATAAAGATCGAAACGTTGGACGATACAGAAAATATTTTTTTGAGACCTACATCACACCAGACCGCATCTCACGATTTCCGAATATACACTTTTAATTAAAAGAAAAAAAATCTTTCTCTTGAATATTATTAAAAAGTCCCAATACTGATAATCTTTCGTATCCTGGTATTGGAATTAGCAGACAATTAATTAATATTGTAAACGATTTTAGAAAGACAATTTTTGTGTATTTGTTCAACTTGTTAATCGTTTTTTAATAGAAAGATAACCTTCAGGAATTTAGATTAACAATGAATTCTGAAGTACTTATCGCTTTATATGCAGATAGTAAATTCATCTAATCTTACAAACTATAAAATTAAATTAATAATTGGAAGTCAACAAATTTCTATTTCACAGATAGAGATGGTATTAACTAACGTTTCATATTTTCTAACCCTGGTAACTTTCGTTTACAGACTCTGACTGTGAACTTGATTCATAAATTTGATGATTCAAAGGAATAATTAGCAACAGAAGGAAAATATATTTTCTAGAAAACATACAATGAAAATAAAGACTATGGTCTGTCAAAATAATTTTAATATAAAACTTCATGATTTCTTTATTTTATAAAGTTTCCAGTATAGGGAAATAGGTCTACTAAACGTCTTTAAAAATATCATCTAACCTATATTGTTCTCCTTAACAGTAGGCCTTAAAGTTGGCCACAAATTAATTTCGAAATTTTTTTCAGAAAATAGAACTAGTATACCAAACAAATACAAATATTCTGTTTCAATTCATTCCGACTTGATAAAAGATTATTTTCGTTTTATTATTTAAAAATCTTAATATTCCAGGTAATTAATCAACAATACAATTCTGTACAATCGTGTTAGTAGAAGCATTAGCTCAGTGAGTCAAACACATCCTTTTCCTCATAGCTCATCGTTAATCTTCATTACTCTTCCAGACGAACATTAACAAAACAGAACAACAAAAGATAACAAAAACAACAAACATTTCAAACAGTACACCTTATTAAAAATTTCATATAAAAAGGATGTTTATGCTATTAAACCTACATGGATGATATTTGTAACTATAACTTTCTAGAAGAATCCTTACCAACCACCAACATACATTGAACTATGTATAAAGTTACCTTACTAAACAATCAGAAATTGATAACAGAAATAAAGCAATAAACAAAAAATATCTGATCTTCAATAGAAGCGGAAAATTTCCTAACAAAAGTATTGAACAAAAGTCCAAATAAATAAAAATAAGATTTATAACAAGACAAAAGAGACATGATAATTTGTGACAACAGTTTCAACATTAAAAAGGATTCGTGTGTATGGAAATTTGGATATTTTGCCTTAATTGAAAACTATTTGAAACAAAATCTACATAATTTAAAATCTAATCAAAGCTTGGTTAAACATTGGCCATTCGAGCAACCAAACTGTATGTCAAACTTAAAACTAATTACTTTATACCGTCAATGATTTTAGGCCCGCTTGTCAATGTTTTATTTAAAAAATTATTCCTTTATTCTACATTTTTCAACTCTCATTAGTTTAATTAATAAAATCGAGAATTGCTTGCGTATTTTCAATACCATGTTAATCAATCAAAAAAAATAATCCTTTTAAAAGAAAGGATCTAATAGAAACTTGAGATTTGACTGTTTAACGCTTTCCTCTTATTTCTCGTTAATCGCCTTTATTATTCAAGGATTATTTTAAACCGAAGCTTTCAAATGAACGCAATGCTCGAATAGAACAAACAAATGTCAGTTCATAACCTCTCAATAAATACAGGAAATTATATACCAAACAATGATATTAGAGATTTCATCAATAGGATTAATTGTTAATCCATTCGATCGAGGATTTTAGGTAATTTAAGCTCTGCGTAATATTCTAACCATTTAAGCCCAGATGCTATGCTATTTTGGAAATGTGTACTCCATTTCGACAGTTGTTTAGATTAACGTAATTTAATCTAATTTATATTAAATTTTGTAAGTCGATCCTGGAATAAATCCTGCTTAGCGTACTTAAAAAAAAACGTTTAAGCAGCAAGGTTAATTTTACTGATTATTTTTATGCCACGGAAGTTTATTGTTTGTCAGACTTTCCGCGTTCACTAATTTGACTTGATTTTTTTTTTTCTTAGAGAGGGGGATTTTTCTGTGAAAACACTGGCAAATTTTGCTGTTATTTTTTAAATGTTATCGCCTATTTTCATAGAATTTTAAATCCGAATGAAATAATACGCCATGTTCGATAGATTTTGCAGGGAAACTGTCAGCATTTATTGTTTTTTTACAAAAATTACGAAAACCGCTTTAAATTTTTCGTAGTTATAATATTATATATTGTATTTGATCCCTCAGAACGAATATTTACAAAAATCTATCCTCGTACGAAGGAATGACAGTCAAAAGTCAAAACCTGATGTTCTACGTGTGATATGATGATCTATTTTACAGTTAAATACAGTTAGATTATATATATATATGTATATATATATATATATATATATATATATATATATATATATATATGTAGCTTGTTTAATTTAATCTTCAAAAAATAGTTATATCCAGATCTAGTTAGAAGGTTACAGATAAAGATAGAACACTTATATATAATATCTATGTATATACATCTGTATGTGTATACATATGTGTACATGTAAATATATACATAGATATTATATATAACTTTCTACAAGATTTCTATTTTAAATATTTTTGAAAGTTAAATTAAACAAGCTTCGCACTATGTTTAGCACACACTTTAACACTAAGAGAATTTTCATTTAAGTGAATTTATATTGGAAAAGAATAATAGATAAGATTATTATACTATTAGTTCTCCTTCACTAGTATATAGTGGTGCACGTAGTTACCGGTATTATTCAGATATCGTGAGATGCGGTCTGGTGGGATGTAGGTGTCAGAAAAACATTTTCTTTATGGTGCCAACGTTTCGATCTTTATTGCGAACATCTTCAGGGCCTGGGGTTCAAAAACATCGTTTGTTTAACATTTAACAAATACACGTAGGATGCCGAAAAAAGTGAATTTACAAAATGCAAAATGTATGTTTTTGTATTCAGTCAAAGTATTTTTTCTCACTCAAAGTGTTTGTCTTCTGTGTAATTGTGCCATTCTTGCGTATCCCGTTGAGATATTGCTGTTTTATGTTTATAAACGTTGGATTTCGAAGGGATGCGGAAGGTCCTCACGATTTCTGAATAATTATTGACTAACGGTCCACTAATCATCTTACAAATATACAAGAACAACAACAAAACAAGAGAATTTTCATTTAAGTGAATTTATATTGGTAAAGAATAATAAATAAGATTATTATACTATTACTTCTCCGTCACTAGTATACAGTATATAGTTATCATTATTATTCAGATATCGTGAGATGCTGTCTGGTGTGATGCAGGTGTCAGAAAAAGAAAATGTTTTTCGGACACCTACATCACACCATACCGCATCTCACGATATCAGAATAATTATCTATTAACTGTCACTATTCTCTACACGTTACCGTTATTATTTATGTTAAAGATTATTTTTTTTTATAAACCAGTTTATTATCGTTTATTTTTATAGGTTTATATTTTATTGCATTTTTGAAATGTTCAATATTAACTTATATTGTTCGAAAATGAAAATTAGTGCTTTGATCTTACGATCCCATTCGGATGGAAAGCGTTTCGTTTCAATTTTATTTGTATACAAATGCTAAGACGACTCTATTTATCGACCTTTCCCTAACGTTAAAAAAATAAATAAAAATTTAACTCATTTCGTTCTGTTATAAATAGGAAATATGACTTAAAAGAATAACCGTTTATAACCCCTCCAGTTTGATCCAATGGGATTGTTTGAACAAGTTTAAAAATTATCGAAGTTTGTATTTACTCAATTAACTATATATATAATATATAAAACGATAACTTGTCTACTGTACTTTTAATTATTTCAAACGCTTTTATGACAGTATTTAAATAGATAAACTAGTAGTTTGTTTACTATTTTTAAACGTGAAAGTTGCCGAGAAGGTTATTCTTTAATGATAAATGTAAACAAATGAGCACCTACAAGACGGAGGTAAAATTACGAAAGAATTTATTCACCAAGCTATATATATTTCCGATCACTGTCTAATTTTAGAATGAAATGATATAATCAATAACGAAGTTTATTTTTGTCGTTTATTGTATGGATTAAGTAGTTTTCTTTTAAGTGTATTAAGTGTATTATCATTGTTTTCAGAAGTTTTTCTATTTTAAAATTTTGTTTTAATATATAGATGTCATCTAAATTTTTTCGCACGGTTTTAAAAAGAGTAAAGATATATTTTAAATTTACAGTCCCGAATTTGATTTTAATAAAATAAACCATTACTAAAGAGAAGACTCATAAAAATAGTTGAAAAGGTCCCAAAAAGGAGTGGAACGTAGTTGGGAAAAGGGCTTTTAACTATCCGTCTCCCGGTTTTTCATGTCGGCCGCCGTAAATTATACTACTCCATCATCCGTCAGCAACCGCGAAGGGCCGTTTCGTCTCCCAGGCCGCTCCCTCGTTCCCTCTCGGTTCGATTCATTGACCCAAATGCCCTGTGATTTCCCGGTAGGCAATCGATAAATCCTCCATGAGCAATGGACAACGGTCGATATCGCGAAGGACGCACACCCCTCCCATATCCGTTGGTTATTTAATGAGAGAATTATTATGTTGGGCTCAACACGCGCAAGCGCTCAGTTTACTCGGCACGACTTGTTTGCATACAAACTGATTTCGAATTTTGTAATATTAACGTGCATTATTTATCAAAGGGGTGGCTTGTCTTGAACGTTCAAACAGGGAACATGTTGAAAATTGCTATGTCAGGGTTTTTCAACATTCCATAATTTATATAAAGGAAAACAAACCACACATGTTTTGTCTAAAACCATTTAAAATTATTACAACTGAAAGAAAAATATTCGTGAACTTAGAAAAATAGAGGATTTTTGATCGACTGTGTCCACAAAAAAGTTTAATCTGCGGGACAAAAAAGTAAACAAGGTATTGTTCAGGGTAGTTTATTTTCTTTGCCCGTGGGAGCACTTGGGATTCAGGAGGACAGTTTAGTTTAATTAAGTCAACAATGTCGCGGCAATAAATATTAGAAGGCTAATTCCGTTCTGCGGCAAGTCTGGCAACCACGCCCCAACTAATGATATAAACAGTGTATTTCCTCGTGGTTTAACCAATTCGTCGTGCTCGAAACGCTCAAATTGGATTACGTGCAACTTCTAGGTCACTAATGACCTAGTTTCAGCCGACGTGAACAAAGCCGAAACAATCACAAAGCCGCTGTATCCGCGAAATGCATATTTGCTTTCGGGGATTTGGCTGAATTTGAAAATTTCCAGGGGATTGTGTGAGACTGTACTCAGGAGCGGGCACGCCCTGCAAATAACGCAAGCCTGGAAAACACCAGGCTTTAAAGTTCCCCACCGTTTCGTGGTTTCTCCTATTCTTTCTTTCCATTAGCTAATTTTTGAAAATAAAATAAAAACAATATTTTGAAAAATATACTATTAAAGTGTTAAAAAGTCAAGGTTAGAAACTGCGGTCGATAGGGCGAGCTGGTTTATATTACGTTCGTATTGTATTAGTAAAAGATTATTCTGTTTTATGAAAAGCTTGTTTGAGATTTGGTTTCAGGTCTCGAGATAAAAAGCTGTTGCTAAAGCGTGGGTGGGGCTACAACAATGGTCCTGGGTCGTTAAGGTAAAAGCCTCCCGTGTAATTCTACATCTTCGGGCTCGTCTAATGACTTGCACTAATTGGCCGAGGATCAGCTGTATCCAGTGAATAATTCAACGCATTTTAAATAAACATCCTGGATTAGAAGCTTTCCGGCTTTGGGGCAAAGATTGACGGTTCACCCCGGGGCGATCCGAACGCGAACTGTGGGGGGAGGTGGCGATAGCTAACACGAGGGGCCGACATAAGCAGACATGCAATGCAACCTCCTCGGCCTTTGTTTCCCCGGGGCGGTCACCCCTCAATTGACCACCCTTTCCCGACACTTTTTCTCCGATTTCGCACCGTCACATTTCACATCACTCTCACCCCTATTCGCCCTCCACCGCCGAGTTCCCTGTATGTTGGTATGGAAAATTGTCATTTAATTGGAAATAATTGTTTATCACTTACGCTGCTGCTTGTGCGAATGGTGCACGTGTACTCGGGGCGATGAGGGTTGCGGCGATTGCGATTGTGAGGAAGGCCCATGAAGCGAGGGCAGACCTCATGATGGCGAGCTAGTCCATTGCTAGACTGGCTGGGTGGTGTCTACCCCCACCATATTTCAGCCAAGCTGTATTGATCCTTAGCCCAGGAGCTACCCCCACTGTTTGTTCCTTTACTCCTTCCCCACCACCCTTTCTACGTTATCACCATTGTTAAATGTTCATTATTAAGTCCTCCTGGTTTTGCAACCTGCCATCTGACAGGCCACTTGCAAATAGCCCTAATAGCCTCCTCGGTCATTCGAGTCTTTTCTCTGACCAACCATCGAAATACTGCTTAAAAATAGAGCGAACCCATGTCAGGAGACTTCCGCCTCTTCTACGTTCACGCACCGACCCCAGGACAAAAAAGATTTTAAAAAAACATGACAATTATATACAACTATTTTTTAGATAACAGACCAAGTATACTGCTTCAAAGTTACCGTATCAGATCTCCGAGAAAAATATTTTATAACAATCTTTTAAGTTTTAATAAATTCTTTAAATGAACTGACGTCTATTATCCAACATATCAACGTTTATCTCATAAATATTCAAAATATTCGAAATTTCAAATATACCATATTCAAGGGTATTGAATTTGAAACATTTATTTACAAAAATTGTTCATGACGAATTATTAGTTGAATTAATATTAACAATTTATCGTTTTGAAATCAAAGTTTTGAAGCCCTTTACGGCTGCTTCGGTAGGCAGCCCGAACAACCGTTGAGTCGCGCCGGTTTAGCATATATGGAGCGCCGTTTTTTTCAGTAGGCGGGCGCATAACGATTAATATGTACAGTATTTTCAACTTATTTATTTATTTATTTATTTAAATGGTTCTTTAGAAATTAAATAGCAATTTGACTAATATATTGGTCTTATTTAATTTTATAACTTAATTAAATACACAATAGATTAAGTATTATGAGATTTTAGTCAGTATTTAACGCTTATATGTGATAATAATTTAATACTCCGAATAAACTATATTAAAGCCTATTAAATTTTAAACATTTATTTCAAAACATTGTTTATGAAAAATTACTAGTTGAATTAATATTAACAATTTATCGTTTTGAGAAACAAATTTAACGTTCTGTACGGATGAGCCCAAACAATTGTATACATTTGAACTTTTTTCCAATTTTATCTCATTGTACTCGTTTGTTATTTATAGTCCAAGTAATATATACTCCAAATATTTTTATTTGAAAAGAAAGTTTGGGACCCAACGTCTGATGAAGCGTGCAGGAAGTGTGGAACGTAACTGAAGTTGAACCAAATGTCCGACGGAATATGAAAGGCTTAATAGTTTAACAAAGATATTCACATAACACTGGCTAAACGTCTGGCCATCTTTGACCGATATTCTATGATTATTCGGAGATAGTGAAATGCGGTCTGTTGTGACGTAAGTTAAAAAAAAAACATTTTCTTTATTGTGCCAAGTTTCGAGCTTTATTGAGATCATCTTCAGGGCCTGGGATTTACAAACATTGTTTAACTTTAACAAAAACATATAGGAAGATAAAGAAAATGTTTTTATGAAACCTGCATCACACCGGACCGATTTCTGAATAATCACTGGCTAACCGTTTGAGTCTACTCAAAGATCTGGTGGAAGTTGGATCTTCCTTAGGCGGTATTGAAGGAACTGGGAACGCACATCCTCACGGACAGATCGGTCGTAACACCCGAAACAGTATTAATAATTTATTTATCAGTGTGACATTATTATTCAGCATAAAGCCAGCCGAAACCATCCTTGCTTCAGTTGGCAACCAGCCTTGTTTCATATGATGCTTGAAACGAAAATTGTAAGTTTAACACCAAGAAATTTGTACTTATTGACAATGTTAACAGTATTTTTATTTTTGTTAAGCCAAATACTGCCACCTTTTCTAAACCAACACTTTTCATTTACCCGAATTTTCACAAATCTTCTCACATTTTAAACGATTGTCGGTTGAAAATAAAACATCATCAGAGTATAATAGTGATTGAATGTTAATGCTGCCAATCCGACCAAAATCAAATACTGAGAGTCATCAATGAAGAATGAAAAAAGGAAAAAATAATTCCCTGCTTTACCCCACAACCGAAAGTTCTGTACCTATCCTAAAGCTACATACAATAATCCCTTAAATTTCGCGGGGGTTTCGTTTCTGAAAATTACTGTCAATATTAAATCCGCGAATGTTGCGTCTATTTTCCTATGTTATAAGGAGGGTTACGTTCCATGACTGAAAAAATGTGATAAGTTTTAAATCAAAAGAATATTTTTTTATTTCGTTGATAAAAGAGAAATGAAGCCTTTCTTGGAATAAGTCACTAGTCACGCATGATTTGGTGTTTGATCGCCAAAAAACTGGAAGGTCATCTTTACTTTTTCCCTTAAGGGCTCTTGGGTTTTGGGATCTGTAGGTCAATGTCGCCTTTAACTTGCAATCACCAGATGCATTCGTACAAAGTGGCTGATACGATCTTTGGCCGCCTTAAATCCTGGAGATGTTGTTTCTGCATTTGAAATGAACGTGCGATTCGGCATCTTCTTCCAGAAAAGTCCCGTTTCGTCAGTATTGAAAACTTGCTGACGTGAGTGTCCGTTGTCTTCTATGATTTTTTTGTAGTGCCGCTGGAAATTGTTCCGCCGCTTTATGATCTGCTGATGCTGCTTCTCCAACTAATTTCAAGTCGTGTAGTTTGAGATGTTTTTTGAAATTCTCAAACCACTCTTTGCTGGCTTGGAAATCGGACCTGGAATCAGTATTTTCATTAATCATATCATATCGTTTTTTCCGTTAGCTCTTATCAACGCCGAGCTCAAAGGCAATCTCTTTTGCGCCATGTTTTCTATCCATAGTCCTAATGCTTTTTCAGTTTCTTCCAGCCCTTTGTTTCGAAATTGTCACACTCCTTTTGCCGACGCTGAAGAAGAAACTGCCACACTATCCCTTACAGAGGTCTCTTTTGACTTTATAGAACAGACAGTTGATTGGATTTTTTTTAATTTACTCAAGTGTTATTTTTCCGCGAATACACAAGTCCGACCTTCCGTGAATGTTAAATCTTACCTCATTTTTTCATACGCGAATAGTGAAAACCGCAAATGTCAAACCCGCGAATGTTAAGGGATTACTGTATACGATAGGGCGGAGATGTTTATTGCTTTTATTTTCCGTTTCCCTGACAGATTATAACCAATTGTATCTAAATATCTTTTTAAGGATCTGCTGTCCCAGGTATGTGTATTATTTTTTTTCAAGTCCTTTAGGAACAAAATATTTTAAAGTCTAATTTAATTCTATAAATCAATTCGTACATAAATTGAGTCTTATATGACATTTATGAGTGTTTTACACTTAAGATAACATTCAATGTTTTCCATAAACCATATTGAAGTGTATAATTTTTTTTTACCTCATGTGTTCAGCCACAACTGTGTATGTGTTTAATTATAGCATACTCTCATATTTTTCTGTATATCTTCAGTTATATTTTATACATAGTAAATAGCAACTTTCAACAAACATTTACAGTCCTATAGAAATCTATAAATCATACCATACATGAAAAATAGGTATTATATGATTTTATCAGGGTTTATCGCTTTTGAAAATATTCAATACTTTAAATATACTATTTTTACATTAAATTGAAATTTTAAATTTTAGATTTTAAACAGTTACTATGAAACGATAATTGTTAACTAAAATTAAATATTTATTGTTATGAAAGATAAGTATTAATCTATAGAAATGGTCCTAATTTAGGCAAGTCGGAACAGAGGGTTTATCTAAACTTTTTTGTAATTTTATCTCGTTTTTTTGTTTTTATTTATGGACATTGAAAAACGAAGGAACGAATTGCTTATTTATTTTATGACCGAGTAGCGTTTTCGATAAATCCTATTTTTTAATCCAGATTATTTGGTTGTCCAATTGGATCTTTCGTCTTTCATTTTTGAGGGTTTTTTTTAGAATTATATTATCCTTCTTATTTGGCTTTTTCACATGGTGGTAAATCCGCCCTGGAACTCAAATACACACGTTGTTGGTTAATCTAAGTTATGCTGGTTGGTGATTCGGGTGAAAATCCGCCGACATTAACGCTAATAAATTCTGTCGCAGTAATTATAAACTTTTATGCTTCATGGACTTTTTGGTTACACTACATGGAAAAATTTGGTTCGTAACGGTGTGTCAAGCCCTTGTCTCACGTGCAATTACTCTAAAAGTATTTGTATAAAACGACCTAGGTTTGGGGGTATAGTGGGTACATTTCTCAACAGACCCACTTGTACATAAATATTTTACCTAATAAATACATTCATAAACCGATTTTCTTATGAGGAAAAAGTTCGGATCTTACTGTGATGTGTTTTATCCGACAAGGCAAATTAACTGTTATTATCAAAACTGGTCAGTTTAAAAAAAACTTAGTGATTATTACAGGACAACTCCTAACAAATGGCAAACCTTTTAAACCATAGTCGTTTCGACCACTATCACCATTTTGTATAGATAATTTCCCATTATGCTGTAACATTTTCTCAATGAAGAAAAACACGTAGACAATATAATTTTATAAAAATATTAATTTCCAAAAGTTTAGTAAAAAAATATATGCATAAGCGTTTCATAAAATGTACAGAAAAATATGTTCAAAAGCTTTGTCTTAACAGTTGCTCCGTACAAATCCCAAATTTTTAAGTTGCGGTGAATATCCGGTTTGTTTATGAAAATCCAAGATAAAAATGTTTTTCCGATTTAATTATAAAATGTTGAAATAAGTCTTACCCATTGAAAAATTTTATAGCAAAAAAAAAGTAGGTTGGTCTGCTTATCCTCCCTATTTTAATATTTGTTTGATCAATGCTGGGTGTTTCAATCGACACCTGTTTTCATAAAGACATCAAAATAAATTTCAAAAATTTACAGTACATATCGAATTTTTAAAATTTACAAAAATTACTTATATATAAATGTGTTTAATCGTTTACGTCAAGTTGTTGATTCAATTAAGCTAGACAGTTAGGTAAGCAGCGTTGGCTTTTAGGCCGTGTGAGCTCAGCATAAAAGGGGTGGCCCTCCTTTTGCTGAGTGGGCGGCACGACATCAAAGGGGGTCATCCATATCATGATTGAATTCACAGAAACCAGAACGTTAATTCAGTATGGTTTCATGCACCTTCTCAAACTTTTTTTCCGATAAGTCAAAAGGGATTGGTAACGTTCAAAAAGGGGAGCCGCCCATTCACGAAGCATCGGGCTGAATGAATGTTCCTATCGGAAAGTTTTTTCCTTTTATCTGTCCACTCTTTCAATAGTTGTATAAAAAAACTGTTTGCAATTCTACTTTTTACTGTATTTAAAACAAAACACAATCAGTGGTTGAAATGGATAACGTTGAATTTAGCATAATTATTTAATAAACTATAAATAATAAATATAAAAATTTGTGTCGAGTTTATTTAAACCTAACTTTAAATCACTATAATCAGGTAGACGAATCAACGAATATTTGAGTTTCTCGTGCTGTATTTTTAGAAAAAAAAGTAAAATTTATAACAATATTTTCAAAAACGGAAGCTTATCTCAAAGGATAAGCTGATCCCCTACACAGGATCGGCCAGTGTGAGTCGAGCTATGAAAGGACGAGTAAGGTCTCTTATTTTTTTAATCGAACAACCTGCTGTACTTTCAATTTTAAGGGCAAGGTGTTGATATCGTATGTTTTTACTTGTCACATATTTTTATTTATCCACACAGTCGCTGAATATGTTATTTTCGAGACCTTAGTTGTTGTTTTTTTTGTGGCACAAACATTCCGTTTCATTTTTTTTGGTATTACGTATGTTTTTTCTTATTTTTCATTTTTTCACAATTCAGGAAATTTATATGCATCGAGTGAAAGGGATTCAACAAAGATCGTCATAAATATTGGAAGCGAGCGATACTTTCACACGTGCAAATATATTTAAGAATTATTTCATCAAGAACAACTTTTTTTTTTTTTTTTTTTTTTTTTTTTTTTTTTTTTTTTTTTTTTTGTTAGACAGTTAAAATATAACCTTGCATTATATTCATTCTCTAAAATTTCCATTTAGTAATTTTTGTTAGATTCAAATTTAAACAGTTAAAATTTCACTTTGCATTGTATTCATATTTTAAAATTTTCATTTATCATTAGTTGTTAGAGAGGTACAATTTTATTTTCTATTATATACATATTTTCAAATTTCCATTAATTTTTTTTTGTGAATAGTTTAACTAAACTACAATGGGTAAAAATAAAAAAAAAATCATCTCACAATTTTAAAAGTTGCACAAAACATGAATTTCAGGAAGCTGTTAGGCAGAATACAGTAACCACTTTATTAGATTCTATCACACAAGAGACTGAAAAATTTTGCGTAGAGGATAATAAAAAAACGTTTTGTGAGGCTATAAGGAATATTGCTCAACAAATATTTCCTACTTCTTTGGAGGGATTTCAGACTTCAGAACCACAGCTCTGTCCATATTCCTCAAAATGCCTCACCACACTTCTGGATGCCTAGCCTTTGTATTCCAGGACTTGGGGCTTACGGACTGCATTTATCTAAAACCATCAACTCAATTGAGTGTACCTGTTACTGTCCTTGTATCGTCGAGCGGTACAACATTGAACACAACATCACCTTCTACGCTTATTGTTCCAGCTTCTCCTCCACAGCCGAGACAACTGAGAGTGGATACTACTGGACAGCGGCTCGTACTACTCCAAAATTCTTGTTCAAAGCATGGCACATCTCGCTATACCATAAAAGCCTTTATTCATACCAGCATGACAATCTCTACATAAAAAGGGAAGCTGATGAGGACTCCATCGTTGTCTGGAACTACGCACATCTCTAATGAAAGTTTGACACCATTATTTCTTCAAGATCTTTAGCCGTTTCGAATACTTGTCGGGATGTAATAGTTAGTGTTAACTGTCAAAATTATTTCATTAAGCTCCTCCTTGCCATATTTCAAACACTTGAATATACAAGAATGTATAAGAATAGCAATTTTCTTTTTTTCTCTTTTTTTTTGTTTTATTTTCGAGGATTCTTTTATAACAATATTTCTCAAAGGATAAGCTAATCCTCTACAGCAGGATCGGCCAGTGTGAGTTGAACTATGAAAGGACGAAGAAGGATTGTCTCTCATTTTTTTAATCGAACAACCTGCTGTACTTTCAATTTTATGGGCAAGTATCGTATGTTTTTACTTGTCACATGTTTTTATTTATCTACACATTAGCTGCATATATTACCTTCCCAAGGCTTTAGTTTTTTTTTGTGGCATAAAAATTCCTTTTCATTTTTTTTTTTGTATTACGTACAATTTTTCTTATTTTTATTCTCATACAATTCAGGAAATTTATATGCATCGAGTGAAAGGGATTCACCAAAGATCGTCATAGACTCTACACTCAAAGAGACAGTTAATTAAAAATTATTTACAGATCGCGAGATGCGGTCTGCTTTATAATATCATTTTCCCTGTCGTACCAACGTTTCGAGCTTTATTGAGATCATCTTCAGCGTCTGGTATTACGTATATTTTTTCTTATTTTTCATTTTCACACAATTCAGGAAATCTATATGCATCGAGTGAAAGGGATTCAACAAAGATCGTTATAAATTCAAAATTTGTCAAATAAATCACCGATTCGTCCTAAAAACATTTTGATGTTTTTCAGAACTAAACTAGCTAATTTCAATTTACCTTCAAATTAATCAAAAATCAACAAACAAAAATTAAATGTTCATATTTTATTCAATTAAATTTTCGATTTAACTATTTCGATTATAATTTAAAATTAAACAGTTCTGAAGAAAAATTAAATTTATCCAAGAGGAATCGATGAATGTTTGAATGTGTGCTTTTTTAAATTTGTAAACATCTTCGAGTCCTAATACGAAAAAACTTACAGCCATAGTTACTTTGATTATTCACAATATTGGCTACTTACTGGGTTATTATTATTATTAATATTATTATTATTATTAATTTTTAAGGGCGTTTTAACGGCTAAGGTCATTTCACGCCCTAACATCCAAATATTCTATTTTAGTTAGCTATATCTCTTCTGAGTGCTATAAAACTCTGACTCCAAACATTCACTCATAACCTAATTTATCCTATTGCCATCCAAGCTTTGATTTTCTTCTCTTCTTATTTCTGTTTCTTTTTTTTAAACTAAAATTGTGAGTTTTTTCCATAAATTAAAATTTCCCCATAGGCTTGTATGGCTAATATATTATTATTATTTTTTTTCTTTTTAAAATTCTTAATTTCGAAGGCCAAATGTATGCAAAAATCCTATTTTAAATTACAGAAAAATCAAAAAAATTATAAAATTTATTTCTGTTTCTTTTTTAATTAGATTTTTTTGAGGGAGCTATTTTTCTTATTTGAATTGCTATTTTGGACGCTGCAGTTTGTTACACAGCAATTTGCATTTTCTAACATTTCATTTTTCCGCTCCGGCAACCTCAAATACTTTTTCGAAAAAAGTTGTAAATTTGTTTTTCAGGTAGATATGGATGTTTTTAAAAGGCCTAAATTGTTGTAATTAACTGTTATAAAAAAACACTCCCTTTTATTGTTAGGCTCCATATTTTATTTAACGAGTACTTTATCAGATAGGTGCTAGTATAATTTACCAAAGTTGAGCATTAAGCCAATCTGTTGATTAACATTTGTTTCAACTGTAATGAAGTTTTACGCATATTTTACATATACAGTATTTTCACAATTTTTTGAAATTCTTTTTATTCACGAGAAAATGTCCTGCCAGGAACTAAAATATTCGTAGCTTCGTTCTAAAAGTATTGGCGATTTCTTTTAGAACTCTAACATTTCAATTAATCGTACAACTGATTAAGAAAATTTAATAGATTAAAGCATGAAAATTTAATGTTTGCTTGTTAATTTTGTCTTCAAGTTTAGTGTTAATCAGTTACACGAAAATATTGAAAATACGATGTTCTGAAAGAATTTGCATGGTATGTTTTTTCACCAAATTCATCGAAAACAAATGAAATTCTATCAGCATTAAAACAAAAATAATTATTTAGAAATCGTGAGATGCGGTCTGGTGTGATGTAGGTTTGAGAAAAACATTTTCCCTATCGTGCCTACGTTTCGATCTTTATTGAGATCATCTTCAGGGCCAGGGATTTACAAACATTTAACAAATACATTCAGGATGTGAAAAAGTGAATTTATACAATGTAAAATATATTTTTTATTTTTTATTTTAATTAAGCAACAAAATCTCACCGGCACTCTCAAAAAGACACGTAAGAATGACACAATTTACACAGAAGAACAACACTTTGATTGAGTAGAAATACTTTGTTGAATATATAATAAAAAAAATATATATTTTGAGTTGGAAAACTTCACTTTTCCACATGGAAAATGTATTTATTAAATTTAAACAATGTTTATAAATCCCAGGCGCTGAAGATGCTCTCAATAAAGGTCGAAACGTTGGTACGACAAAGGCTATGTTTTCTTGAAAGCTACATCACCCCAGACCGCATCTCACCATTTCTAAATAATTATCGATTAACGGTCACTAATCATACACACATTAAAATAAAATAAAAAATGAAATATATTTAAACATTATGAGATTTTTTTTCGTTTTGCCCGTCAACATTGGCCAGTTACCTAGAACCCTATCCGAAAAAAGGATTTGGCGTCCGCGCCGCAGTTTCATGATTCGAACTGTTTTTTGTTTTGAGATTAAATGTATTTATTAGAGTGAATGTGTCACATGAGAGAGTCGATGGCGGAATATAGGAATGCCTTCACTCTCAACACGACTTTTACAGATATTTTACAAATACGTACAAATAAGTACTCGATATTTCGCCATCGTCTCTCTCAGATCGCACACTCACGCTAATAAATACATTCACTGCACAACTATTATTATTATATACGGTAGAACAACCATTCCTCCCAGAATCCAAACAGAGGGTGTAAAAAATACGGTAACTTTCTTTTTATTTTTATTTCTGAAAAAAAAAAAAATAGCTTTGAAATCTTTTTAAATTTTTTACGGAAATTAATAAACCGAATTATTTCATTTGTCGCATTATATTCCAGTTTCTATTCGGTTTGGTACTGAACCTTTTCCTTATTTAGGCGGCCAATTGTCTAAGGATTTCTGACTTTCTTACCCGCGTCCAATTCAAGTTAATTTCAAAGTTGTACAATTGGTCCAATCTGGAGAAAATCAAGAAGTCGACAATTGGAAAAATTACCGTCGTGCAATGTAACTATTGCATGCAAACTCGACAAATGAATCAGCTCAAAAAGCTTACGTAGTAGTGTTAATCGATACTTAGTTATACAAATATATAAACCAGGGAGTACGCAAACTTTTTTAGAACGTCGAAATTTTAACCAAGTCAGGTTCGGCGGTTCAAGTTGCAAATTCGAATTTTGAAAGTAAATTATTGTAATAGGTACTCGTTTCATAATGTCCTATGCTATAATGAAACATTGTTCATGTTGGAAAATGTAGTTTCACAGTTTTTCTCAAATTCTGACTTTACCGTGTTGGTTTGGTTTATTTTATATGTTTTTCTGGTCTATTTTCCGACTTTTTAAATCCGTTTTTCCTGGATTATTTAAATAAAGTTGTCGAGTATACAAAGGAATGCTATTTAATAAATATGTAAAAAAAAGCTTCGTTTTTATATAATTTAAAATAATGAACTAGCTGGAGGGTATTTCTCAAATATGGATATTTTTTTCAGGGAAACTGTTGAAACACATATAAAAGAATAAAATAAAACAGAAATGATTCCCACGGTTCGACTTTCAACCAGTGCCGACGGGATGATCTTTTTCACCGGGCTTTCCTCACGATTTGAAATTGAAAAGATCCGACTGCCCTGAAAAAATATCACCTGGCAGCACCTTGGGAAGAGGGCCCTAATGTGAAATGCCACCCTTGTCCTTCCCGACGCGCAGAGGCCTCCCACGACCTGCCAACCTTCATATAACTTTCTCCTTACACCGTTGGAACTCAAAGTGAACGCCGGTAAAAGAGTACCCCGGTCAAGGTCGGCTAAGGCTATTTGGGCCGACAGAAGTAACGGACATTGCCTCGCTTATCATTTTACGAAAAATGTTTCTCACCCGCTTTCGAAATAACACATTTTGTAAAAGTCCCTTCCAGCCGTACTGTCACGGTGTGTAAATTACAGTACCTCTGAAATATGACGAAAACACATTCGGTTGAACTTGCAGTACGTTGCTTTTGAATTGCTTTTATTTTAGAAGCCGTGTAAAACATGTATTCATGATTGATTCAACATGGAAGAAAATAATATTGAAATGTTATTTTTTCTTATGTTAGACTTATTTTCTAACAAATCAGAAATGATAATTTGATTTTTGGCAAAACATTTGAATCTCCAAATACATATCAAAATCATAATGAGGAGTAAATAATATAAATTTACGAATAAACCTTTGATTGCATTAAGCTAATTGGATGATAATGCCTATGGAAAAAATTAGTAAAAGTTCCTACTCGTATGATGTATTTGATGGTGGTCGCAAGGGTTAGTCTTTGACACGGCGCTCATCACTGCAAGGTAAAAGTCCCGGGTTCGAATCCAGCGGCTCTGCATTTGAACCCGACTTACTGGGGGACAAATGGGCTTTTTTTCAAAAACACCGGCACCCTGAGGGTTTATATGACCTCTGCTGTTGCGCACCCTCTTAATATATATATTCAAATTTACCCTTTTTCTTTCTATACCGTAGAAAATTATCTACTTTTAAGGCAGTTAAATACTTTTTAATTTACTCATTGTTCTTCAGTGATCATCATCACAAATCGTGAGGAGAGGACAAGAATGAGACCTTTTTCATTTTTACGACGTTTCGACTTTCATTCGGGTCATCTCCAGCGCCCGGGTGAATTACAAAACATGTTGATTGGGAAAATACAATTCAAGACGTAAATATAAATTTTAAATTATAAAAGAAAAATACTACACATATCTGACTGTAAAACACCAAAAATCAATTCTACAGCATAGGCCAAACACTACTCCGAAAAAGACCATAATTATAAACTTGCAAATCCTTCAACAACAATTTTTTTCTTTTCCTTCATCAATTTCTTCCTCTTTGAAAAAAATAATTAGAAAAGAAATTCCACCATTTATTAAATGGAGTACGTTTTCTGAAATTTGGTCTTTAGGTTTAGAAATAGCTCAGAACGACCGTAGAAAGCTTTTCAACGTCGAAAAAACAAGATTTCAAAGTTCTGGCAACTGAAATGCTAATTTCACCAACGATTACAAGATTAGTATTTATCACAATCTTATACCAAATTGAACGTACTTCTCAATGGTAGCATCGGATTTGTCGAAAACATTTTGGTTTTAGAGTTATGATCGTTTATTTTAACTAAAGTCGTGAAATGTTAAAGAATCAGAAAAAGTAAAATAAGTCTGAAATTTTTAGAATCGGGCCGTAGTTAATTAGGGGTTTTTGGTTCCATTTTGAAAGTAGAATCTACTGGCAAAATTTGTAATACGAGTAGCCAAATACCCTGTGTATTTGTCTATAGTACATTATGCTTTTTACTTGTTGTATTTATATTGGAAAAAATTGTCTTCTTTTTCGAACTATTTTTAACTAAAGTATAATCGTGTTTCTAAATATCGATTATTTTTATCATAGTTAATCGTTTGTGTTTATTCTCGAAATTGCAATCGAGCAGACGAGTTACGGTTTGAATACGTGCCTTTCGAGTAGGCCTGTGAACCACATTTTTCACGACTCTCTAAATGATGACGGAACGGAAACAACAGTCGTACAAACAGTGTAATTGGGTGAATGACGAACACGAAGAAACAGTTTTCATCGTGTTAGCCTTTCATGTTTAAACGAGAGACGTTTGTAAACCTCGCACGAATAAAGTTCCTACCTATTAAATATCACCTGGCAGTAAAAATACATCGTGTATTTATTTATAAAAATCTGTCCCAGAAGCTATTTGACGAAAGAATTGATTTTTTTTTGTAATATTTGACTTCATGTATTTCAATATTATAAAGTACCCTAATTGATTTCTCATGACTTTCTTATTAAAGGTTATCGTAAAAATAATGAACATTGACGCCAATTATAATGGTTTTAAGGAAAAAAAAATCAAAGGTTGAAAAGGTGAAACATCATCTTAACTCCTGGTTGTTGGTGTCTGAGTGGTCATGGAGTGAAAATAAATTCACTATGGTTATAAGCCAAAATTTATCAAACCGACATCCTCAATAAGCGAGGTTTCGGTTTTCCCGGTTTGAACAGGCACTACGGCCTTACGGAATTTCGCGCACTTTTTTTTTTTTTAATTCGTCAATTTAGCCTTGGCCCGATCCTTCTCTGAACCAGTAATAAGACATTACTCCACAGCTGTAACTTTTGCCCGGGCATTCTTGGTACCAAGCTATCCTGTGGCAATGTCGGGAGGTAGAGTCGCCTAGACACGAATCGATAGAATGTCATGGACATTGGAGCTTTCAAGGAAGGGATATAAGCTTTAAGACGTAAAATGGTATAAGACAAATTTACAAAGAATATTTTCAATTTTAAAATGGTTAGTGTTAAATTAAAAAAAAAAGGTCATTCTGAAATTAAAATAAATTTTAAAAATAAAAAGGTTAATTTTAACTTTAAAATGGTGAATTTAACCGAGGTCTCTTTTAACCCAAGGGTTTGTTTCTAGCCAACATCGCTGGAATTTCTGACTTTCTTTTCAGCAAAAATATTGGTCATATTGTTTAGTTTTTTTATTGACATATAAATATATAACGTGCCATTATTAAAATCGTTAACCGTGCTATGCGCCAGTAAGTCTGTTTTAAAAGTTTTTTTGAATGGGGAAGCTTTATCCCTAGTCTCAGGCAATTTATACAATCCGTACGATGCTGATCCATTCTTAGGTCAAAGGGGAGTTTTATCTGACCCACATACACCTTTTCACAGTTAGAACAGTCGACCGTATAAAACACGTTCGGCTGGCACTGAGCTCACTCCTTGGTTTTTAAATTCAAGAAATTTTTGTCTCTTAGGGTTTACAATTTAAGTGGTACTAAAACGAAGTATTTTAATGAAACTGTCTAAAATAAGAATGGACTACTGTAAAATCAATTGTATCTCGTGGTCCGATTGGTCAAATAACTTTTTTCCAATTAAATAAGTAAGGCATTAGTTGAAATGAAAAGTTAATGGCACGAACGGGATTCGAACCCACCTTCGGCTAAATATTCCTCTGTTCTACCACTTGAGCTATCGTGGCTGCGAGTTGTAAATTGAAAAATGGCAAAAGGAGTGAAAATTCGGAAGGTGTTGAGATGGGAAATACTTTACCCGCACTGACTTTTTCATTTCAACCAATACCAATAAAGATTAATTAAGTAATAAGTAATTTTAATCATTCATTATCTGAGAATTTCAAAGCAATTCTGTACCGATTATTTTTTTATTCGATAGGACTGACTGATTAAAAATATACTCAGTGTTCAGCCTACGAATAAATTTGCTAAACGCAAAGTTTCGCTGTTTTTCCCCCCACAATATCTCTTCTTTTAATTTTCTTTCCTATCGTCCAAACAGTTTCTTTTATTCGTTCCTACCATCCCACACATGGTCTGTTAAAAGTACTGCAATATTCACAGACACTCTAACGATACCCACTCTTCCGACTTCCTTCCATTCGTGCTAATAAATACATTCATACAGTAAGTACAGTAATTTCATTTATCCATTAGACTAACTTCCTTTTGACGGGCTTGTCGTGATATTCCTCGATATCCACGTCCATTTACGCTAATAAATACATTTATTTTGGAGAGACTACTACTTTGTTAGCTGTGACCTGTCCGTCACATCACGCAACAAATATATAATTCCCTAAATTAATTTGGCGAGCCTGTGAGCTATTTGATATTCAGTCACACCCGGACATACCTCATTACCCACGCTAATAAATACACTCACACTGCAAAATGGAGATTAGGTTTATCAATTTTAAGTAACTAATAACATTTACTTTAAGCTTAAGCACTATTTCCTGGTTAGATGGTAGGTCACACCGTTCTCGGTAATTTCTTAACTTCACATTTCTCTAATAGATGTCTCACCGTTTCTTCAGAGTGGGCAGTGTTTTTGACTTCTAACCGCTAAGAGGTGACCGTGTGTGAGACGGGTGTGACCGATTCGCAACATTGTTGAGATTATTTTTTTACGTTTTTCCAAATTCTCCACGGGCCACGGCCACACCGTAGTTTTATGTATTTTTAATTTTTCATTACTTTCGTTCCAGCGAGCCTGCAATTTACAATAAATCTAATTCCCTATTATTTTATTGAATTGAAAAAAGCTTTTTTTAGTTTTAGTTTTTTAAAAATACTATTTCATGGTGATTAGTGACCGTTAGTCAATGATTATTGGGAGAACGAAAGATGAGGTCTGGTGTGATGTATATTTTAGTAAAACATTTTCTTTACCATGCAAACGTTTCGATCTTTATTGAGGTCATCTTCAGAACCTGGAATTAACAAACATTGTTTAAATTTAGCACATACAAAAAGTATAGATATATCTGTATTTTGATTATATACGAATCTATCTCACGGCACAATTACGCAGAACACAAATACTTTGATTAAAATATTTTTTGCATTGCATAAATTCACTTTTTTTTCCACATAGTACATGTATTTGTTAAATTTAAACAATATTTGTAAATCCCAGTCTCTGAAGATGATCTCAATAAAGATCGAAACGTTAGCACGATAAACAAAATTTTTTCATAAAACCTACGTCACATCAGATCGCATCTGGCAACCTCCGAATAATACTTTACATTTTGTAACCATCAACCCTGGCAAAAATACAACTAAAATTATCACATTAAATAAAGCACGTTCAGTCCGACAATGGGATCTTTTTTTTCTGAATAAAAAAAAATCGGTCGAGTTGTGGGAAAAGCAGTTTGTTTTACGTTGTAACATTAATATTGTAAAGTACGCCCGTCTACCTACCTCCCTCTCGGCAGACTAGGCTGTCCTACTGTCCAAGAGTCGCTAAGATTTATCACAGGGGTATCACTTATGTTTTGGAATATGATAAATTGCTACCTTTTATGATTAAAAAAAAAAAAAAACAGATTCTTTTGTGTATTTTAATTTGAAACTGCTTTGGGAAAAACTCTGGCTAATTCTTCCCGAGTTATTCGCTTTTTTTTTTCATAAATAATTTGGTACAGATGTTCAATTTTTGTTTGTTTTCCTTGTACCGTCCAGTTCAACATTATCACCCTGTTTATATCCGTAGTAGTGAATTTAATTTTAAAGTTTTACTTTTTTCAGAATACTTTCTCAACCTCTTAGGTGTCGACGGAAAACATATAACATTGAGAGAATGAAAGAATGAATGAATGAAAAAGTACTTTATTACATAAACAAAAGAGAGTAAAAAAATTGTACATAATCGAAAAGCACATTTAAGCAATGGTTATCAACCGTTCGCCGGAGTCGGACTATACAGTTTTAGTAAACAAGGAACACATTTCTTCTTAAGGAATAAACAAAAGAAGGAAAAAAACTATATAAATAAACTGAAATAATAACATCTATATATGCACATATAAATAACCAGGGTGTCTCTGATATATACAGTAAGCATTTAATAGTTGAAATAAAAGACAAGCATTTTCCTGTAGTTCCAGGCTTCCATTGCAAACTTTACCAGATTTAAAGACTCGGGGTTATTTCGTAAAGAGATTAGGTGCCCTCTCGTCTACGTGGGCAAGCCTATATGCCGTGCTCGGAACTCCGCTACATCTGGGCATTCTGCTAGAAAATGAAGATGTCCGATTCTCAAAATGGGCGCTGACGCACCTTCGTCTTAGCGACGATTTAGAGGTTTCAGACCCCGAAGGGCTGCTACCGCCACGCTCACATCTCGTCAGAATGGTTAATGCCGCAGCAAGGCCAGCTGACCGAAATACATCGGCCCGCTCATCAGCGTACTCCCTTCGATAGAGAAAGCGACTCTATCTCTCTGAGTATAGAGGCTCCCCTAGCGCAGAAACTTCCGGTAACGCCCCGACAACGGTTTCGGATTTAAGTGAGATTGCTACCCACCGCCTAGGTGAGCACTGTCTACGGTCAAAGGTCTCGCACTGCGCTAAGCCTACACCTGCTACACGCATTCGAGGGACGCCATAGGCCAAGCCAAGGTGGTCCGATTCTTCGCTTCCCCAAGGGTACCACGCCGGTCATACGCATAGCCGTGCAAAGCACACGCGAACAGGAGAACCGCGGATCCACTACCAGCACCCAGCGCTCGTCCACGCAATCGAGGGGATAAGGCATGATCATTATGTTGCCAACGCTTACATGCTGTCACCCGACGTTTCGGTCATGCGCAACTCACGAAGGTCACCGATAGAAGACAGCCTCTGCCTAATTTCTCGACAGGGGCGTCACCACGGATCCAACCTCACTTGTGACAGGGCCGAATTTTGGAAATTTAGTCACCCCGTGGTACAGATGGCCATACACACTTCCCCATCTATACAGACGGGATCCTGTGTACTGGCCCTTCCGTGCCTCCGTTAAAGCACCCGCCGCCCGTGCCGACCTCAGGCCGACAGAAGTACAGCTTGTGCTTTAGAGAGGTCGCCACGTTCTCAGGCCTGCACCTTTATTTTGGGCCCGGAACCCCCCCCCTCCCCTAGCAACCAAGGGTTGGGAATCACAGGATCGAATGAAGCTTGGATCGAGAAAAGTGAAAGAAACCGAAGACAGTCTTCTCGAGCCTGCCTGCTGCAGAGAGAGTACCTATCGGAACTCTTGACTCTTGTAGGGTTATGGTTAAGGAACAGTAACTCGCACCTAATTTTGAAAAACCAGCGAGCTAGCGGAATCGACGGAAATTTAGAATCTTGCGCTATGTTCAAGAAAGGTTTACTATCATTAAGGTCCTTATACAGCAAAAACGTAGAGGAATTTTGGGCATGGAGGAGACATTTCACTGTGTGAGAAGTGCGGATATTATTAATTAATTTTGAGTGTAAACACGGCCATTCTTTGAAATTGTCCAGGGAAAAGTTGTCATTCAGCTGAAATTGCTGAGCCAAGTTATTCCAGGAAGTGAACCATGATATGTTGGACCTTATGATTTCCAGCGCTGAATTCTTAGGAAGGCGGTAGTTAGGAACGTTAAGGACCTTGTGGACATAGGAAGTATGTTACTGTAGTGTAAATTCAAACAAACGTTCCACTGAGGTCTTAAGGTAGATCATGTAGTTAGGCGTGAAAGAAGCGAGGTGATAAATTTTACGGATAAAATAGCGTTGTAGGGATCCAACTGTTTCATAGCGCTGGAAATCCAAAGCCTGAGAAGCATAGAACACAATCGAACGGCAAACAGCCAAAAACAGTCTGTATTCACTGCACACCGGGACAAGGTTCTTAGACACTGAGAGATTAATATACTTGTAAATAGTAAAAAAAGTTAATAGTCGTTTAACATTAAAAAATTTCATAAATTAAACACAAATAATAGTATTAATAAAATGGGATTGACGGTTACTTATTACAAAGAAATAAAATGGAAAAGAGAATATGTTTTTATAATTAAAATTCAGTTTGAGTAGTTAAGTTTAAAATTTCTTTAGTATGCTCTTTTTCTAGACTTCTACTTTTAACAGGCACCAGCCGATGAACAATTCAACACAAATTGTTTTTTGTCTTTAATCACGTAACACTTTTTTAATTTGTTTTTTCTAACACTAATGCGACTGAATAGTACGATCAAGCGTGGCTCCACTCTCCGAAGTCCTTGGCCGCCATTTTTTTCTGCTTCCTCGATCGTCGATTTAGAACTCTCTGCCTTCTTTATAATAATAATTATTATAATAAACCTTATTTACGGCTACGTTGTTTAGATATTTGCTTTTTTCTTTAACACTTGAATTAAGTTGCAAAATAGGCTTCTCAAAATTTGTGGCGATAAATAGTTCGATAGAAAGGTATTAATATTTTGGAAGGCGCTTTGGTGCGCACGACACGAAATGCTTTTCTTATACTACACCACGTTTTTAAATAACTACCAATTAAAATTTCATAGACTGATCCAGAATTCGAACGTACAACAGCTGGCGTAGTCAAATATGAAACGGACCGTAATCCTTCAGCGGCGATTTTGACAATATTTCGCTCGGGAGTGAAAATCCGTTTTGGATAAGGGACGTACATTGGGGGAAATTTACGTGTATAATATGTTCTCGTTCTGTTTATTTCTCTTTCTTTTTGTCTGTCACCCAGTTACTCACACAGATGTGGTCTACATTTCTCTCACTCCCTCTCCTCTCTCTCTCTCTCTCTCTCTCTCTCTCTCTCTCTCTATCTATCTATCTATCTATCAATCAATCTATCAATCTATCGTTTTCTTTTTTGTTTTTGTCTACTCTTAATTCTTTAGGCATTAAGGTGGTCAAAGTTGAGTAAATTATGCGACTCTAAAAGTACATAATTAATTATCTCTCTTCCTCTCTCTCACTCCCTTTATCTCCCTCTTTCATTTTTTCTCAGACACATCCACAATTTCTTCCCTCTGTTCCTCTTTTTATAATTATTTTTTATTTATTTTGCCACTTTTTGCCATTCTATCGCCATTCATTCTCATTTCAAAAAAAAAAAAAACTTTTATTTTCCACCCAATCTAAAGTTGTAAACATGTAATAAATACAAATGAAAAGCACAATTTAGTACTTCACCAACATTCTTTTTGTATATCATTATTATTTTTTTCTAGATCATAAAAAAAGTTAAATTCATGGTATTAATAGCAAACATGACAAATTTAAAATGTTAAAATAATTGACATTGTGAAAAATTAGTATATTGGAGGGACAAAATTTTGAAAAATGTTCTTGCCTACTCGAAAATCTATTGCTGTATCAACCATATTAACTTAAAATTTTTTCATCCGCATTTGCATCCACGTTGTGTTGTTTTTGTTAATTGTACGACAATGGGTGTAGAGTAAGGTATAAAGACTGTCCCTTAGCAATTGGCTAAAGTCCTCTTTTTTCTTTTTTTTTTTTGCCGGTGTCCGGAGCCGCTATGCTCGCTCTGTTTATCAGTTTTGGCAATCTCCGTCCCCGAATCCACAGCTTGTTTTTACGAGTCAAACTACTCGCGTCTCCGGGTTTCAACCTTGGCCTATTGGCCTGAATATCACATTCGAAAACATTCATTCGCCACCATATAAATTATTTTTCTGCCTCACTACTTCAGTTCCTTTAATTAAATGAGACGTCGGTGAAGGTTAAAATACGTTCGTAACAATTATTGCGACAAGTATACTTCCTAAAGATTCTTGTCCAATTTACAAGATTTTTATCACTGGATCTCCCCACAGGTAGCGACACGTTTCATCGGACAAAACGCTTTTCCGTTTTCTCCTTCGGCTTTCTCAAATTTCATAAGTAGGGTTCAAGCGCTTTTAAAGAATAACAGAACTGGGAGGGTTGGACATGAATTCACAGCGGGACGTTTGTAATTCTGAGAACTTTTTCGTCCTAAACTAACATTGCATTTCCACGTTTTTCAGAAACCCGCATCATTCGACATTGCTACAATGAACAATTTGTTCTAAATCGGTTTTATATCGCTTGTACTGTTAAGTTGAAAAATGTACGACTTTTTTTAATAAATTACAAGACGATCAAATACTATACTTTGATCATAATTTAAAAATTCTTAAACGAGAATTCATGTGTTACGGTTCCGATGATGGATCTGAATCGAAATTTGTTTATTGACACTTGTCATATAAGCGGAAGTAGTCACATAACAAAACAAGATTGATTTCCCTAAAAAAAAAAAAAAATTGATCGTATATAAAAATTGGGGTGCAAGAGCTTTAGATTTGTAAAAATTTTTATTTTATTTTTGCCCTTGACGTAATTTTTGCGATAGGTTAATATTAATATGTAGTTAATATTTTTGACTTTGTTAAAGTCAAGCACTATAATTAAATGATGCTTCGTTTTATTATTTTTCTCCCACTCTTCTATAATTTCTTTCCTCGTTATGTTTTCCCGCTCTTTTCTATTATTTTCCCCCAGCGATTCTCACTCTGCGAAAATAATTATTTTGCATTGTTGCAAAATAATTTGCGATAGGTACATAGATAGATAGATATAAACAGGGAGAGAGAGAGAGAGAGAGAGAGAGAGAGAGAGAGAGAGAGAGTGAGAGAGAGAGAGAGAGAGAGAGAAATGAATTAGTTATTCTCGCATACTTTGGTTTACATAACCCACGGGATTTACACGTTTTTTATAGAACTTATTATTTAGCACGCACACACACTAAGTTGAGACGTGAGTTATTTTTTTTATTAATTATTTTTTTTTAAATACCATTTAAATAATAACATTATACAATTCTTTCAAAAATTCACATGCACACATTCACAGTAATACATCACAATCAACCTTATGAATTATCTCAAACGATAGGAATTTTTGAATTAATAAACTGAATATTAATAACTATTTATATTTTTAGAAAAAGGTACTCTTATTAGTTTTTTGTCTAATAAACCTAGGATATATTTATTTCTAAATCTACTGTGGCTTGATAAAAATATATTCTGGTTTAATTCATTATTCAGTCGGATTATGATAAATCTTTGTTTTACAAAAATAAAACGGAGCGCGGACTTTCCTTTCTGAAAAAAATGTATTTATTGTACAAACTTTCAGTTACCTATAATCTCAAAACACTAGGTACCATGCTTCGTATTTTGAATTTTTGCATCTCCTTAATTTTTAATACAGATAATTTCTTACACTTTTCTTACACACGGACATAAAATTTTATATTAAATATGTATCATAAGCACATATTTGGTGTGACGAGATCGTTAATGTTTTTGTAAGTCAAGTTCGACATTAATTGTAAGCCACGGTATAAGTAAAGAAAATTAAATACTTTTAC
>CM077112.1:6320744-6345104 GCA_039619505.1 Cimex hemipterus | reverse complement strand
CATCACTGTAAGGTGAAGGTCCCGGGTTCGAATCCAGTGGCCCTGCATTCGGGTTCTGCATTCGAACCCGACATGCTTACAAATTTTTTTTTTCAAAAACACCGGCACCCTGAGGCTCTGTGTGACCTCTGCTGTTGCGAACCCTCGTAAAAAAACAAACAAAAAAACAGTAGCTCTATCGTAGGATAGAGAAAATGCCTGGTGCATAATCTTTACAATTCTATTTTTGTCACACAACAATGTGAAAACACAAATATAAGAACTTGATGACATATTCGTAATTAGAAAGAATCAAGTAGTTAAAGTTTTTTATTGAGTTTGAATTTTAATTAGTGTTAAAGGGCGGTAAAGATCGTAGAAGAGGGATCAAACCGCAATTCAATACTTTGAAACTTAAATTGAGCTTAGAAAACTCCAGAGGCAGGGCAGCACCGAGATATTGAACCCAACGTGGAAGATTTGGTCACCGTTGCCGGGAAATTTTCAATTAAAGCCCCGGTTATATTAAACCGGCAGAGTTGCTAAATCATGCGGAAGTGTTGGTTCGGAAGCTTTTAAACCTATTTTATTTGGGTGGTGGCTGTGAGATTATTAAAGGTAGTTTCCCGTTCCACCGAAAAAAAAAAATTATTACGAATTATTAATCGATACAATTTACGCGTAAAATATTGTTTAATGAAAAAAGAGTTTTATATTAATCAATATGGTTTGTAACAAATCGGCCAAGGTTCCACCTGGAAAAATTAAGATTGCCGTTGACTCAAGTTTTTTCCTATACATCTCGTACGTTCCGTGACAAAGGGACGGGATATTTACACGAATCACTGTGTTTATATCGACTCGTCCGTTCGCCCATTTTATCACGATAGTTCGTGATTTAGCATCACGCTTGTCACGCATACCTTACGGAAAATCTTGAGAAAACCGATAAATGAACATCAAAAGCAATGGAATCAAGGGTGGATTACTCGCGATTTGTGCAGTGATGGAATATACTGCAGACTTCGACGTGAAGCTCGGCCACGCTGAGTGATAACGTCTGGCGGTTAACACCGTTCCACGTAACATATCGAAGCAATAAATTTGACCCCTGGATAAAACAGGATTTACAAAACATACGTGACAAAAAAAAAACACACGCACACACACAAAAGAATTATCGTCAAACAATCTCTTATCGCTAAGAAGAGCAAGCTGAATTTTGTCATTTTGGTTCTAAACATTTGAAACTTTTGTAGAAATAAAAAATAATTTCATACATACAATTTAACTAAGGATTTTTCTTTATTGTAAAGCCTTGTTGTCGCTGATTATTTTTGTAAATTTAAAATTTATTAATATACAAAAATTATAACTGTAATTTTACATTACATAATTCACGAGTCTATAATTGTTGTTTATCAATAAAAAATTTATATCATCAGTATGTCGTACAAAAAAAAAAAAAAAAAAAAATACCAATGATAGAAACATCTACCCAATGTTTTAAATTGCAAGCCTTTAGGTTTTTGGTAGTAGAAAGTGTACGAAGATTTGATTGACAATGCAATCAGAAAGGTTTCTCCGTTTCGTTCTCGAGAAGTGACAATGTCAGGGATGACGATCCTTTCAAAACTCCATGAAATCCCTGAAGAGTACCACGCCATGGTAGTTTGACCGTATAGACTCGGGATGACGATTATTTTCAAATGGTATTTTGTCGAGTTAATATTTTCCTTTTGGGACCAATATTTGTACAAAGCATATCGGACGCAGTAAGGATATTTTTTTAAACAGTTTATATTAATCAATTAATTAAGGTTTTACGTTGAGATAAAAAAGTCAGTGTCAGGAGGGGGATTCGAACCCACGACGTTCGGTTTGATACGCCGCTGTTCCACCAATTGAGCTATCCTGACTTCGATTCCCTCGGTCACTAACTTCCCATCTCAACCGCACCTTTTGAATTTTCCTTCCTTTTTGACATTTTTCTGTTATATGTATATGTATGTTGGGTCGCTTGTAAGAAACGACAAAAAGGTGGGATTGTGATGGGACGTTGGTGTCCATGTGGATCGAATTCGCGGTGCCTCAAGTGATAGATCTCATTTGGGTTCAAGAGACTCACTGCTTGACTCTATGGAGAGAGCCATTAATTTTTTTTTTTTAATTTTATAAAGGCGTTTAATCCCATAGGATCATGTTTCGCCTTGATCATGACCTCACAAAAGCTGTTTACATATTTCCTCTGTGTTGTAAGGTATGTTTGCGTTTTTTTTTTGTTGTTGTTGCTTTTTTACATTCCTTCTCTCTCTCTCTCTCTCTCTCTCTCTCTCTCTCTCTCTCTCTCTCTCTCTCTCTCCTCTCTCTCTATTCCTGCATACGGTCATCGCCAAGAATCTCCGCTAATTGGCTTGGAAGGTTATGTCATCTTCTTTGTTGCTCTAACTTAGGGCAATTGGTCAAGAGGTGTTTTACTGTGACCAATTCCCTGCCGCAATCGCAGAATGGTGCCGGTTCTTTGCACATAAGGTACCCGTGGGTAAGCCTACTATGTCCGATTCTAAGTCGCGTCAATACCGTCTCTTCGTGCCGCGAGTCGCGCACTGAGGAGCTCCATGTGCACACATTTGGCTTAATCTCGCTAAGCTTGTTGTCCCTCACTGCTCTCCATTCCTCTTGCCACTTCTGCCATATCTTTTTTTTTAAGTGGGAGACAAAGCCTGTGTGGGGAGTGTACGTAAGTGGGGTCCCATCAATGGTGGCCCGTTTTACAGCAATATCCGCCTGTTCGGTGCCCATTGTACCAAAGTGTCCTGGGATCCACACGAAAATTACCTGTATGCCAGCGAGTCTCAATCGTTCCAGAGAGAGCAATATCTCCTAGACCAGCGGTTGCATAGTGAATCTGTTTTCCATTGCTGTAAGGACCGATAGTGAGTCTGTGCAGACTAACAATGAGTTGCCTATGGGCGATACTATGCTAAAGCACTTGCTGATCGCCATTAGTTCGGCAGTATAATTGTTGCATACATTTGGCAGGGAGAATCTATACATTTTTGTTGATCATGAATGCCGCGCCTGTTCCGTTTACGCGGTGATCCGTCGGTGAAGGCAAGGGTGTGGCTTGGGAAAGTGGCCCTTATTCTTGAAAATTCCTGACTTCCATAAGGGGGAATATTTTCTTTCAGGAATTTGGTGAGATCCAGCAGGACTCTAGGCGTCGGTATTGTCGAGGTTTGGAGGCAGCTCCCTGTTTGTAGAGCTGAGGTATTGCGGCATTGAGTGAATTTAAGCCGATCGTTGCTCTGGACATAAAGTGCTTTCTTTTGCAGTTTACAGCGTAGCCTAGTTGGGGTAACCGCCCGAGTGCGTATTCTAGATAAATTGGGTGAGTCGGGGATGAAAGAATTTTGGCTATCAGTTTGCATTCTAGTAAGCTTCTTAGCATTAATTTCTTGAAGCCAAGGAATTGAATATTTGGATCCTTTTTCAGATTATAAGAAAGTTGACTAAATTCAAAATGCGGAGTTGAGATGGGAAGTTTGTGTCCGAATAGTTCGAAGCTGGATAGCTCAAGTGGTATACTAGCTGCGTATTTAGCCGTAGGTGTGGTCGAACCCTCCTCGTGACTTTTTATCTCACCTAATACCATACATAAAGATTAATTTTTTATTTATATTATAACCACGAAGAGTGTCGGTTTTTTTCAAATCCTAAGCCTCAGTTTATAGTTATTTACAAAACTTTAAAAAAATGCAAACAACTTGTTCAAATAATATAAAAAAATTGATATGTAGAAAATAAACTGCTAAGTTGAAATCAACGGATTGAAATTTATTGTTGTGATTTAGTTTGTATAAGCCCAAGAATTTCCCCCGTCGTACGATGATAGGGTCATTAATTTTCTTTAAAGCATCGAGGTGGCCGTTGATCTTGAGGGATTTGAGCAAAAATTTTTTGGTTGTTGTCGGGTCGTGAGGAACATTTTAACCAGCTCACGTAGTAGGCGGTGGCAACTAAATCGAGTTAGCCGGCTGTATTTTAATTCCGGACAGGATCTTAGGGCTGACCATTAACCTGGTGCCCAGGCCTAACCCATTTAGAACAAGGTCTATTGACTTCTCAGATCAGAACGTTTTTTCTTAACTTCCACAGCTATAATTCTTACCCGGAGCTCGTCGAAAAAAGCTCAAACCCATAAAAGTAAAAAAGCTCCACTTCCTACATGCATTTGTTAAATTGAAACAATGTTTGTAATTCCCAAGCCCTGAAGATGATCTCAACAAAGATCGAAACGTTGGTACGATAAAGAAACTATTTTTCTGAAACCTACATCACACGATTTCTGAATAATCATGATAACTTTGGTGTAAGAATTTGAAGGAATTTCGTACCAAAGCTCCATCCAGAAATTTTTGGCTCGTGTAAAAACATCGAATTATGGACATGTTATCTAAGGCGTCTACAACTTCCTACTAACCGTAACCTAGGTTAACCTTAACCTAATCCTAACCAAATTCAACATAGACGTTCCTACCATTACATAATTGATATCAACCTGCACTAACGCAATCATTGCAAATTTCTTGGCAACGCCTGTCCAAGGACTGAAAATTTGTGTGGCACCACCGAACATATTACTGAGCGTTCCGTCTGCTTCTCAGCTATAAGTTGTGGACGCACAATGTCCAAAAAATATTTTGCCCCATCAATAATACATCTAAATTGACTAGACATTTGGTAGTGTTGGCTGTTCTGAGAGTGGCAGAACTATGCTGTAATGCTAACTGGACATCAGGATCCGCCGAGTCCAGTCGGATCATCATGCCATCGTTTAAGATGGAATTTTGTTTTCCTGAAGACGTTTTTTGAAGGTTAATCGCACCTAATGCGAAGCCAAAATCGTATGAGTGATAGCAAAAGGTGGCAGACATAGAAAACTGTTCAGAGTCGATAAGACCAACAGCCAATCTAATTTTTTTTTTAAATGGACGACATAACGAATTAACATTGACAAAAGTGTGTGTGACTGATTTGTGTTTTTTTTTTTGTAAAATGTTATCATTCAGGTAGATAATTTGATGAAACCATTGATAAAATTCACTCTTGGAAATATATTAATAACTTTCAATTAATTAAGGTTTTTAGTTGGGATAAAAAAAAAGTGAACGTCAAGAGCTGGATTGAACCCACGACCATCTATCTACTCTACCACTTGAGCTATCGTGACTTCGTTCCGACCTCCCATCTCAACCCCACATCAGAATTTTCCCTTGGTTTTTTAAGCGGACCAGGAAAACAAGCGAACATATTAATAACATTTCAATTTGAGTTCTTGACTTATAAAAAAGGAGTATGTCCTTGAAGAAATTGATGGTACCGTTTAAAGTAAATTTTTTTAAATTTATTTATTTGTAGCTTATACATATGTAAGACGGTCCCGTCTTAGTTAAACTGTAAATTAAGAACCAACTAAGTAAACAAGGAAAACCGACAAAGGGGTCCTTTGAAGAGGCAGACCCAGTCCGGCACGACGTGACACATCTGGCCAATCTAGCTAGGAAATGGTTACGCACGTAGCCAGCTAGGTAGGAACGTCCAAATGCGAAGCAGACCCAGTCGGGAAGAACAGAACACATCTGCCACATCTGGCTGGGAAATTGCTACCCAGGAGCCATTTAAGTAAGGAAAGACGGTTATCGTAAATTGAGAGTATGTCAAATTTGTACGATACCGCCGTCTTTGTCGGCCCAGCGGAGAACTCCCCCCGACTTTTGGAGTTTCCTTTTCACCCCTACTCCGGGAGAGACCCGGTATAAAAAGGATGATTGGAAAACCAAAGGACAGTCAAGGATAAGAGGCTCACCCCCAGTCAGTCGGCATCAGATCCCAGGATCGGGACAGAAGCAACCACCCAGAGCCAGGGAGGGCCAGTCGTGTCTACCCATCGTGCCAAGCCAGAGGTCGTGACAAGAGATGCTGTGGACCTGGATCGTGGCGAGTATCAGGTGGGGTAAGTCCCGTTGTCTATAGACTCATCCCAGAGTTGTGGCTGACTAATAGATAAATTAATATTAGCAACTAGAGTATCTTTAAGAGGAGTTTTGTTCAATAAATGTCTCTGAATACTATCTCTGATTTATTGTATTCTAGAACCTTACCTTCCCCTACACAAAAATAAGTAACGACGAGCTTACGCCGGCTTATCTCCGGTCGTTTATAAAAAAGAAAGCGAATATTGGGAGATAATTCGGCCTCCGCGAGGTCGTCAGCTTACACATACTTGTACAAATGTGATCACCATGTATATTGTTCACCGCTCGCTCACAGCACTAACACGGATGCCGGCGCTGCACCCGGAGGACGAATGTCATGAGAAGCCAGCCAGTCATTTTAATAGATTAAGGCAAGGAGGTCTCGGAGCCATCGTCGTTTCAGGCGACGTGGTGGGTTCTCGGGGTGGGAATATATGGAGAGGGCTCTAACGGTAGGATGGATCGATAGGTTTTGGAAACGTAAATGAATCAGTTCGTGGACAAAAGGATCGTTGAGATCTTTCTGGATAGTGAGGTTAGAGACATAAAAAGGAGCTTTGACGATTTGTCTGAGGAATTTTTGAATGATAGGACTGGAGACGCTGGATGGTTTGGCGGAACCCCACAGTTCCATACCGTATGTCCAAAATGGCTGTAGTAAAGTCTTGAGCAAGGTCAGTTTAGTGCTGATGGTCAACCCGTATATTGGTCTTAGTAGTCTGCGTAATTGTCCAAATTTTCTGTTGAGTTGCTGTCTTTTAAGTCTTGTGTGGGTATTCCACGTCAGTCTGCTGTCAAGGTATATTCCTAGGTATTTGACTTGAGTGGAAGTCAGTATCTCTTCATCGTTGATGTATAGTGGAGGGCAAGACTATTTTTTCAAAGAGAATGTCCATTGGATGAACTTTTCTCCGTTTAATCTTGTCCTCCACTTTTTGCACCAACCTTCGATTAGCTCAAGGTGTTCTTGGATATTAAAGGCAGCTTGGGTAGGATCGAAGTAAATTAGAGGATTTTTTAATTAAATCAGTCATAATTAGTCAGGGCGAAAAAAAAACAGTCGCATTTAAGGTTGATGTTTTCTTTAATTAGAAAACAATCCCATCATCATCCTCTTGTGTAGGTTTATTGCTTTTTTACCTAACACGACAACCAACGTATACGTTTTTCCATCATTATCTTGAGCATTTCAAAACCGCAGTAAGCAAAGGCTTCTACCTCTGAATAGTTTGATTACAGTCGTTAAAAAATACATGACTTATATAAAAATTAAAGTTTTAGTAACAGGATTTTTCTTCTTCAGTTTAAAACACGCCCAGGGTTTTTCCAGGCTCTTGCACGATTAATTCCCCTTTTTTTAATGCAAAAAAGCAAGATTTAAAATGATTAACACTCACATAAATCCTTACATCAAGAGAAAGCCGTCCTTTTAATTGGTCAAACAATCAACAGTCTGATCCAATCGTCGACCCGGAGGTGAAGACGTAGACTTTTATCTGGTAAATATCACCGAACAAAGCTGAAACAACGTCCGTCCGGCCTTTTCTTTATTCGGCACAGGAATCTTTCCAAGGTAAACTCAGTTTTGTGGCGTATAAGACAACAAAATCAAGAGAGGTCAAAAGCAACTTAGACGTGCCCGTGTTTACTGTTCTTAAGAAATAAACGGATCCTTTAACTAGGACTCGTCAATCTTTCGGACAATCCTGTACGTAGTTGAAGTATCCTACTCGGCCCTTATTTCCCCTTCCCTTTTCATTTTCTTGATGTATTTTATACGTTTGTTTCCCTTTGACCGCGTTTTACTGCGCAATATAGTTGGGATAGGATTGAGGTGAATTTGCTATTGAAATAAGCTGATATTATTTTCTTACAGGACTTTGCCTTCAGAAGTTATTTTGTCAATCGTTACTTTAATATGACACATTTTCAATCAATGAAATTCTTATTAATTCAATAATAAAATGAGGCAATATTTGTTACATAATATTCCTTACAATAAAATACCAAACGGATTATTCAATTTTTGCAAAACGTTTTATCACTTATTAGTTTATTAAATGTTATCTCTATTCTATATTTTTTATGTTTGTTCCATTTTGACCTCTTTTTACTGCAAAATGTGGTAGGATAGAACTGAAATTCGGTATTGAAAAAAGCTGATATTATTTTCTTAGTACTTAGACTTCAGAAGTTATTTTTTCAAATTATTAGTTTAACATGAAACATTTTTAATCAATGAAATCACTCTTAATAAGCACTAAATTCACTAATTTCGAGGTCCGTTTGACCTATTAATAAATTACAATTAATTTCGGTTTTTAGTTGAGATAAAACCGTCGAACCTTGATACGCCGTAGGTAAACGGCAAAACGGAGGTAAAATTCAAAAGGTGCTGTGGAGATGGGAAGTCGGAAGTTGGTTCGAATCCCGCTAGTGCCATTGACTTTTTGATCTCAACTCAAAACCGTAATTAATACGTACATTGGAGTTCGCGGTCCGATTAGCCGAATAACATTTTTCAATTGGGGCTCATCACTGTAAGCTAAAGGTCCCGGGTTCGAATCCAGCGGCCCTGCATTCGAACCCAACATACAAACGGGCTTTTTTTTCAAAAACACCGGCACCCTGAGGGTTTATATGACATCTCCTGTTGCGAAAAAAAAATTAATTAATCTTTATGCAAGGTATTGGTTTAGATAAAAAAGTTATTATCACGAGCGGGGTTCGAACCCACGACCTTTGGCTCAATACACCGCTGCTCTACCACTTGAGTGTATGTCATGAGAGCTCAAGTGGTAGAGCAGCTGCGTATTGAGCTGAGGGTCGTGGGTTCGAATCCCGCTCGTGACCCTAACTTTTTTATCTCAACAAATACTTTTATAAAGATTATGTTAACGCCCGAGGAGCTTTTATTTTCTCTTATTTTCGGCTGACCAAGGTTCGCCTCGGGAGGCCTTGTTTGACTCGCCTTTGCCCAGGAATAAGTCAGTCTCTCGCTTACCTGGGTCAGCACAAGACGCACCTTCTACCAAATCGATCATCGAACGTAATATCGATTTTCTCTTGGCTCTCGACATCGATTTCTTCGATTCACCACCGTGTCGTCTCATCACCGACCTCACGGACGTCAACTGTGTCGTCATCCGGCTCTACAGGCACCTTCGTCGAAGTAAAACCCAGCAACACCCTTCAGCTCAACACCGCTTGTTTCGATTGTTTGGAGAAGCGAGTCCTTCAACCCACCAAATACCTTTTCATTTCGTCTCTTATTTTATTTTTTTTTTCGTAAAATCCTGGCCAGTAGATTGAATGTCAATTATTTGGATTAATAAGGAATTTTCATTTTTTTTATCTTTTTTGTATAAATAAATTGTATATATTCAGTTCTTTTTCAAAGTATTATCAATCAATATTTCTTTTTCCCCAAAACTCTCTTAAATATAATAAATATTTGAAACCTATTTAAAAGGAAAAAAAAACACAACAAAATTTAATTGTATCCCTTGAAACGGGTACGGAAGTTTGAGGGTCAATTAAGATCTGCCCTTCCCCCCCAACAGATTAAGTAATTGAAAACAATAAGTACATGGATTCATTCAATATTCAAATGAGTCAATTAATATTTTTGTACATAGAATTACTAGAATAAAACACCAAAAAGATTAATGGATTATTGCAAAAAAAGTATTATCACTTATAAATTAAACGTTATTTCCCTTCACAAGGAGATATTTGAAGTAAATGTTGACGACCGAAATTACAGGACAAGCTTCGTTTTTACAACTGGCCGTTCTGAAGAAGGATTCCGTCCCAGGATAATACCCGGAGTTTTGCAGAAGTTTCTTTTTTCTCATCGTTACCAACATACTGGGTCACTGTATACATCAACAAGACGAAATGTTTCTGACCCAGTTGGTTCAGTTAAATTCTCATGATCCTCTGAGGGAACGTTTGGTAAATTAAGTATTGAAGTTGGTAAGGATTTTCTTGAGACTTCTCTTCAGGTGTATATCAAACGGGACGACGGAGAAAAACCCTTTTATTTTCCTATTGTACAGCGATGAAGAAACCATATATAATATATATGCTACAACAAATCTTTTTCTATTATTTATCAAGAGGTTTTATTATTACACACTATTGTTATTGTACACTTAGAGTGTTGTTCTGTATGGATTTACAAACATGAAAACAATCTACAGAAAAAGAAGGAGGGGGTGATAAGTATGCACATTTTCAACTTTATGAGGATTCTGCCTGGAGCAAGAAGTAGCATAATAAGACGATATAAGCTTGAACGTTGGGCTTCGGGATCATTACGGTTTCAACTGAATTTAATAGTATGTTATCCCTAATATAGCTTTGTAACTGTACATCAGACAAAGAAGTCTTTTTTGTTTATATATTTCTTCTGTTTTTTGGACTTAATTGGACCATATCCTGGGGCCTTTTGGGAAGGGAAGTTTTTAATAAAATGTTTTGTATCTTAAGGAAAAATCTATGGGATTAATTTGTTTATTTTTTAATTATTTTTATACCTTACATTATTTAAATTTAACTGATTTAAAATTCGCTTTTTGTTCTGTTTTGAAAATGTATGTTTCTCCATACAAAATATCATATTTAAATTATTAATCATATTCTAAATTGTCAATTATAAAGCAAGGAAAAGTTTTCAATCTGTATATACAGAAACAGCCTGGCGGGACTTTTTTCTCGTGTTTATAAAAAAAAAATTCTCATATCTACAATCTCAAGTCAAAGAAAGTTTATATCTTGGTATTACGATTTCTAATGTTCTCAATAAAAAGTCATAATTTTGATTATATATCCTAGAATACTTTTCTGTTTTTCGTTCAATCAACTTTCCTTTTATTTTGGATGGAAAATTTCTAACTACTTCACAAGGCCTCACATAAGTCCCGTCTTTAAGAAAACCTCCCATGGAAACATAGTCTTTAAATCCAAAATTTTCAAAATAATATAATTCACTTAAATGATGGATTATTATTCTGAAAGTTAATACATCCTCATTTCTTCTTGGACAGTGCTTCTTGTGTTTTTTTTGTTTTTTTTTGACTTACGCTTTCGATCAATTTTAGCCTGTTCAGTTTCACTCTCTTCTACATATACCTCGTCATTCAAAGCTATAATTGACCAGTTTTACTAGTAATTAAACCTAATTGTCTATCCTTGCTGGTTTGTCTCAGAGGAGCTACAAAAATGAGCACTCTTCCCAGGACACACATAATTTTTTATTTTTGTCCTATCGAATCGTGCAATATCGTTCCGTTAGAATCTTAAATCATGTGTTTGTAAAAAACTTAATTTTCATAAATATTTTCTTTAAAATAATCAGATATTTTATTTCGCTTAAATTCATCTTGATCCCCTTATGAAAGCTTTTTTTTAATTAGAAATTCCAAAGTTAGGCCAATTCTCGTAGCATATTTTTGTTATTAAAATTTTTATGATTTACTCAAGGGGTAAAGAGTAAACGACATAATAAATAACAATATTTATTTAGAAAACATTATAATGATAAATACAATTTTTCTCAACAAAATTCTATAATATTATGGCACATACATAATATGAAGACAATAGTGATGATTTTTTCTTCATTTATATTTTGTTTTGTACAGTGAAACACTTTTTAACATATATATATATATATATATATATTTATATCAGAGTTATGAAATACATATATAATAGATACCAACTAAATTTCTGTACATACAAGGTTCAGAGATTTCCTTCCACCCGATCCATAGGAAACTGAACAATATATCGTTTTAAAAATTCAATACTCCTTACACTTAGGTGATATTTACATTTAAAAAACATTTAGAATGATTTTGATAGATGAGAGATGTCAGAGCGGGTTGAGACAACCAATTATATAATACAATATATTTACAAGAAGGATATTGACATTTTCCCATCCATCGGGAACCCCCCCGGAACGGGATCCCAAAAAACTGTGAATAGATCTTGTGTGTTCAAAAATGACGCCGTCCTGGAACGTTTCGAAATTTTCGGAATGAAATATTTATTTACATGTAAGCCTAAGGAACAGAAGGATTTTCCGTTAGAAATGAGGAAAAACTGACGTGGGCGATTCACAACGTGGATCCTCTTTTCTAAAATACCTCCCACACCAAAAAAAATTAATTATGTTTAATGATTATTATATTTTAGATCAGACCGTTTATAAATAAAAAAATAAATAGTACACAAAATATACACAATGTACGAAAAATATGTTCGTAAAACTTTTCATAATTCAGAAAATGTACAATAAACGATTCGATATATTTAATTTATAGAGGTTGTTTTTCACTGAAAAATGTAATAATAAAGTAAGGTTTCACGTTAATAAACCAATGTATCATTACATGCAATAATAAAGTTTATGTACCTTAACTTCGTAGTGTCGTGTATTTGGTCAATATTGACATTTAATCTATTGTCAATTTGGTTATTTTGGCAGTTAGCTTGTTTGCTTAATAACATTTCTAATTGAATTATTATTCAGTTAACTTTTAGCACGTAAAGAATTCGAATTAATTAAACTAAATTTTATTATAATTGTTGTGTGGTATGTATTTATATTTTTATAGTTTTTTACGCTCGACCATTATTTTTCTACGGTCTTGCATTCTGCAAATAGTTGAAATTTATTGAAATCCGAACGATTTTCATGAGGGGGTACGTTGTGAATCGACTCGCGTCCGACTCGAGGCCGGGAGGAATATAAAAGAAAGCCTCTTTTTATTTTGTATTCTGAGAAAAGTGTTGAGTACATCTTGATAATGTTATCACCGGTTCCTTGCTGCGTTGTTATCTTTTAGTGCGGCTAACCCTTTGCCAAACCGCCCCCCCCCTCCACGACTTTGGTTTATTGTACCCCTTTGGCATTCGGGGGGAGGGGGGGTGCAACCAACCCCGTCCCTAGGAGTTTTATTTCAATACCCCTCGGCATGGCATAAAAGGCAGAACAACCATCCCTATAGAATAGAATCGAATTTTATTTTCAAAACGTCATTTTTTTCTTTAAACCTTTTACAATATTATAATCGAATAATTTAAATTATAGATTTTATGTTTTACTGATTTTTTGCTATATGCCAAAACCTATTTTATTGTTTACGTTTTATTTATTAGTTTAATTTTTGTTTGTTTATAGTCGTTTGTATATATATTTGTTAACAACCAGAAATAGGGTTCAAGAACAGAAAGAAACTGAAATTCAATAAAACATAAAGTAGACCAGTAAATCTAATAAACATTTTACTACATATTTGACAATGGTTGTTCTCTTATTTTACAGACTCTTTGTCCCAAAATAAATCGTCTCTTGTAAACGCACATTTAGAATATCAAATTTTGGAGCACCGCGATCAAAAAAAAAAAAAAAAAAAAATCCAGGTTTCCACGTCTAAACCTTTAAATATTCACAACTCGATGCCGCCATGGAACAATTCGAGAAACGGGTATATTCTGGGTAAATTCTTTTCCATAAAACCTTATTTTCTATTCTCTTATGAATCTAATTATAATGCATGAATTCCGGCTATAAATTTTCCCCTTTTAAGTCTGTATAAAATTATCCCGTTCGTACACAACATTCATATTCATCCCATATTGCAAAGAATTAAACAAAGAGAAAGAGGCGGACAATGGAAGAGAGAATGAGACAAAACATCAGCACGGTTGTACATTCACGTTGAGCGAGAATATTACGAAACTAAGCGAATTAACAGATATTTTCCAACGATGGAACTGGCATTTTAAAGAAAAAAGTGTTTCGGTGTTTGGCACCACTACGTTTATTGTCCCCAGCGTTTAAAAAAATATTTACCAGTACACATTAATCCTGTTGTATTGCAACACTTCAGTAATATGAAAAAAAATCTTTCTTAGGCTGTTAATTAAAGACAAAACAGAATAAACTGATTTTCAATTTATTAAATTATTTTTTTAAGTTAACTATGTTATCTATGAAAAAAATGAGAGCATCAGACACGACAATATTAAGAGGGTAACACCCACTTTTGTGACGAAGCATTTTTGTAAGCTATATTTTTATTTATACATTATAAATATATTCTTTGGCAGGACTGTACCGGTACAAAGACAGGAAAAATTAAAAAAAAAATATAAGCACAACATTCCTGTCGGGATGGTGTCTGACAAAATTTGCAAGGATAGTCAGATTGGTACCCCATCCATTAAAGTTTCCAGACATTTTTCTCCAAAACATTTGAAATTAATAAATCCAGTTTTTTTCGTCGGTTTTGACAAGAAAACGCTATTAAACGAGGAGCGAATTTTTTTTTTAAACAAAGGTTTTAAAAATTTTTTTTTTTTCAAATGGTAGAAGAATAGAAAGCTAAAAATTGTATGGAAAACAGACATCAGCGGAAAAGCATTTCTTTGCTGGTACAAAGACAAGAAAGAGAAAAAAATAAGCACAATCATTCCTGTCGGGATGGTGTCTGACAAAATTAGCAAGGATAGCCAGATTGGTACACCATACATTAAGGATTCCAAACGGTTTTCTCCAAAACACTTCAAAATAATAAATCGATTTTTTTTCGTTTAGGATGACGATTTTGACATGAAAATTCTATTAAACGAGGAGCGAAGAATTTTTTTGTAAAAGAAAGGCATTAAATTTTTTTTTTTCAATTAGTTGAAGAATAGCAATCTAAAAATTAAAACATTCTGTAAAAACACTGTTTTTAAATTAATCTAACTACTCAAAATTGCAAGAATTTAGTAAATTGAAAAAATTATAAGAAAACATGACAATTTTTTAGACTTTAAAACGAGCAAGGAATAGACAAATAAGTTAATCAAAAGAAATATCTTAGAATTTTTTTTAACTTGCTCATATTGATCTAATTAATTTTGCGTTTTGAAGAACAAGAGAAAAATATTTTTTCTAAGTATAAAAATATCGAGTGGTTGTCACAACTTTAGTGGGAAAATTAAAATTTATTATTAACAATTTTAAATAAAAAATAGATGGGATGTAATAGATAAAAAAGATTTTGAGAAAATTGAACAAAAACCTGGCAAGGTTTTTATATCTAAAATTAAAACGATCAATGATGTACAAGACAGGTTTTTTACAAAAATCTGCACCATCTTGAGCGGTGGATAATTTTTTAGATTAGTACCAACTAAAAATTCTTTACAAAAAAAAAATCCGAAGGATTAAAAAAAATTTTTTTTTTCATAAAGAAGTGAACATTTTATCATAAATGTTATTTACGACTTATAATAAACAATCTAGACTTTATAAAAAAAAAACCTAGCTAAGAGTTAGTAGTATGCCCTGTACAAAAAAAAAAGCCTATAGGCAATAAAGCAACTTAGGCTGACTTTTAAAAAACTAAACCAATTTTTGGACTAGTATAAAAGCTTGGAAAAATGTCTAAAAATAAGGTAAAATATTGAGGTTTAATACTTAAAAAATAAATAAATTCTCTCATAATAACGCGAAGAGTATGCAATTAGAAATCCATCCAGTTGATATGGAGTTAAATGTACAAATTAAAAAGAGTTATTTGGTTGAAAAATGGACGCTAACCTCTTAAATTTTTGTAATTAAATACAAATTTGATTGATAATTATGTTGTTACGTTTTTGTCCGAACTAAAATATATAAAATGTAAGAAAATGAAGAACTTTCTTCTTTTTTTTTAGTTTTTTCGGAAGTATTTCTGCCCTACAAAATTCAGTAAATTTAGGCATTACAAATTTTCGAATAGTAATGATTTTTGTTCTTACGTTTAAAAAAGTGTTGCAATACAACATGTCTTAATTTAAAAAAAAAAATTATATTTTACGCTGGTATCATATATTTAATTTCTTTTGGCTTTTAACGAAACAAAGGTCACACGTAAAACATTTTCAGTTAATAATTTTGAACATTTAAGGAAATGACATCCCTACAGATGGTACTTGTGGTAGAAATCAGATCTCGGTAACACAAGGAATCTACTAATATGAGTATTGTACACACTGCTTACAATAACGACAAAATTGAAAACATAAAATATTCCACTTTTAAATTTTACTAAAGTACATTATCACATGGATTTTTTTTAGAAATTTGTGTCACACGGCCAATCTGCCGTTTTATCACTTCACATTGACCATTCAGGTTTTTTTTTTTTAAATTTAAGTCAGAACAGTTTAAAAACTATGATAGCACGCACTCTCTTGGCACTTTGTGATTTCAGTAAATATCTGAAGTAGCGGATCACACCTGGGTGTGTGTGTTGCTGTGCAGCTGGTCGCTTTCAGGCTGGTTTATTGCGTTTCCCGACGAATAGTACTGAAAGAGGGTGTCTCGTTTCTATATTGAACAAACAGAAAACAAGAAAGACAAACAACGTTTAATTCAAAGGGCAATTCGGATGGGCCTGGTGGGGCATACAGACAAAAGCGGATGCAATCGACTATCCTGCGCTTGTCCTGGGACACTTTTTTTTTCTCTCTTGCAGTCCGTATTTCTATTTTTCTTTCTCATGCCCCCTCAGCGCAAAGCGTTAATGCAAACAAGGCTAATCGTCTTTCTGATGCCACAAGTTCCATGCTGAAGCAAGCAATAAATAAGAGCAAAAAAAATGTAACATAACAAGGTAGCACGATTAAAAGTGTTCATAGAAAAAGCTCTAAAAAAATCAAAATCGTGCAGAAAAATTTTAAACCTTTCAACAATTGGTAAAAAAAAGCATTTTCTTTATTGAGAAGACATTATTTTTTATAAAAAGACATTTTACAAAAAAATGTTACAAATATGAAATTATTATAAACATTTAAATTTTGACAATAGATCCTGAAAAAACAAAAAAACAGTTCATTTGAATCTATTTTAATTTTAATTTACAACAAAAAAAATCGAAACCATGCAGACTGTCATACGAGCTTCATCAAAATAATGAAGATGTGTTTGTACAGGTTAAAGACGATTTTGGTTTCCGTTCCATTTTTTTTTTTTTAATTGCTTAACGTTTCAACTTAAAATCGCTGCATGCTTAGAAAAAGCTTGGTTGAATAATTTGTACTCACTATGATAAAAAGCCCTCTTTGCTTTATTCTATTTGCCTGTTGTACGCCATGCAACTTTATTACTCTATCCCGTACAACTGAACATAAAAATCGGTATGCACAATATTTCGAAAGAGTAAAAAGTAAAAAAAAAAAATAAAAATAAAAAAAATAAATATAACAACATGAAAGGGAGGGTAACAGAAAATTAAAAATAGTAAAAAAGTTGAAAGAAAACAATGTTGTACAACATTTAAAAGACTGAGCAATGATCGAATGTTACATTGAATAACATAGCTTTATACATTTTATTATTTTTTTTAAAACCAATTTTTTTTCGTTTAAAAATCCCATCAAAAATTTATAACAAAAATACATAATATTGAATGTAATCGTACAAAACGCGTACTGTCATAATTTTGTGACTTCAAAATTTGTAACATGCTTATACATAAAAAAAAAATTTTGTATTTTATCTAAAGTTATGTTGTTTTAAATAATTATTGTGTAGATTGTTAGTAATTTTTATTAAGGCAGGCAATCTTACTACTATGCATAGTCATGCATCTACATTTTAAAATATTATTTAACTTAATTTAGCCTGTACTAAGGCAAATAATTATTGAAAGAATCACCAATATTTTTTATATTAATTAAATATTTATTATAATTTTAAAGTTAAAATATGATTCTTTCCATAATTATTTCGAATATTAATATTTTGTAATTATATTATAATAATGATAAATATTAATTGATATATGATTAAAGCTTTTACTTTTTTTTTGTTTACAAATGAACATCTATTATAAAATACATCAGCTATGATTGACTTTACAGTATTGACATAAATTGAATTCACAGATCAAATTTGGCGAATTTTTTAAAAGGAAATGTGATATTCTCTTTTAAAATTGTTGTGCTCCCTAGAGGGCATACTTACTCTGGTATTGTCGTACTCTCTCCCGCCGATGGTCAGACGGGCTTTGGCTTTCATAGCGTCCGAAAGGGGTATCTAGAAAACAAGAGGTTTTAAAATTTTAAATTTTGAAATTCGTGTGCTACAAAGAGAAATTTTACTAGTCTGTACAACGAAGTCGCTTTACGGACCGTTGATTAACGTCGGAATAGTAAAAATACAGATGGCTGTGTCATTTTAAGAGTGGAAAACCAGAAAAAAAAAATAAGGTGGAATATAATAAACTCTAAACCAAAACAATACGATAAAATGACTACACAAATACTGCAAAAAATCCAAATTAATTATAATAAATTATTTGGTAAACATAGATGAAAATGTGGCAAAAAAAATCTACTATACGCCAAAACCATAAATTATTATTCATAAATCGTGAGATGCGGTCTGGTGGGACGGTTTCAGAAAAACATTTTCTTAATCGTCCCAACGTTTCGATCTTTGCTGAGATCATCTTCAGAGCCTGAGATTTAGAAAAATTGTTTAAATTTAAAAAATACAACATCACACCAGACAGCATCTCACGATTTATGATTCATCATCGACTAACGGTCACAAATCACTAAATAAAACGTTTCAAATTTGCTTTCCTTGAATTCTTTACAGAATCGAAGGTAGAAATTGGCGTAAATCAATGCATTAACAGTGCGGTCAGTTACTATTTCGGCCTGGTTCCAAACATTTTATGTTCATCATTGACCTTTCATTATGAAACCTAATAAATAAAATTATACGCAATAGAATCTTTCCAGATTTTCTAACAAGAAACAATATCTGTCTACAGAAATTTAAAAAAAAAAGCGAACTATAAGTCAAAATCTGTACTTTCACTAATATCAAAGGTAAAAGCTTCTTCACACGTGGTCTCGTTTTCCCTTCCTGAAGTGAGTGTATTTATTAGCGAGAATGAGTGAGTGTATGGGTGGTCGGAATATCGAGTACATCACAGAGACCCACCAAACTAGACCAGATTTCGCTTTGAGTATTTTGGGTAGTATGAATGTATTTATTGGCGCGCAGGTGAGTGGGTGTGTGTAGGTTGTGCAGGAATATCGACTCTTCCACAGGTATCTTTTAGAATGAATGGGCGGAGGGACTGTTTTAATATTAAGTGCGCCAGTGGCTCCGCATTCATTTTAATTTATAAATACAGAAGGATAGATTACTATTTGAGTGAATGTATTTAATAGCGCGAAAGTGAGTGTGTGTAGGTGGGCTATGCAGGAATATCGAGTACTCCACAGACCCACCAAACTAGGATAGATATCTATTTGCGTGTTTTTTGTAGAATTAATGTATTTATTAGCACGAAAGTGAGTGTGTATGGGTGCGTTGTGCAAGAATGATATCTTTTAGAGTAAATGGGCGGAGCCACTGTTGTAATATTGAATGCGCCAGTGGCTCCGCATTTATTTTAATTTGTAAAAACAGAACGATTGGTTACTGTTTGAGTGAATGTATTTATTAGCGCGAAAGTAAGTGTGTGTGTGTGTGTGTAGGTGGGCTCTGCCGGAATATCGAGAACTCCACAGACCCACCAAACAAGGATAGATTTCAGTATTTTCGGTAAAATGAATGTATTTATTAGCGCAAAAGTGAGGGTGTATGGGTGGGTTGTGCAGGAATATCGTCCACAGATATCGTTTAGAGCGAATGAACGGAGGCAATGTTGTAATATTATATGCGCCAGTATTTTAATTTGTAAATACGGAATGATCGGTTACTGTTTGAGCGGATGTGATTAGTGCGATAGTAGAGAATGCACGGTGGAACATCAAATACCCCTTAAACCCACTAACCTAGGTGAATATTTTAGATTTATTAGGATTTATTAGTAGGAAGCTAGCCGGCCGCGGAAAAAATCAAAGTTAAGTTACAACCTTAACATTTCCTAGCTGTGACTTGTTTTTTGATGATGAAATTTTATCAGTGTCTAAATCCTGTTTGACTGCTTGTAGTCAGCTTCTTAGAATAAGATAGAACTTATAGGTGTTTCGATCGGAAAAATAATAATAAATCTGAACAATAATAAACTTATTTGGATATTTTATTTTTTATTAAACTGCTACTTACTTTTGCTCGTGTTGCTTCTGTGTGAGACTTGTAGCAAAATTCAAGAAGAGCAACAGCCATGGCGAGAATGAGTCCGCCTATCAATATGTAGAATATCCCTGCGACGTTGCTCAACGACAATTCGTTTCTAGATGTGTCCTGGAAATGTTATTTTAGTAAATAAGTTGAATTTTTTTTTTAAGTTTTAGTTTTACCTTATCGCCGTGTTTGCACTCTGTCCTATCGTACCACCATTTGTTTTTCAGTTTTGCAAGTTCTCCCGTCTCGATCAGCGACAGGACCGCTAAATTAACTACTTCCCTGCAAAAGAATTCATTCTATAATTTATAATGGCAAAAATGATGGAAAATTCAAAAAAGGTGGGGTTGAGTTGGGAAGTTGGTGTCTGAGGGGATCGCGGTCACGATGGCTCAAGTGGTAGAGCAGCGGCGTATCAAGCCGAAGTTCGTTGGTTCGAATCCCGCTCGTACCATTGACTTTGTATACCAACTAAAAACAACAAAGAATGTAGTTTTTGGGCTAAAGACATTTTATTTTATTCGGTAAAAATATGGTTTGCACAAGTTGCGTTAGGTTAGTTTAGGTAGGGTTATAGTTAGTACTATACTAACTATGGAGAGAGAATTTTTTTGACCTACCTCAAAGTTGTACATTCATGAAGAAAAAAACATGAATAAATTCCTATCAATTTTGTAAAATTGAACTGTAGCCAGAATTTACAAGATTCAATTGCTTTATTAAATGTTATTTGAGAATAATAATATAAAAAATTAAGGTATTAATGTGTAACACGAAAAATATTAATGTGAATTAATTAATGATCATGAGAATTTTTCTGTAAGAATTGTTTGAATGTGTGATGTTTAGTGATGATTATAGATAATGATTATATGGAAATTGTGAAATACCGTCCGATATAACGTAACCTTTAGAAAACATTTTCTTTATCGTGCCGACGTTTCGACCTTTATTGAAATCTTCTTCCGGGCTCAGTGTTTGTTTTTGTGTTATTGTTGTGTGTCGTATGAGGGCACTCTCAACATGCGGTCCGACATGATGTAAATTTTAGAAAAAAGTTTTCTTTATCGTGCCGACGTTTCGACCTTTATTGAGATCTTCTTCAGGGCTCAGTGTTTGTTTTTATGTTATTGTTGTGTGTCGTATGAGGGCACTCTCAACATGCGGTCCGACATGATGGAAATTTTAGAAAACGTTTTCTTTATCGTGCCGACGTTTCGACCTTTATTGAGATCTTCTTCAGGGCTCAGTGTTTGTTTTTGTGTTATTGTTGTGTGTCGTATGAGGGCACTCTCAACATGCGGTCCGACATGATGGAAATTTTAGAAAACGTTTTCTTCATCGTGCCGACGTTTCGACCTTTATTGAGATCTTCTTCAGGGCTCAAAGTGATTGTTTGTCTACTCTTAATAAGAAACACAGTAATGATATACCTACACGGAAACTAAACACTTAGCCCTGAAGATGATCTCAATAAAGATCGAAACGTAAAGAAAATGTTTTTCTGAAACCTACGTCATACTAAACAGCATTTCACCATTTCCAAATAATTATTGAAATAAACTTTTTTTATCAAATCAATTTTATGTTTTATACTTAATTTTTTTTTTATTATTCCTTGACAAAATATATTAAAGCAATGTTGATCATTTTGAAAAATCACCTTAAAGGAGATCCCAGAGGAGTCGCGACGCCGAAACCTTTTGCGTCCAGATTCCTGCCGACTTTCATCGTGTCGCACGGCTCTCTCTCGTTAATGTAATCGTTCTTCGGCGATTCTATAAGCAACGCGTACTTCCCTTTCGACTGCCTCACTCGCTTTATTCCTTCGTCGTACGTCCGAACGAAGACGTGCGACCTCGAGTTCATGAACTCCCACATCTTGCTGTAAAGGGTGATTTGCGATTTCTGCAAAAGACAGAAGGCAATCATTCAAATTTTATATTAATGAACTGTAAGATTAAATATAATAATATATTGAGTATAGTGCATTCCTGAAAATCCAGAAATTGACGCTTAGAGAACAAAAGGCCAAACTGGAAAAGGCCTTAAGACGATTATAAAACATTTAAATTTTGCGCTACTTCTACTAATTCAATCTTTTCAAAATTAATAATTACTAATTGCTTAGTACTACTTCTACTAATTAAACGAATGAAAAGATTGTATTATAACAACTGATGCAAGAAATTCGTTTGACTGTACCAAATAAACATGCTATGAGGCTTTCCTATTATAAAACATAAGTATAAAATAATTAACTATATGGTAGGTTATAAATATTATTTAATAAATTTGTCAAAAGTAGAAAATGGAATAATCCAGAAGGATTAACAATCTCGATAATTGAATATAAAGGAAAACAGCCAGATTGGCAGTGGAGGAGTTCGGAGGTGAAAAATGCCTTAACAATCAATCTAAAGATAAAAAATATAAACAAAGACGCTTTAAAGTTCAATAAATTGGAACATCGATCTTAAACTAAAATGCGATAAAAACTAAAACTTGAAAACAGCAATCAATTCATAGTTTTTTAATCAAATACTTTCTATAACTCTAATCCTCCATTTGATTTTCAGACAACAAAGCAAATAAGACTTTTATAAGTGAACATTTTTTTATAATGTGAACTCTGTTATGTTATCTGAACTAAAAAAAATAAACAGGCTTTATAATAAAGTTAGATTGATAAGAAACAACGACAATAATAATCAATAACTTATTTCAATCAATTAATATTTTTGTAAAGTATCGGTTGAAATAAAAAAAGTCAGTGTCACTAGCGGGATTCGAACCTACGACTTTCGTGACCTAGCGTGGGCTCAAATCCCGCTCGTTACACTGACTTTTTTATCTCAACCAATATCTTGCATAAAAATTAATTAATTGAAAACATTTATTTGGTCAATTCGACCACGACCTCTAACGAATTTAATAATCAATAACTTCTACACAAAGTTTAACAAATGCAGTTTTGATATGATGAAAAGTATAATTTAAAAAAAAAAAATTACCCTAAAGAAATCCCATGTCGAGCCGTGATAAAGTGTGCCGTACTGTACTTCGGTTTGCGATGCTAGATCTTCTGGTGAGTTTATAGGTGCGACCATCCTCTCGACGGTGAGAAAAGCAGCTAAGTTGGCAGTATAAGATGAGATAAGTATGAGTGTAAAGAACCACCATACGCTTCCTACAATCCTTCCCGATATAGACCTTTAATAAAAAAAATCAATAGTAAATAGAACAAATTTTTATGGTAATAAGCATATAGCAAAGTAGTAAAGTATGTACCAAGTTTGTAAACATAATGCCAATTTATAGCCGTTAGTTTAGGATTTCAAGAAGAAAGTGGACAAATTTACCTTGGCGATATGTCGCACCCTTGTTGCATAAATGCACCCAGAGAGAACCAAAGGCTGTTCATGATGCTGAAGTCGTTTGCTAGTACGTTGGCCGCGTTTGCCGGACCCGGTGGCACCGTGTGGTGCAATCCGTGGTGGTGTGCTTCGTCTCCATAGCTCAACAATCTCCACTCATACGGAGAAAATCTTGACACGATGAACAACACTATGCTCACCTGAAATGTTTTAGGAAAAAAATAAATAACCCGTAACAATTTGATTGAAGTGAACATGACATACCCCTATGTAGGAAAATATGACGCAGACCCAGATTTCTTTGGACAGGGGGTTGAGGAAACTGAACACGCCTGGCTTCTGCTTGACAGGTTTCTTGATCATGATGCTGATTCCCAGAGACATGAACGGCTTGCTGAAATCTATAACCCTTTCTCTCTCTGAGGTAATTGTCATCGAAGCTATTGCCATGTCAGCCTCCTGTAACGTCATTTAAATTAAATAAACTATCGAGAATAAAATCGATATATTTAATAAATTCAAATTGGTGTCAATATCATATCACTGGGGATGACGCCAACTCGGCGACATGATGTTTAATCAAGTTGTTGACACGAGTGAGTTATTTCATCAAACTTGTGACTACAAGATAGCGACATGAGCGAGTCGTGTCAGTACATCGTGACATCCATTTGTGACAAGAGTGAGTTGTAACAGAAACTTGTGATGTCACATTGGTGACTGAGTTGCGTCACCAGACACGTGACGCCAAATTGGTCATATGATAGTTGTGGACTCGTGGCGTCAAGTTGGTGACATTAGTGAGTTGTAGCAGAAGACTCGAGGC
>CM077112.1:6269779-6301915 GCA_039619505.1 Cimex hemipterus | reverse complement strand
AAAAATATTTAAATTTTTAAAAAATGTGTTCTACTTTGATTTTATTTTGCAAAAAAAGTTTACCAAAATTACACAACTTGATTTGTTATTTTTTAACCTTCTCTACAGAGATTATAGGTTAGGGTTTTAAATAATTTTCCTTACAGAGTACATAACCGCAAGTTTAATAAAGTTAATCAACTCTAAAATTAACTCCGACCGGGTGGACAAACTTGACCATAAGTTTCTCGGCAAAAAATTAATTAACCTTGTCAAACTGTAGTAAGAACTTTCACCTCGGAAATTATTACAGGTGGTCTCGGGCCCTCGGGGGAAGTTTCCTTTTGTTGTGATGAAAGCTTTGCCTCGAATCCGTTTTATTTGGAAATGGGGTCGTTCGGTTAACTGAGAATATGCAAAACGAAAGGAAGTCATAACGCCGACGGGACAAAGCGGTCCCACAACTGTGTCTCATGCTCGGAAACAAAATATGCGCATATTTACGTAAAATGCCATATAAATTTTTATATGTTTACATAAGTCGATATTGATATAAAAGGATCGATGGTTTAAAGGGAGTGACAGTTATGAATAAACATTTCACGGATATAAAGATTAATGCCGTCCCGGTGAAAATGTTATTTGAAGAGAATACAGGTTGAGAATTATCATTATCATCGGATTCATCGCTATCAACATCCTATCAAAAGGGCATCAGATTTGGATCACTCTTTGAAAATGTAAGCTTTAATTTTACACTTGACTCTTTTATATCGTTTCACTGTTAATTAACATTTTATTCCGTAAAACGTCGGACAAACAGAATAATGTGAATAAAAATTTCCCCTCAACCAAAGAAAAATATTCTAATTTATTCTTCATATGCAACATTAAAACATTGTACTACAACAATGAAGTAAAAAAAAAAAATTGTATAATACGTCTGACCTAAATTGGAAAGCCAAAATTAAAAATTATTAGGAAACTTCATCGGAACACCGTATATACAACAAAATATACGTGTGACAGCATGCCTTTTTTCAGAGTTATTTATGCCTCAGGACAGTTAGCTACATCTTTCATTTAATTAAGGTTTTTGGTTGATATAAAAAAAAGTGAGCGTCATGAGGTGGAAGTTAGTGTCCGAGTGGTTCGAAGTCAAGATAGTTCAAGTGGTAGAGCAGCTGCCGGGTCGTGGGTTCGAATCCCGCTCGTTACACTGACTTTATCTCAACTGTTACGGCCGTACGCCTTCGGTCCGAGCCGCGATTGCCGACCTGTTGACAATATCGGCATTAACTCGCCGATAACAGAACTGTTGATATGAATCGGAGTTTACTTAGCTTTTGGCTGGAGACTCGGTCGGACCTACTGCGTGACCTGCTGCTGCTCGCATCTTTTTTTTCTGCTGAACGCCTGCCGCCGCGTCAACGCTTCGCCTGATTTACATTCCGCCGGCTAAATAGGGGTACCCCAGAACACGCAAGTGTTTTTGTTTTTGTAAATTTTCTTTGAAATTCTCTTTAATTTTATTTGTATTTGATAAGTTTACCCTTTTTGTTTAGTTTGTGTGAGTAAGCCATTTAATTTTCTCCTTTACGGCACTGTATTTTGTAATACTGTCAAGTATTTCTGTGAAATAAAAGCGGAAACTTACCCAGCGCCTTTCTTTATTTCCCTTTGTTCAAACAGCGGGGTAAGGATATACCTCGACCCTAACTTGAGGTCGCCGAAGCCCCAACATCAACTAAAAACCTTGCTTAATTGAAAGATATTTTACATCAATGAAAATTTGTATCGGAGACCAGGAATATTGACTACTCTGTGAACTGTGTGCAGTGATTGAAACCGCTTTCTTGAAATTTCTTGAAAAATATCGAGTACTTTGGGGTAGTATGAATGGAGTATAGTGTGGGAATGTAATTTATTAGCATAAATTGAAATCTCTTGTCCTCAATTATCCAGAGATTATTCAGGTGCAAGAATGCTAACGAGATCATGACGTTTTAGCTTATTTTATTTATGCATAATTGTGTTATTTTTTTTATTTTATCTATAATTGTCTAGCCCAAGGGTTCAGATAGTATATATAAAGGATGAAAAAACGAGAAAATCGATTAACGTCATAAAAAACCCAGTAAAATAAATCAGTAGGTTCAAAAGGCCATAAAGACAATAAAAGCAAAATAAGATAGGGCTCTAAAACTAAAACAGTAAAAATACAAAATAAAAATAAAATATAGAGTTTCGTAGTATATTTTTAACATAATAAATATTTATGTTGTTGTTTATTTTTGATATGTTTACTGTAACTTTTTGTATATGTTTTTACAGATTTGATCTTGACTTTTTGATATAAAAAAAGCACCGTTGCCTATGACGAGTACACAATCTTATTTCTTATGTCTCTGTCAATTTTTTTTTCAAAGAGAAAACATTGCATCGAGGATGGTTAGTAAATTTTATGAATTCGCAGGGCAAAAATATAACCAAGACAAAAATTTTCCGTAATGGGGGATAAGGGTAGGGATAAAAGAGGAGGTCACAAGGCCTTCTGCTCCACGACCTGAGTAGATCTATTGTGCTCTTCTGTTTTTTTTATAACTGGCCACCTTCAAGCTGTTTGTCAATCAACCTCCGGAGTGCGAGACGCTCCTTAATGAAGGATCTTGTTTGGGGTTTTTCCGATCCTAGTTGCAAGAACCTCCACTTTCATAGACTTTCACAGAAACGTAAATTTATTCTGCTGTTATCTTCTCTTCCCGGCACAATATTTCTTCTTTCTGTTCCCGTGCATATGCATTGCTAAGTGGCAATGCCCTGACATCAGGATGACATCCAGTAATTATTTTATAATTTTTGCAGATTTCCTTCATGTGCCTCATGCCTGCGGTTTCCACCAGGTTTTGTACTCGTTAAGGATCCATTTTAAGATGTATCCTAGTCTAACCCTCTTGTTTTTAAAATTTAAAATTTGTGTGGTAATCAATCTGTAATTCATGTATCTCTTCTATTTACAAAAACAAAAATTTAACCATAAATTTAAATTGATTAAAAACATATCTTGCCCCAAATAAAGACAAAATAGTTCCGATAAAACTATGGCTATGTAATGAGAATTAAATAAATGAAATAGATTCATTATGAAATTACCTAAACAAAGTAGATTAAAAATTAAGATTTGATAGATTACAAGAGGTTTTGTTACAATTTTTTCTCACAAAAATCTTTCTGTTCACTTACCACTTAGATCCTTTGAACTTTCCAGCAATGGTAAAATCTTGTTTTCTAATTCCACTGTTATCTTATCAATCAAAATTTGAAAATTCTCAAAGGGAATAAAGAAATCAATAATTATTTATAGATAATTAAAGTACCTATTTTTTATGTTACCTTATAAAAATTATTGGGGGCTAAAATATAAAATTCGTTGTGAATTTCTGCTTGAGCGACTTTAGCATCATCGTTTGGAAAGGTTTTGAGCGAAAGAGGATTACCAACGGTTAAAATAATCTTTGATTAAATTTTGCAAGCCCAGTGTTTTTTCTTCTTTTAAATAAAATTAAGCATGGAAAAATATTAAATTAAGCCTTTTTTTTAACCCTACATTTTCAGAAAGGGTTGCCAATACACCTACCGGTTGGTTATTTATTTTCTGCCAACACACTTCTTTTATAATCCGCCGAAACAACTTTTTCACCGAGAAAAATGGTTAAGGGAGGGATTATTGTTCGGACGAGATGTGATAGCCATCTCTTTAAATTTTTCCAAGCCGGTTCACGGATTATCCTAATTCACTTTTCACTATCAAGACGAGTTTTAAATTTCATTGGAAGAGTGGAAGCAGGCTGAGATGCGAATGGTGGACAGTGTTAAGGGGGTGGGTGAATGTAAGCCAGTTTAAAAACTTTCCCTAATAAAACTCTTCCGAGGAAACAGACTAATGTATTTTCGGCGTAACATAACTTTCTCTTTTTTCCTGTAAAAAAAACCACACACACACAACTAAAAAGTATTATTATTTTATTTATTTCAATAAAAGGATTTATTCTACCCCGTTTTTTCAATCAATTGGGTGCATTTTGCTTTTCGTTTTCCATAAAATATGTTTCAAATCTCAAAGTTTCCGAGTTGAGAAAATTCTCAATTCATTAAGGTCTGCATTATGTAAACCTTTCCTTGAAGTTTTAGCAAGTGGTTTTAATTAAAGGAAAATACGTTGACGAGAAAACATTTTGTTTTTATGGATGAAATCTATCAAGGATGAAACACAAGAGGCGGGCCGAAGGATCGTGGATTACTCAATATTCCTTAGTTCTCTCAGATCCTCTCCCGTCCGAAATAATGTTATGCTAATTCAATCTTTGCTCCATATTCCCTTCTTCCGTTACAACGAACTCCCCCGCCTCTAACCTTTTCACGTCTCTATTTTCTTCTGGGCTCGGTTTCGGCGGAGGCTATCGCATTTTTGCCCTTGGCCTGTCCCGAATTTAATTCTCCTTTAGAGATAAAACGCCTTAATGTTTCCTCTCACCTTTCGTATGAGCTCACCGACCATCCCGTCCCAACCGCCTTTGACATCTGGGTTTTCAGTCCCGTACTGGCCGTCTTTGACGATCTTCAACTCATCTGAAACAGAAAAAGAGATCAGTTTTCCTTATTATTACGTATTAATTGATCGTAAATTATTGCAATAGTAATAATTTTTTAATTATTTAATTTTTATCTACAAGGGTATATTTTTCAACCAAACGAAACTTTTTTGCAATCAAATGAAACCTTTTGCCATAGAAAGATGGTTTCTACTTACAGTAAGTGGTTCACCAACGATCCGGATTTCGGGCTCTTTAGCTCATCATCAGGTCTCTCGTTATGAATTGCAAAAGTGAACCGCTGATACTCCCGTCAACGGAAAAACGCCCTTCAACCTGATGATGACATAAAGGGCTCGAAATCCGGATTGTTGCGAAACAACTAATTCCGAGTAGAAACCATCTTTTTAAAACGGATTGAATTCCACACCCTCTCCAGCATTCATAATTTCTATCCCAGAAAGTTGTTGCTCGCTCAAAAACACTTTTCTATCGTGCTTAATTAAACTTGGACGGGGCGGGTGTAGAAAAGATTAATGAATACGGATCTTCACAAGAAATATTCTTATGCCTAAGCTTTATGATTCAATTATTGTAATATTAATTTTCGATCTTCTTAACAATTATTGTTAGTACTATAATGTCATTTATTTTTTTGTTATAATAATTATTTTAATTAAGTTTTAGGTTTCATATGCTTAAAAAGGTATCATTGTTTGAAAAAAGGCTTCATTTGAGGGAAAAAAGGTTCATTTGTTTGAAAAATGGTCTAATTTGATTGAAAAAAGTTTCGTCTGATTGAAAAAAGATTCATTTGGTTGAAAAAAGTTTCATTTGATAGAAGAAAGGTTTTGTTTGATTGAAAAAAGTTGATTTGGTTGAAAAAAGTTTCATTTGGTTGAAAAAATCTTTATTTGATTGAAAAAAGGTTAATTTGGTTTAAAAAAACATTTCATTTCACTGAAGGAAGGTTTGATTTGATTGAAAAAAAAGTTCATTTGGTTAAAAAAAGTTTCATTTGATTGAAGAAAGGTTTCGTTTGATTGAAAAAAGTTCCCTTGGTTGAAAAAAGTTTCATTTGATTGAATTTTTTTTTCATTTGATTGAAAAAAGGTTAATTTGGTTAAAAAACGTTTCGTTTGATTGAAGAAAGATTTCATTTGATTGAAGAAAGGTTTCGTTTGCTTGAAAAAAGTTTCATTTGGTTGAAAAAAATTTCATTTGATTGAAAAAATGTTAATTTTGTTTAAAAAACGTTTCATTTGAATGAAGGAAAGTTTCATTTGATTGAAAAAAAGGTTCATTTGGTTGAAAAAAGTTTTATTTGATTGAAAAAGTGTTAATTTGGTTAAAAAATAGGTTCATTTGTTTGAAGAAAGGTTTCGTTTAATTGAAAAAAAGTTTCACTTGGTTGAAAAAAGTTTTATTTGATTGAATTTTTTTTCATTTGATTGAAACAAGGTTAATTTCGTTAAAAAACGTTTCGTTTGATTGAAGAAAGATTTCATTTGATTGAAGAAAGGTTTCGTTTGTTTGAAAAAAATTTCATTTGGTTGAAAAATTTTTCATTTGATTGAAAAAATGTTAATTTTGTTTAAAAAACGTTTCATTTGAATGAAGGAAAGTTTCATTTGATTGAAAAAAAGGTTCATTTGGTTGAAAAAAGTGTTAATTTGATTGAAAAAGTGTTAATTTGGTTAAAAAACGGTTCATTTGATTGAAGAAAGGTTTCGTTTGCTTGAAAAAAGTTTCATATGGTTGATAATAATTTCATTTGATTGAAAAAAGGTTAATTTGTTTAAATAAGTTTCATTAGATTGACGAAAGGTTTCGTTTGATTGGGAAAAAAGTTTCATTTGGTTGAAAAATGCTATACGAATTTGGTTGTTCAATAGAAATCATAATATTATAATTTTTCGAATTTTTTTTAACCAAAATCGATAAAATTATTTCTCTTTATTTTACCTTTTATCTTTAATTTTATCAACGCTTTCTACCTTATTTTCAATTGACAATACAAGGAAGGTTCAGGAAATTAGGGGATACGGGTGCAGCATTTGTGGTTGACAGTCGTAAATTCATGTTCTAGCTGCCGAAACACTGCAGCACCTACACCGCACAGCTGCAATGAACAAATATTTTAATATTATTTTCCTATCGACTGATTTGTTGGTATTATCTGCAGACTTTTTTTTTTCTTTTTTTTTTTTTTTTAACTTAGAACATTCTTCTTTTCGTCATACACTACAATCCGAATATGTGCAAACGAGTTCGGACTCATCGGGGGAGTGCAGGGAATAAAAGTACAAGCATTATTGAACAGACGTAAAATCAATACGTGCAATAATGTTACATGTTAAATGTCGGAGGTTCTTTGGGAGGATTCCATGAATATAGGACCTTTTTTTCGTGTCAATGAAATATTAAACCTCACTAGCAAATCACGTAATTTTGTGCTTATAGTATGAGCTTTTTCTTGTGTTTTTTAAAGCAACCGGAATATAAGGTTTATAGAGAAATATAGCTCTATAGAGTTCGATAGCGCATTTGACCAATTTTTATACTTTTTACATAATAAATATTATTTCGTTTCTGGGTGATTTCAAGTACAAATAACTGGCTTGGATTATTATTTACCGACAGGATGAAAATTTTTCTATATTTTTATACTCATTTACTACAGTTACATTACTGAATCGATAAGCCCAATAATTGAGCGTGTAAATCTCAAAACATAATAGAAAAACGGGACAAAATTAAACAGAGAAAATATTTTTGAATTATTTCCAATAATAACCGCAGCACTTCTTAGTTTAATGAATGAAGAATACCACCATAAAAGAAGAGAGTTAAATACGAAAAAATGTAACACGCGTAGCGTGTAAATACTCGTTTCTAAGAGACATCTTTCAGGTCAATTGGGAAAAAATAGACTTTCAAACTTCAAAAGTTACGAGATAAACCTTAAAAAAAGGGAAAAATTTTTGTTTACATGTTTATAACCGTTATTTACAGTCTCGTCTCTTGGCGGAAGAATATTTGTTAACCGCTCTTAATTAACAAGACAAATGCAAAAAACTGAAAGAGAAAAAAAGTCCCCATGTCTTTAAAATCGTACCCTCACACACGACTCTTCTCGGTCGATTGAATCAAGCAGGTGAACTTTAAATGAAACAAGATAAACGCAAAATACAGAAATTTTATACTAATTTCTTATAGAAACAAACGTCTGAGTCCCAATTTTTTTAACTTATACCAGTCCACTATAGAATCGAAATTTCCATGTCATATTGAGTAAAAATGCTGCCCGTAAATTTCAAAATAATCAAGAAAAAGAACAAGGAAAAAATATATTGGCGTGTTTACACTAGTTGCCCAAAACCCTATAAAATCCACTGATGGAAAATATATTTTTTAAGCCTGCAAAGTGATAAAACCAAAAAACAAGCAACAAGAAATGTTGGCGTGTTTATACTAGTTTCACATAAACATAAAAGTTCCCAGTCAAAAAGAAGTTTTTTGTAAATATCAAAATAGCAAGATAAATTCAAAAAACTGAAATAAAAATGTATCGACTTACATATTTATAAGACTAGCAAACCTATGTATCACAGGGGCGGTGAGAACAGCCCCTGCAAACGCACTAGAAACCTTGGTAAACCTACCTTCACTAGAAATATTTATACAGGTAAACGGTAGGAAAAGCTCATTCAGGCTCCAAAAAAAATTAAATTGGAAAGGAACCAAACAATTCGGGCATACAACCATAATTAACACAACCACTAGAAATGGTCCCGGAAACCTTCACCTGGTCCTCACAACCTCCTATGAAATCTCATCAGGCTATAAAGGAGAGGAAGAACACAGGAGCACTTCAGATACAATGATATGGTATACGGAAGGCTCCAAAACAAATGAAGGAACCGGATCAGGCGTTTTCTCTACGAGCCCCAAATATGAGCAATCAAACTCATTAGAGAAGTACGCTTCGGTCTTTCAAGCAGAAATACATGCCATCAATGGAAAATCTTAAAAGAGGTTAGCCTGCCAAAAAATCCTCATAAGATCAGACAGCCAAGCGCTTATGAAAGCACTGGCATGCAAAAGGATTACATCAAAACTAGTCAGTTTATGCATTCAAAATCTCTAAAACCTGAGGAAGCACGACAACCTGACGATATCTTAGGTGTCAGGGCACAGAGGACAGTCTGGCCAAAGGACGATCTGCAAGACCATACATGGGAGCTGAAGGTATCTTTGGGATATCAAAAACAAACATAGAATCCTCCATCGCAGAATGGATCAAAAAACAAAAATAAAGAGAGAAGTGGATAAACTCTAGCAGTGTTTGCCACAGTAAACTTATGATAAAACAACCCTCACCAAGACTAGCCAAAACACTATTAGAATTGGAGAGGGAAAAACTCAGAGGAGTGGTAGGACTACTAACCGGCCACTGGAATCTACGAAAAGCTAAAATATGAGCAATCAAACTCATTAAGGAAGTACACTTCGGTCTTTCAAGCAGAAATACATGCCATCAATGCTTGTGCCCTGGAAAATCTTAAAATAGGTTACAATGACAAAAAAATCCTCATAAGATCAGACAGCCAAGCAGCTAAGCAGCTATTAAAGTACTGGCATGCACAAGCATTACATCAAAATTAGTCAGTGAATGTATCCAAAATCTCCAAAACCTGGGGGAACACAACAAGGTAACGGTATCCTGGGTGCCAGGGCACAGAGGAATTTTGGGTAATGAAGAAGCAGACAGACTGTACAGAGGAGGATCTGCAAGACCATACATAGGCTCCGAACCTATCCTTGAGATATGGAAAACAAACATAGAATCCTCCATCGCGAATGGATCCAAACAAAACAAAGGGAAAAATGGAAAAACTCTACCAGTGCTAGACACAGCAACCTCATGATAAAACAACCCTCACCAAAACAACAAAAACACTACTTCAGTTGGAGAGGGCAATCCTCAGAGGAGTGGTAGGACTACGAACGGGCCACTGGCATCTGAGAAAACATCTACATAACATGGGCATATACAGTGATGATCCCATTTGCAGACTATGTAATAAGGAGGAGGAAACAGCCACTCATATCATCTTCGAATGCGAAGCAAAGCCTCAATGCAGGTTCAACCAAACGAATGAAATAGACTCAGAGAACCACATTGAAGCAATAACAGTCAATGAATGGATACTTCTGAGGAAAAGGATTGAGTCTATTGACTAAACTAAGTAACTAGGAAGGTACAATAAACCAGAAGGCTGCTGTGCCTCGGGTATACAAACCCCCCTCCTAGTAACCACCATACCATACATATTTATATCCGTTTCCGACGACTTTTTCTTAGTCGATTGAATTAAGCAGGATAACTTAACAAAAGCAAAATAAACGCTGAAACAGAACTAAAAAGTATTTATCCAACTTTTTTAGCTAATCGCTTACTCAAAATTAGACCATAATTAGCATAATAATTAGGTTCGTAATAATTAAAATATAGAACAAAACTCGCAAAAAAAGAAATAAGGATTTTACGACACTTTTGTTCTGTAACTTTCAAAAACGTCCGAGTCATTGGGGCCAAGATGTTCGCTCAAAATCTCCAAAATTATAGAGAAACTAATAAAAAAACAAGAAAAATATCTGCACGACGCATTCACCACGGCTTTTTATAACCACGACCTTCAAAATTGTTCGGTGCAAACATTAAGCTTTTTTAAACCTCACACAAACCCCAAAATTAACTTTATTAAAAACAAAAATGTCGGAAGGTTACGCATATATTGTATAGACAGAACAAATTTGAGTCGACTAGCCCAATAGTTAAACTGATTAAGGTTTTCAATTGAGATAAAAACGACAATTAATTAGGGATTTTGGTTGAGATGAAAAAAACTAATGGCACGAGAGGGAATCGAACTCACGACCTTCGGCTTGATATTTTTTCAAATATGGCAAAAGGAGAGAAAACTCATAAGGTGAGGTTGAGATGGGGAGTTGATACCCGTGGGGGTCGAGCTCAGATGGTAGAGCAGCGGCGTATCTAGCCGAAGGTCGTGCATCGAATCCCTCTAGTGCCATTGGCTTTTTCATGTCAACCAAAAACCGTAATTAATTTTCATGTATTAATTGTTCGAGCGGGCCACGAAAATAATGGATAATGAGATAAAAGGTTAGTGTCACGAGCGGGATTCGAACCCACGAACTTTAGCTAGATACGCCGCTACTCTACCACTTCAGGAATCGTGACTTCGATATTTTCCTAGCGAATGGAATAGTTTAAACTTTTAAACTTAAAAAAATTAAAGATCTATCAACTAGATCCACACAAAACTAATCGTGTTTGTTTCTGACCAGTTGAAATTATTACCAAATTAAGGATATCAGATAATTTTGAATACAAAACCTTTTTGAAATAAAACTAGTGCTATCAACTAAGTAAATTCTATCTGGAATGGCTTTATTAATACTTTTATTTTTGCCAACATGCACGAGCTAGGCCATGAGGAATTCTCGATGAACACTTTACGAGAAGAGGAAAGCAAACAGCAAAAAACAAAAACAAACACAAACATGACATATCAAACCGATGGGCCTACATCGTAAATTTTAGAACAAAAAGGGATCCTGCTCATCCATCCAGCCTTTCCCTAAAAATTGATGTATTTATCTTTTTTACGTGTACATTTATTTTGAAAATACGAACGATGTGCATTGTAAAAGAAGATGGATGAGACTATTATCGCACGGGGAATGTGCATTTTTTCCATGCCTAAATTTTAATTTTCAAGTGATAAAACTGTAAAAAAATTTCGGCGGAGATTTGATTAAAAATAATATTTAAATGTTTAGCAAAATTGTTTATTAAATATATAAGATATATTTACTTAAAATAAAAACGAAAAATTGAAATTTTATAAATAAATGCGTAATTTCCTGCAAATTAAACTCTAAGCTATAAAGTTGTTGTTTTTAAAGATAAATAATTAATAATTTAATCCTTAGATTACTAAAGATTATCAGGCGCATAATTAGCAAGACAAAGTTTTTTAACCGTTGAGGTTGGGATTTTCCACTAAGCCGACTTTCCTTTAAAGTCGTACTTCGGCGTTAAAATTTCAAAGTCTGTTATTCCCAATGGTCCCGTAAGTGGCCCGAGAACACAGAACGCTCGATGCGGCCGTGGAATGCCGAAGAGAATAGAAGACGGTTTAGAGCAAAGTCTGAAAACAAAGTTTAGAATTGACCGCCATTTGGCATTGAGTGAGAAAGGAGAAAAGAAGAATCATGGAAAAGTTTTGTTAATTTTAACTGTCAGGAGTAGGTGGGGATAGATTTTGAAAATGCACTCATGTAAATGCTCGTGTTTGACTCCTGGGGCACAGTATTCAAACCGGAAGTTATTAAAAATGAATTTTTTTTTCACAAACCCGGTTCATATAATTTCATATTTGAAAACCCGAGTCAAAAATGTATATATAGAAAAATTGTTATCGGATAAAATGTTCTTCGCCGTTTCTCGTCGAGTCTCAACTCGTAATCAATTAAGCCTTATACGCCAACGGCTTGAGATAATCTCGGATTCAAGTCTACAGGTGGCGTAAATGGAGAACCAAGCCGGAAACATCGAGTACAGGGACACGACTGGAATTCGTAATATTCAACCAAATGGAATCTTCAGAACGCCGTCGAATTGTGAATAGTGCGGTCACTGGTATTTCCCTGTTTCACACCAGAATATCCAAGGATTTAAAAATGGCATCAACGTAACGCTCTTTTGCCAAAATAATGAAAACAATAAATAGGGCAGGAGGTATTACTTCATTTGAAGTTTACGCGGTTTGTTTTTAGGTTTCTTTCTTCGCTTATGTTACCAATTTACATAATAACATTCAGAAAATGAAGTTGAAGCCCACAAAGTCACGGCATATTTTGATATACATACCCCCTTTGCCAGTATATACAATGAGGATGTTCCTCAACTCTTTAGGACATTTGATAGAAGCCCAACATGGAATCCATGGAATTAAAAAAACGCACAAACAATTTAAAATCCATTATTACTTATTGAACTAACAATCAAAATTACATTAAAATCGAAATTTTTGACATAGGCATCCCTACTCAAACCTGTTGGATGTTAGAATGTCAGGCAAAATATTCCAAAATTACAAACTTTTAGGAAAAATTATTTCTATTTTTAGATAGATATATACTAGATAGATTTATACTTTATTTACAAAATGAAAAAAAAATAGAGTTAAAAAATAAAAAAAGTATTATTATGGCATGGTGTTAAAACCGTCAGCCAGAGTTCGGCATAACTATCTCAAGAATATGCTGAATAATATAAGAAAAGGAGAATTTAAAATATGAACTTCAGTGGTTACAATTATTTACTGGATTTTCGTATTACAAGGTTGAATTGCGATAAGCTTTAAAAATAATAAAAATGACACCTCAAAGAACAAAAGGATTCCAACTTACAAGGGGTCCCCCACAGGCCAACAGAACAAAATAAAATAAACAATAAATAAAAAAGACTACAATAAGAAACAAAATAAGACCAACAGAATATTGATTCCCTACATTCCAATGTGTTCATACCTGTAAAACCAGGCTTTCGGAGCCAAATCAACAAGACCCTGGCAATCGGAGCCGTTCAGAAGTGCTATTAGCTCTTCCCTCGTCAGAAAAACCCTACCCACATACAGATACCTCAATTCGTTCAGGACTGAGCATCTAGCAAGAAAATGAAATGCGTCCTCACGATCACCTGAGTTACATAGAGAGCACACTGCAGTGGCAGAAGTACTCCCAACCCAAGGCCTGAAATTCAGGAACAACAACTCCCCCCCGTATTTTAAACCACCAGCGGAAAAAATACGTTTTTAGTATCTTTTCACTTACAAGAACTCTGGATCAAGGTACTGTCTTGAAGAAGAAAGCACATTTTGTTGCTACTTAGGCTTTCGACTTTTTTTAATGTCATTATCAGTGCCGTTATTATTTTCCAGAGTGAAAAACATATTTGTAAAATTGATTTAATAAGTACATAGGGCAAACAAAACAACCTTAAATATGTCCATACAAAGAATTATTTAAATTTTTATAAATCTCAAATTTCCTTGAAGACCGATTCACTCTCAACACTGCCAAAGACTGCAACAGTATTGACACTTTCACGTTGAACCTTGAAATTGTTCACGTTATCGAAGGCAACTTTTTAAAAGTTAAAATTCAACCTATCTTTTATTTGTATATTATTTTTTGTTTCAATTTAACGCTGTCTAATTTTAAATTAACTGGTTTTTTTCAGAAAAACTTTTAGATTTCATTGTAAAGATTTTTATTTTGAAATTAACTGTTTTCAATTTAATATTAACTAATTATAAATTCAACCTATCTTTTATTTGTATATTATTTTTTATTTCAATTTAACGCTGTCTAATTTTAAATTAACTGGTTTTTTTCAGAAAAACTTTTAGATTTCAATGTAAAGATTTTTATTTTAAAATTAACTGTTTTCAATTTAAAATTAACTAATTATAAATTCAACCTATCTTTTATTTGTATATTATTTTTTATTTTTTTCAAATCCAAATTAATTGTACTAATTTTTTATTTATTTTTATAATGAGATTTAAGCCTTTCCCAAATTCTTATACCTTTGAATGTTTGTCTGCTAGAGTTGATGTCAGTTCTGCGAGCAAGATTTCTGTATTTTTTAAATTTAAATTAGAAAAGGTAGCACATTCCAAAAAGTTTTGTGTTTTTGTTTGTATTATTGTTAAACACCATTAGTTAATTTACAGTATTTGAAAGGAGGAATGAAAGTACAACGATGATCCTCATACTGAGGATGTTGCCTGAATCCATTTTTTTTTCGAGGGTTCGCAACAGCATAGGTCATATAAACCCTCAGGGTGCCGGTGTTTTTGAAAACAAGGCGATTTGTAAGAATGTTGGGTTCGAATGCACGGCCGCTGGATTCGAACCCGGGACCTTTCCCTTACAGTGATGAGCGCCGTGGCAAGGAGGAAACCTTGCGGCCGCCCACGCCCCACGTGTTACAATTATTATTTTCGACTTTATTATGTTGAACCTCGTTTATTCTTCCTCTGAGTAATCGAGACTGTTTTTTATTTTACCATTCGATCCAAGGAATATCGAGTACTCTGGTGAGTGTGTGAAGTCTGTAAATTAAAAGTAAGTTATTTGCGAGAGTGGACTCGTTACAAACCGCCACGAGGAATATCGAATACGCAGATTGAGTGAATATAATAAGACATTTATTTTGTGATTTGTACATATATATTGTATGTTTTCATTCCACTCTGCATTTGCCAACTTAAGGTACATACGAGACGCTAGCATTTCTGTTCACTAGATTGATCAAATCAGTTTAAACCAGAATACGCACGAAAGAAGAGAAAAAGAAAGAAAACCCGCAGAGGGCCGACGATGACTTCAGATGTTTGTCCAGCCCCATAAACCTCCAACTTTATCATTGTTATTCAATATTCAAAATGTAAAATTTATTCATATTTGATATTGAGACTAGTTCAGTGCCAGTTCTGGTTTTATTGCCACAGTAGGAATCATGGCTACGAATTCTATTTTTTTAAATTTTGTTGTTGTGCTTGACCAGTATAATTGATTTGACATTCACTACACGACGTGTAGATGGAACATTCGACAAACAAAATCAACTTTTTCCCTTACCCTTGTGTTTATTAAGCGTGATCAAAGTGATTATTTATTTTTGTATTTGTAACAACAATTGCTTTCAGGTATGCTTTTTTTAATCAAATATTTTAACTTGGGGAAAATGACTAGGATGTGCGTTATACTTTTGAACGTGGAAGGATTATTCATATTTTTATCGGTTAATATTTTGATTATTGTAGAAATTACTTCTATCTCTTCTCAAGCACGCAATAGCACGCTTAAAAAAGATCTTCCTGTGCCAACTGTTTGTTTATTCTTCAAAACATGTTACAGACGTTTTCAGAATAAATTACACTCTGATACAACAACAATTACTCCGTTTACCACGGGGGTACTGAAAAGAGTATGGATAGAATAATAATATCATAATACATAATAAATAATGATATTATTTTATTAAATATCATATTATTAATCAAGGGATGCTGCAAATGTTTTTTTTTTCTCTGTAACGCTAAATACCTAAAACAAATCATACTGAAGTGTATTATTTATTTTTCTTTCATTTTTTTCATCTACATTCAAAAAATTTAGATGAAAATTTAATATGTTTAAAACTGCTACGTTTAAATTATTAAAAAATTTGTATAAAAGCGAAAAACACGGATAAAATTACATAATAAATATTTAGAAAAAAAACTATATGTATTGTATATGAAAACATATTAAGTAGAAAAATTAATACTCTTCAGTATGGTCTATTCAAAATATTGAATATTATCACATTTAAGCGCTAAAAACTGATAAAAGTCACGTAATACTGAATTTATGTAATATATTTTCAAATTGCTATTTCGGTCCTTGGGTCTCAGTCGGCCTACGAAAAAACAGCGCTCCATATCTGCTAAACCGGCGCGACCAACGGTTGTACTGGCTGCCTACCGATGAAACCGTTCAGAATGTAAACTTTTTTTTCATAACTATAAATTGTTAATATTGGATGTGGATGGATGGATGGCCACCAGGGACTGGAGGAGTTCTCTCCTGAGTACTGCAGCTGTACTATACCCTGGGTCCATTTTTGGGGGAGGGATCACAGCACAAAGTAAACTTGACCGTTGTAGCAGTGTTCTTCAACGAAGAAACTCGTTTTTGAAGGGGGTTGGGAACAGGTTCAGGGTCGCTGAGATCCGGTCCCGCCCCTTCCGTTGATGAGTGCCGTGTCAATTTCGTTTAATTGCGGCCATCGGTCAGGCGTCAGAAAAATTCCAGAAGCGACGGTGGGGATCGAACCCACGACCGCGGGGTGTACTAGCCGAAAGTCTGACGCCTTAATCACTCGGCATCCAATTGTTAATATTAATTCAACCAGTAATTTTTCTTAAACAATGGTTAGAAATAAATGTTTAAAATTTAAAACGGTTCAATATAGTTTATTGTAAATATTGAATATTATCACATTTAAGCGCTAAAAACTGATAAAATGCCACATAATTCTCAATTTATATACGAATTGAGTTATAAAATTTAATAATACTTTAAAATATTACAAGTTGGTATTTCGTTCCTTAGAAACTGTAAATAACAAAAAAGTAAAACGAGGTAAAATTGAAAAAAAAGTTATAGTTCTTAATTCGTACAATCGTTTGAGCTCAGCCTGCCTACTGAAAAAACGGCGCTCCATATATGCTAAACCGGCTCGACCGAACGGTTGTACTGGCTGCCTATCGACGCAGCCGTTTAGAAATTTAAAAATTTTTCTTTAAAATCGATAAATTGTTAATATTAATACAACTAGTAATTTTTTATAAACAAAGGTTAGAAATAAGTATGTAAACTTTAATACGGTTTAATATAGTTTATTGAAAATATTGAATATTATTATTCAGATATCGTGAGATGCGGTCTGGAGTGATGTAGGTTTCACAAAAACATTTTTTTATCTTGCCAACGTTTCAACTTTTATTCAGATCATCTTCAGGGTTCAATAATGATCGAAACCGTGGCACGATATCGAAAATATTTTTCCGAAAATGTGTGGTGGTTAGTGATTGTTAAGCGACAATAATTCAGGAATCGTAAGATGCTATCTGGTGTGATGTTGGTTCCAGAAAAACATTTTATCTTGCCAACGTTTCGACCGTTATTGAGATCATCTTCAGGGCCGATAAAGATCGAAATGTTGGCACGATGAACAAAATGTTTTTTCTTTGAAATGTATGGTGGTTTGTGACTGTTGATCGACAATAATTCACAAATCGTTAGATGCGGTCTGGTATGATGTAAGATTCAGAAAAATATTTTCCTTATCGTGCCAACGTTTCGATCTTTTATTGAGATCATCTTCAGGGCTCAAAGGGTTTGTCTTCTGTGTAATTCTGTCATTCTTACGTGTCGTGTTGAGAGTACACTCCTACAAAAGCGAGTAAAAATTGAAAAAAAAAATAGTAGGGTCTCAGCCTGCCTATGAAAACACGGCGCTCCATATATGCTATATATATGCTAAACCGGCGCTATTAATTCAACTGGTAATTGTACTTAAACAATCTTTAGAAATAAATGTTTAAAATTTACTACGGGTCAATATAATTCATTAAAAATATTGAATGTTTCCACATTTAAGTTCTAAAAACTGATAAAATGTCACATAGTACTAAATTTATACGAGTTGAGCTATAGAAATTAATAATACTTTAAAATATTATTGCATATTGGTATTGCTTTCCTTACAAACTATAAATTACAAAAACGTAAAACCAGGTAAAATTGGGAAAAAAATATATAGGTCAAAATAAGGACAATCGTTGGGACTCAGCCACCTACTGAAAATAACGGCGCTCCACATATGCTAAACCGGCGCGACCGAACGGTTGTACAGGCTGCCTACTGATGCAGCCGTACAGAATTTTAAAACATTTTCTTTCAAAATAATAAATTATTAATATTAATTCAACTAGTAATTTTTTCTTAAACAATGTTTAACATTTAATACGGTTTAAAACAGTGGTTTGAAAATATTGAACGTTATCGCATTTAAGCGTTAAAAACAGAACGAATTCCGCACGTGACATTAACTTTTTTCATCTCAACTAAAAACGTTAATTAATTGTAATGTATCAATTGGACAAGCGGCCCACTAAATTAGTGAAGGTAAACACTGATAGAATCCTACATAATGCTCAATTTACATACGAATTGAGCTATAGAATTGAACTAAGAAACTATAAATCACAAAAACGTAAAACCAGGTAAAATAAAAAAAATATACTTCAAAATACGTACAACCGTTGCTACTCACTCGCGTACGGAAAAAAAAGCGCTCCATATCTGCTAAACGATTGTTCTCGCAGCCGTTCAGAAAGTATAAAACTTTTTTCAAGACGATTGTTAGTATTAATTCAATAACTAATTTTCTATAAACAATGGTTTAACATAAAACTTTATAATTTAACACTCTTGAAAATAGTATAGTTCTAATTTTGAATTCGCCGTGCGGAAAGTAAAAAAAAATATAGTTTAAAATACGTACAATTGTTGGGACTCAGTCTACGGAAAAAAAAACGTCGCTCTATATATGCCAAACCGGTGCGATAAAACGGTTGTTCTGCTTGCCTAACGATGCAGCCGTTCAGAAAGTATAAAACTTTTTCAAGAGGATAAATTGATTATATTAATTCAATAACTAATTTTTCTATAAACAATGGTTTGAAATAAAACTTTATAATTTAATACTTACGAAAATAATACAGTTCATAAGCATTGAAACGTTGAAGGAAATTTGAAGGAATATTTGTGGTTTGATATTTTAAAAAAATTTCTATTTAATTGTCAAGATATTCGTTTCAACTCCCCTTGTTCTGTGGGTGTGTGCATCCGCGTATACACAATTTTGAATTCTTTCTTGAACAATCTTTAACACACTTTAATCCACACCGCCGTATTAACAAATCACCTCTGTTGTACAAATGATTACTTTAATTCGCAAAAGCAAGTGTCATCGTTCGAAATTTGGAGCAATCTTTGGGAAATGGAGTTTAACTCATCAAAGCCACACGTTTATACTTGTTCTCCAGTTCGAGAAAGTTACCTAGATCCAAGCCGCATACACGACTAAAAAATAACATACTGGACAAACGATTGGAAATGTTTTACTGCATAATCAAAATTACGGTCGAAATCAAAACTTTCGACATGCATGTACCTATCTGCTCAAACCGATTTGGATGTACGGGAACGCGCTTAGTTCACGGAGAGATACTACAATATTCAAAGATAATTAATTTGCAATGAAACGTTTTATGACTAACTGTTCCTTATCGTTATTACGTACTCAATAAAACCAATTCCAAATATTTCCCCAGGAAGTTACAAGATCGCACAAGTACTCGATTCTCCACAATGACGCAGCAGATGACCGCAGAGAATATGTATCGGAGAACTCTTGAATGATTAATTAGGGCGTCTGCCAATGGGAACCATCTCTGTAACGTCACTAATGTTAATCTCACCGACAGAAATCCAATCTCTTGATTCTATATAATACGTAACATTTAGAGTTTTGAATTTAAATAAAGGTCATAAAACCCCTGTATAATTGGATTATACGAAGTAAACACTTTATTGAACTACAACGTCATGAAATTATTAACATATTTAAACCCTAAAAGGGTTATTAGCCCATGTTAAATTTTGCTCGTTTCTGAAATAGTTTCAAATTCAGGAACTCCGAGATTTCTAACTAAACAGTAACTAAATTTTTCGCTGTAATGGCAAGCGCAGCTGGTATAAATGAAAAGATTGAAACTTATAATGAATTTGGGAAGGAAAAGAAAATATTTTCTTATGATAGAAAAGTAATTAAGTATAAAATTAATTTTCGGTATCCTTTTGACTAGACAAGATGTAAAGTATACAATAACAAACTTTGTTGAATGAGCACCACCCGACAAGAGTTCTTCACAAACAGATTTTTTATAACGTCACATTTTTATTTTTACGATCTCTTTTTTCTTAATATTGCAAGAGACCGTAATTCCAAATCCTGCTTGGCTCAGCCTTAGGGCAGTCCTGCTCATCTGCCTCCTCAATCGTTGGAACTCACTGCCTTATTGATTGTTCATGCCGCTTTGTCTGACTTCATGTTTGACTTTTTTTTAGTTTTAGAATAAACATAACTCAATCATCATTCGAACCTATGGGAAGCTATTTAGGTATTCAATAACCAAAATAGCCCTAAAATATATCATTAAATCATTCGTGAATGATAACAATTTAGAGTCAACGTCCAGCTGTTTATAGAAGGTGAACCTACTCGATTCGCCAAAGATTCTTCACTATAAATTTTCACTGTTACTTTTAAATATATGGAGTGTCCTTCCAGAGAGATACATCGACTAAAGAAATGTATTGCCTACTGTGAAACGAAAAAAGCTTTTTTTAATCAGTTCATTCCAAGAACTTTGAAGTCTGCAGGCGGGAATAATAATAACACATACTTGAAATGTAGATCCAGGGGGGCCGCGGTAGCCGAGTGGTTCCCGTGAGAGACTCTCGGCTAGTGGACCCCGCGGTCGCGGGTTCGATTCCCGCCGTCGTCTCTGGCCCTTTTTTCACGATACCCTTCCCCCAAAATACGAATAACGGAGTAAATATATACAGCAGTCTGGCTAGATATGCTTAGTTCATGAGGCCATTAAAAGAAAAAAAAAATTAGTTCCATGATAAGAACTACAGCGGTCAAACATCTAAACCTGAGGTGCATAAAAATGGATTGATCTAAAGAAAAAATTAACAACGTTAAGAAAAAGAGGCACTAAATTTGACAGACCAGACCATGTAGAATTAAGTGCCATTTGAGGGCTGAACACTCTCTCTTGAATGAAGGTATTTAAAAAAAGCCGAGGGGTCAGAATCAATTTACCAAATCAATTAAATAATGAAACTTTAAATAATTCTGATAACAAAAGTTGTGAATAAAAATTACAGATTTACTTTTGTAATAATTGAAAATATTTTCGGTGTATAAATTCAGAGATAAAAAAAGGGATTTATGTAGAAGGTTGTAAACCATTCGGATCATACCAACAAAGCAAAACGAATAGCCTACTTCAAGGCGGGATAAAAGCCGAAACCGCGATAGCCAAATAAGTCAACGGTTTTATAAGACGGGTCCATCAGGCTTATTTTTTCTCGTACAATATCACCTGTCCTACCGGCTTGTAGTGTGATAAAGTCGCAGGCATTGGGCCGCCCCCGGTATATGGGCGGTCGTGAGGGCGAAGTCACAATTTACGATCAAACTGCAAAAGAGTCCTTGAGACATCTCCCACCCCCCCCCTCTGATTTAATGTATCGTACATACGAAGGGGTGGCCGGTTCACCTTCGCCCCGGGATTGTCCCGTACATCGAACTCCGCACTTGGGAATCGCACTGATGGAAAGATAAAGACGTGACCGCTGAAAAGACAGGATTTCTCTGCAATGTGGGGAGATTTCCAAGAAAAATCAATAAAAGCCAATTCACCTATTTTTAATGAGAATAATATTTATTGCACATTGGATTTTATTACACAAAAACTAATCTAACTTAATGTCCTAGATAGGGCGAATCTTTATTTGTTAAATATTTTAGAACAAGCAACATCGTTTTTCATGTATTTTATCCTTTTATTTCATAAATTGATAAAGTATTTCCATAAACTAAGACGGATATTTGCAATGCACATCCTTCTGGTTCACATGTAGCCAAAGATTCCCCTTTTTTTTATCAAATAGTACGAACAATAATTTCCGATATTTGAAGATATTCCCTCGAATACTTAATGGCCACTTTTTTGGTGGTAAAGCCGCGTGTTCAATGCTATTTACCGTTCGGCTTATTGAAACCCCAGTTTTTACCGGTGTTTTAATATTTGTTGAATCAATGGTAATGAAGGGAAGCCGAGGTCTCGTATTACCCGAGTACCACCACGAAACCAGTAATAGTGGTCTTTGGCCACATCCTGTTTTTCCGAAGTTGACTCAAATAGAACTGTCACTCGTGCAAAACAGGGCCGAATTTCGAGCCCGATGATTATTGCCATTAAAAGGCGAGCCTCTAATCACAGGGCTCGGCCCTCAACAAGGGCAATTTACTAAATGTTTCATGTTACGTTCATATGATGCGAGGACATCAATTTTCAAAGCCATAGAGACTGTCGAACAAACCTCCTTAATTTTCTATTCAAGAATAATCTGGCCGATGAGTCCAATTCAATTTATACTGCCGAGATTTGGACATGCTTTAAGGTCACCATCAGAAAGAACAATTATAAATATCTCGTCTTTATCCAGTGAGGTACGCATACACAGCTGAACTTAATGCAACCAGAAGATCATCGAGCATTATAAAGGAATCGTCAGGAATTTGTAATGCCATTATTTGCTCTGATTCGAAACGTGGTCTCGAAGCAATCAAAAATAATTTCTCGGTTGACCCTTACATCTTAGAAATTCACAAATATCTCTGTGAATTCAGAACACTCAACAAACATGTGATATTTTTTTGGGTTCCAAGTCATGTCGGCATTTCTGGAAATGAAAAAGCTGATGAACAGGCAAGAAACGCTGCAAACCATCCACAAAGAACGGATCAATTTCTTCTCCGTCCAGATGATACAGTCGCTTATGTTGAAAACATTATCAAACGAAAGTGGGCGGCAAGATGGAATGCCTGTAGAGATAGTATGAAAGAAATTAAGCCAGCTGTACATAAATTGCCAACTGAAGAACTTGAGAGAAAAGAACTTGTAATTCTCTCTGGATTGAGAATAGGTCACATCAGGTTAATTCATAATTGACTTTTAATAGGCCACAACCTTCCAATTTGTCCTCGATGTACGCGAAATGGAGAACGCATCATTTTGACAGTAAAACATATTTTGGTCGACTGCCTCACTTTACAACCCTTTAGGCAAAGGCTCAACCTTTCGAGCGATTTACAGGACTGTTCCTTTCAAAGAGCGCTTTTCAGTTTTTTCAAATTTACAGGAATTTACGATGAAATTTAGGCCTTTTCCCATTTTACCATTGAATGCCTGCTAATGTCTGCATAAGAGTTGTGCGTGCATGATTTCTTTTTTCAGAAGCTTTTGAGGCTGCCGGAGCGGAAAAATAAAATGGAAGACACTAAAAATTGCGGGGTAATACAGTACAATGCCCAATATCGCAATTTAAATAAGAAAAATAGCTCCTTCAAAAAAAAAAAAAAAAGAAATATTATTGTGTTTTGTTTCTTATTATTGTTATGTAGAATTAGTTATCATACTTGAATGGAAGAACAAAAGGATAAAGATAAGCCTATAATCACGCTGAAACTGTGGCTAGTCTGACTCCATTATTATTATTATTTATTATTATTAGCCATACAAGCCTATGGGGAAATTTTAATTTATGGAAAAAACTCACAATTTTAATTTAAAAAAAAGGAAACCGAAATAAATTTTATAATTTTATTAAATTTATTGTAACTTGGCCTTCCGAATTAAGAATTTTAAAAAAGAAAATCAAAGCTTGGATGGCAATAGGATAAATTTGGTTACGAGTGAATGTTTGGAGTCAGAGTTTTATAGCACTCAGAAGAGATACAGCTAACCTAAAATGGAATGTTTGGATGTTAGGGCGTGAAATGACCTTAGCCGTTAAAACGCCCTTAAAATAACAATAATAATAATCTACACATCGACGTGATAAAATTTTTAAGAATTTGACAGAGTTCGATCTGACCTGGTCTTCACTGATATTTTAAACCATATATTAAAATTATGCCAATGTGTAGTCATGTTTAATGACTATTTGGTGATCGTGAGATGGTGTCTGGTGTGACGTAGGTTTAGAAAATATTTTTTTATCGTGCCACGTTTCTGGCTTTACTCAGATCATCTCCAGAGCTCAAAGTGTTTGTTTTCTGTGTAGGTATGCCCATTACTGCGTTTCATATTGGGAGTAGACAAACAATCACTATGAGCCCTGAAGATGATCTCAATAATGTTCGAAACGTTGATACGACAATGAAAATGTTTTTTTTTTAAACCTACATCACACCCGGTGATGACTTTAAAACAGGTCCAAAGCCTGGCAGTAACAATTGAAAATGTTTCATAATCTAGAGCATACCTAGATGCAGATCATCAGTGAGTTAAACGGCAGATAAATCGAACATCTTAAACAGAAACTTTTGATTGAAATGTGGTTGTGAGTGAACACTATGATTCATAGCAGACAATGAAAAATTTAAGGTTATTACTTGGTTACTAAGTTTAGGATAAGTAATAAATTATTTGTTTAAAATTAGTTTATTTTTATAATTTATTTAATTTATTACTATCTGTGCAAGAATATACATTGAGAAAGGTGCGGTGGTTAGTGACCGTTAATCGATATTTATTCAGAAATCGTGAGATGCGGTCTGGTGTTATGTAGGTTTCAGAAAAATATTTTCTTTATCGTGCCAACGTTTCGACCTTTATTGCGATCATCTTCAGAGAGAGAGAGAGAGTCTCTCAACACGACACGCAGTTTTCAGGGCTCAAAGTGTTTGTCTTGTATGTACCTGCGCCATTCTTGCGTGTCGCGTTGAGAGCTGGCACGATAAAGAAATTGTTTTTCTTAAACCTACATCAAACCAGACGGCATCTCACGATTTCGAAATAAATATACATAGGGCAAGTAATATAGTTATATATAAATCAGACAGCTCTGTCCGACCAGGAGGCAGTGGAGATAGAAACAAGCCAGTAGTTGAACTCTCATTTATTTGGATGGGTTTGATAAAAGGCCACGAGGCCATTCCTATGTTAAACTTTATGGAGAATGTTAAAAGATAAATGCCAGTAAGTATCCATTTCATTTGTTCACAAACGTAATTTTTGTTGAATTCTCTTAACTAATGCGTGTGATGTATTTAACCATTCAACTTAATGGTTAAACAAATATAATTATTACGTATCCCGTTAAAATCAGGCATAAATGTATAATTTGGCCGGTTCCGAGTAATATTAGGGCATTGTTTGACTTACTGATGAGGTGTAGTCGAACGTTTGAACATTGACGTCGTGACGTTTTGGGTCAGCTACGATATCCGTCGCTTTCAAATCCTATTCATAATTAGAACGTTATTCAATTTACGAGGTTACGTTAAAAAACTTCAAATTTTTCACAATAGATCTTATAGATTTAACTGAATAATGGGCGTCGATGACTCAACAGTTGACCCTTGGGCACGGCGCAAATAACTGAAAGGAATCTCGTGTTTTAATCTAACAGCATTTGACCCCGACATACAATAATCGAGAAAGAATTATTATACTAATCCTATTCTATATAAAAAATATTTCAACTGATTTGAATTCGTTGTTTGTTAGGTTGAAACCACTAAATTTAAATTTTTTTAGACTGATCTCAATGTCTATAGAACGTAAGCTCTTTAAACTTCAACCAAATCCCACTTCACGTATTGAACCCGAACCTCACTGATACATCAAATTCACCATTGGGTTTACCAAGGGAGCGTCCTAGGTCCGTTACTTTTCAACATATACACGGCAGACTGCCTCGTATTTTGCCAGCAATTCGCACTGCAAATCTTTATTCTAGCCTTCCAGTTCAAGCGCTCCGAGAGAGCTATCCATTTCTTTTAAGTTGTGAAAAAAAAAATGAAATTTGCGCCCTTTTCAAATTGAAAATTCATCGTCACGTTTATTTGGCATCCTACAGCATAAGAAGTCAAAAATTTGGGACCATACATAAAAGTTTGTTAATCGAAACTACTTCCTCGAAATGAATTTGTAAATTTTGAAATATGGGAACAAATTATCTAAAAATCTTTCAAGTTAAAAATATACTATACAAAGCTGTTCTAGATCCTATATGGACTTCAGAACTGGAATTATATGAGAAGGCAAAAAATCACCATAATCCAATCAGTCCAGTCAAAACTCCTTTTAACCATTATTAATAAATGAAATACTTTTTCTATTTTAGGGTCACTCTCCACTTAGACATGACTTGGCAAATTCCAGATATTTTGTATTATATTCCGAATTATCTCTACATTCTGCTTACCAATCCGTGACCTTTCATTCTGACTCTCATTCTACCTCCCAGGTTGAGACTTCGCTCGGTACTTTATGACTTATTCAGGCTTTAAAAAGTTGTATAGTCAAAGACGCTGCTTTTGATTCATTTTATGAAATAACTAATTATGACTATAATACGAAACATTTGAGGGGCGTCTGTGGCCGAGTACATCACTTTAAGGTAAAGGTTCCGAGTTCGAATCCAGAGGCCCTGCATTCGAATCCATCATACTTAAAATTCACTAGTTTTTGTGGTCCGCTTGACCAATTGATATATTGCAATTAATTAAGATTTTTAGTTGAGATGAAAAATTTAGTGTCACGAGTGGAATTCGAACTCACGACCTTCGGCTTGATACTCCGCTGCTCTACAACTCGAGCTATCGTGATTTCGATCCACTCAGACATTACCTTCCCATCTCACCCCCACCGTTGAAAATTTCACTTCCTTTTGCCATTTTTCATATGTGTATACTACATTTAACTCATTAATTAATTAAAGTTTTTAAATGAGATAAAATTTGTCTCCGAGAATCAAATAGATTACAAGACATTTGAAAAATGGCAAAAGGGAAGTAAAATTTAAAATATGGGGCTGAGACGGGAAGTTATTGCTCGAGTGGATCGAATTCACGAAAGCTGAAGGTCGTGGGTTCGAATCCCGCTCATGACACTGACTTTTAACTCAATTAAAAATCTTAATTGAAATGTACATACAAATGAGTTTTTTTCAAAAACACCTGCACCCCGAGGGTAGAAATGATATCTATTGTAACGAACCCTCGGTTAAAAAATAAATAAATAAATAAATAAATAAATCAGTGATTTTCGATGTTCTTTTTGATGTAAGCTAAATGTAAAAATTTGATTATACCAATTAACAAAATTTGTCAAATAGCGACAGTATATAGATACAGGCTGTTTTTATTTCCGAAGATATAAACAACGATGTGATATCGTCAAGAATATGACTATGTTACAAACATGATATTTTCACTGATCTGAAGCAAACGAAAAAATATTATAATTAGGGATGTTGTCTCTGAGTATAAAGTTGAGGAAAATAATGCCAATTATTACCAATTTACCAAATCGGCTTCTACGTCCTAATTGAGTTCATGTGGTCTAGGACTGTGGGAAGGGTGGAGGTTAGCCGGCCAATAATGAAACTGTCCCGGGAACAGTTGAACTCCCTGGGTTAATGTCTCGGAAAAGCCTTTATATAGCTCTCGTTCGGTGTCAAGCTATTGAGTGTCCTAACCAGCTCACACGACCGCGGCTATTATTTCTTTTCCATCCCAACTTGAGCACAACTTTTCGTTCTTCTCGGCGTTCTTTCTGCCACGATCGTAAAAGTTGAGTCAGCGCCTGTCGTAAAAATAGTGAGTATGGTCAAGGATTATACGCTAAATGAAGACATCGATTAAATTTTAGCATAAATCTATTTAATTTTTTTTATAGTAACCGTTTTTTTCCGGACGAAAATCAGATTTATTTTAAGCTACAATTTTTTTTTGAAAAAAAAAAAATTAGGTTCCGAGTTTTAGAAGTGCTTCAAATGATTCAAACTTGTAAATGAGGTGTTATTATGGATTTTCTTTTAATGGACTTGCAGTTTTTGTTTTGTTTCACAACTAAAGCATAACAACTACAAAAACAGTCGGCCTGTAAAGTTTTAATGAGGTTATTTGTGCGGGGTAACTGAATATTATCAACAAAACAATCTAAAATCAATACATTTTAAGCGAGATCCTCTTTACCTTACAAAATATAAAATATCAATTTATAAGTTTTCAGTCTGAGTCTCTTCGAGAGACTTTGGCTCGCAATTATCGGCTAATCCCGCCTGTTAAATTGCGCAGGCTGTCTGGTTTGTTTGCAAGGCGTCAACAAGACGGTATTGTTAATGAAGAAAATTAATCAAACGTCCGCCAATAAGCTCAAATCTCAATCAACCCGTTTTCCACGCTTCCGATATAATCATAAAATTATTTTGAGATATGGATGTTCCACTATTGTCGACTAAATAATAATATTACTGGGCGTAAAAGTTACAGTTGGAAAAATGTCTCTCGGATAATAAAGTGAATAAAACCAGTTTATAGTTAATTTCATATTAATTAATGTACTATAAATTTTTACGGTATGATACTACTAAAAACATTTGATGCCCTATTTATGAAGTTAGCAAGTGGTCAATATAAAATTTGCCTCAACCTGTCGCTCAATCAAAGTTGGAAACCCGTTGATAAGACGTACCTACAATCTGTGAGATTGCCATTGGTGTCTTCATTTTTGAGCCTACTACCTCCGTTCTATATGTGTCAACAGTTTTCTGCAATTCATCTTAATATTTATTCTTCTCTATTGTTAAATCATGCACATTATAAGTTCCAGTTAAACTCAGGTGGAAAGTGAAATTACTTCTTTCGTGGAGATGGCGTTGGGCGTTGCTGACGACGTTGCAAGCAAAAAAAATCATTTTCTATTAAAAATCCATGTGTTTGCCCGAATTCGAACTCAGAAACTCATAGGTGAATACTACGTCAACAGCATATCGACTGAGGATTTGTTTGCATTTGTTCAATTTTGTATCTGGCGAGGTGACGTGACCCAAGTCGATGACATGACGAATTTATGGAGGTCATGGTCAGGAGTCACAGGATGTGGGAGCACCTATAGCAATAGCACGCTAATTTAAAAAGTTTCATCGGGATTGATTGGATCCGTGTGAACGTTAAAATACCCAACAGAGGTTCAATTACAACAATTAAAATTAACATAAGGGTATTGGGACCACGCGAAATGTAGTAGTCCTTCATCATACACTTTTACAGGGAATTTCAGAAGTGTCAATAAGCACACTGTCGTTATGGTACAAAAAGGTCGAAAATCAGAATCGAAATTATGTTCCAGGAGGTTGTTTTCCCGCAAAACTAACACATACCGGTAACCAACCCGTGAAGCGACATCAAGTCCCACAGCGTCGGAAAGAGCAGTCACCACCATGGGCTTGTAAAGGTGATATCCAAATGCAAACTTACCTTACGTATAGAATGCATGGCGATTCAGGTGACTAGATGACATCTCATTATTGTTTTAAAATTTTATGGTACGAGAATTTTAGTGACTGGGAGTTTTCTGGCCCTGAGAAGGGCCGGTGTTGTGTGGAGAAGCCGAGATTACGGATCGAGGCCGTGACCGTGGCGCCGTTGGTGGTGGTCTTTGACCATGAGTAAACCGTTAGCTGATGTCCGGTCGCAGTGATTCGGTTGGTTCCACAGAGGCCGAAGTACTGGGGTACAGCAACGAGAGCAGCGTTTGGCGTTTACGGCCAAGTGGGCAGTTTAGAAGGCGGGAACAAGCTAATGCTACGAGTACTTGTCGTCGACGGTGTTTCTGAATTGATGGCTCGTCGGAATGACGCGGAGTCTGCTTATGTTGTCCATTAGTGATGGTTGAGACCTCGTCGCAAGGACGAGTCTGATTCTAACGAGGCAGTGCTTCTGCTTATATAGGGAAGGGCTCTACTCTGATTGACTGCAGAGTGGAGGGCGAGAACATTCTCCAAATCGTAGTGGCATCTAGCGGTAGCTTCAAGCGGCCACTACAAGTATATTTTACACTTTTCATCTGACCCTCTTTCTCCCCAAATTACATGCTAACTCTCCTGTTTGCATCCTCTATTCTCGTACAACTTTTTCCTCCATCTAAAAATATCTGCCAAAGATTCTGAACCTCCCAGATGATTTACTGACTAAAATAATCGATCTACAGATAACAAGAAAGAATATATTCTCGTATGACTTTTCTAGAAATACTCATAACCCAGGAAAAATTCCTGTATTCGGGAGAATCTCTCGGACCTTTTAGTGTTTCGTTACAAAATAATCCAAGTTCATCGATGAGAACCTGTGAATAAGGCTTAAAGCACATTGAGGTTCTATTTGTACAAGGAACTTTTCAATGAGCCAAATCGATTTCCCAGGACCTTAATATTATAAATTCTTGTCGGCTATTCAAACGAAGAGGTGAATTGTTACATTTGAAATTCAAACCCTGAGTTTTGCAAGATCTTCACCAAGAAACTTGTCCACTTTGTAACAGCCACGCCAGGGAAGATTCATATCACTTTTTGGGAGTCTGATATCCTCTCTCAGAATTGCAGCATCTTACTTGGGAAAGACAGTCATCTCCAGAGTCGAAATACTGGAATATCTTTCTAACAAAGTATCCCCTTTATCGCTAATTTCCCTTTCTCAGAGCGCCTGGGGAATGAGATACGAGTGGCTTTCAAATAACCAATAATTGTCATTCCTGTCCTTATACTTTTATTTTACTGCTTTGTTTTTTTCTATTTCCATCTATAATAATTCACACACCTGCTATATGTTAATTTCCTGGAATGTTTTTGTTTTAATATTTATGTATTTGTAAGCTTTATTATGCAGTAAACTCAGGAGACGGCTTTTACCCGTGCATATTATACTTTGTATAAGTATTTCAATTTTTTGTTTGTAGCAATTCTACTAAAGTATTGTTTAATAAAAAAATATATTTTTAACAAGAACAATAACACACTTTGAACATTTGTAAACTACTTTAAAATTATTCACGACTTCATACAGATATCCTTGTAGGTATATTAGTTGTATAACTTAAACAGCTCGGCTTCTTCTGCTTCAGAGGCATCAACTTACCAAAAGATCTCACGCTTGCTATGAGGAAACGTGATTTGAACCACACCGAGTCAACAATGAGCTCTGCATATTATAGCTATCTTTATGGAAGACGGTGTTCTACGTTACGCTCGTACGAATACGATTCCTGATTACATTAAGCCGAGAGATCCCGATTGGATCGCCTCGTTAAATGCCAGAACGCATTATTGTCTTATCAACGAATTGATGAATTGAAAGTCCCAATAGGGTCCGATTTTGGCAAACGGGCTCCGCTGTTCAGATCTGACGTCGGCGTTTCGGACGTTGAAAGATTCGTCGGTGTTAATTGTAGACCAGTTTTCTAAAAGAATATTGGCATCGGCAATAGAAATGTTTCTGTAACGGTTAGTTCACTGAAAAACTTTTTCAGCTGTGAAATACTTGTAATCAGTTTAAACAACTTACAATGAAAGTTTGTCAATTATTTATGATGTAAATAAGTTATCGTGTTATAGGGCAGTTGGGAGAGAGCAGTAATGAATATGTGAATGAATACAGTTTACAAATGTTGAAGGTGCGAGAGAGAGTTAAGTGATGGAGAGCGAAAAAGAGAGAGCGAGAAGGAAGAGAGTGAGAGAGATAAATAATAAGGGAGTGTGTGTGTGTGTGTGACAGAGAGAGAAAGAGAGAGAGGGGGGAGAGTGTGATGAGACTGAGCGAGAGAAAGAAGTAAGAAGAAACTGAGAGAAAAATAAAGGAAAAGAGAAAGCCATAGGAAAAGGAAGATTACACAAAAACACACACTACAAGAAAAATATAGAGAGGTATAGAGAGGCAGAGAGAGAGAGAGAGAGAGTGTGTGTGTGTGAGAGAGACAGAGAGAGATAAAAGAAAGAGAAAGAGAAAGCCATAAGGAAAGAAAGATTACACACAAACACACACAACAACAAAAATATAGAGAGCCAGAGAAAGAGAGAGAGAGAGAGAGAGAGAGAGAGAGAGAGAGAGAGAAAATGAGAGAGAGAGAGAGAAAGGCACAGAGAGAGAGAAAGAGAGAGAGACACACAGAGAGATAAAAGAAAGAGAAAGAGAAAGCCATAA